>JAZGUH010000946.1:0-428208 GCA_037893225.1 Hippasteria phrygiana
CTCAAAGGACCCAATATCTGGTAATGCTTTCAGCCGTTGTATATTAAAAAAAAAACATGTAATTTCATACAAACTTAGATCTTTTTCAAGTATTAATCCTCGGGAATCAGTACAAGATACACGAACAGTTTGAAGTCAATAATTTAAAGTTCTTTTTAGGAAAACAATTAGCTAAGAAATAGTGTCTTGATCAAGTCATCATTTTGCACTTATAATATTACAGGATAACGTTGTGGTTATGTTTTGTAGAGTACAGGTTGGTCCCCGGTACGCATAATACTTATACATCGGATGCACTAGTACCCCACGACAACTTAACTTTCATGATAGCACATTTAACAATTGTAGCTCAACAGCCAACTGTAATGACCTGAACCACAATGTTCGCCTTTCTTAAATTGTATCTTTGCAAATGTAATTAGCCTACCATACATTTTTGGAAGAAGGTGTGATTCTGGTGGTTTTTTTCTAGACGAGCCGCTGTTTCCGGTAAATCTGGACTGCATTCAGTGCAACCGCAAGGACGTCCACAACTTTGGCCGGCGTGTCCGGGAACTGGGCATACAGTACGTGGGTCTGTGCTGCGGTAACTCGGCTCACCTCACCCGCAGCCTGGCCGAGAGTCTGGGCCGTAAGCCCCCGGCCTCCCGCTACACGCCGGACCTCAACAAGCACTGGCTTCTAGGAAAGGATGACAAACTGGCCGATCTAGGCAAGGAGTCCAAGGCCAAATACTCGGAAGTCATGACTCCTGTTGAGTAATAGACACACGGAGTAATAGACACCAGCAAAGGTAATAAAGGGCAAGTAAAACGCCGAGTAAAATTTTGACTTTTTTATAGTTGATGCCTCCCAAAAACTAATATAACAAGTTTCATGAGCCTGAAAAAAAAGTTGTTGAGCCTTTTCCTTCTGAGCCACTTTGACTCGATTCAAAAAAGGCCGAGGTCAACTGCGTGCCGTAACGCGCGAGTGATGACGTATACTTGTAGAAACATATGACGTCACTGTATTATATGACGATGTTTTACGCAGAGTCTGTACGTATTTTTTAGTCTGAGGCTAGTATTACTTGCAGTGATTTTTTTTCACACGATTCAGGTGTAACACAACGATTAACATTTTTGTTGACACCTTTGTAAGACACATTTTGAATAGGGGTTGTAGACTTGTTTTTTCTGAAAAGTTAGTTATGAGTCATACTTTCCTTTGTTTGCAGTCGGCTTTTATTGGGACCTGCGCGGCGAGTTCTATGTGAGCTGATACTTTTTTTATACTCTAGTCTGGCGACTTTGCTTATTATTATTATTATTATTACATTTCTTTACCCAGGGTGTGCCCAAACAGTTTAAAACTGGTTTCCATTGGGGCCCTGCATATTATTAGTTAAAATTGAATATTTACACATTCATACAAAATATTTAAACAAATACAATAATGTTTACACAAATAAATATATCTTCGGTTAACTTTTCAACTCTCCAGTAGAAGCCTATTGCTGATTTACGGGATGGGCGAAAAACCCGCGAAAAAAAAAACCCTTTTAGGGTGAAAAACAAGGGGAAATTCCCATCCGGCTCCAAAGTATTTTGGCAACCAAGTTTATAACTCCGCAGTTCAGCGTAAATTACAGAAATATCACTGATAGATGGCTTTACGTAGCTCCGATTTAAATGTACTTAAGGAGTTTATGGTTCTCATTTGTTCAGGCAGATTATTCCATATACTGGCACCACTCACAGCGAAACTTGTCACGTAGCATTCCTTTTTGGCGAAAGGAACTTTCAGTGCCATTTGGGTCGATTGTCGTGTTTCACGAATCACTGTAAGTGGTGTGAACAGATTTGTCATGTACAAAGGAGTCATTTTGTTAAGGCTTTTGAAAACAAAGATAGCCTTTTTGAACTGAACTCTTTCTTTAAAAGGAATCCAATTTAGTCTGGCAAACATATCAGCTGAGGGGGTGAGGGAGGTACATTTAAGGATTATCCGTGCGGCTCTTTTGAGACATTTGTTGAGGGTATTGTCGTGAGATATGTACCTTCCTCCCCACACCGTACAGCAATACTCTAAAGATGGCATAACTAAACTTACAAAGAGTGTGTGCAGGCTGCTTTGGGGAACGTAATCACGAATTCGGTTTAACACACCCAATTTAGACGAAACAGTCTTCCTTACGTATTCAACATGTGTACCCCAACTTAATGTTTCATCAACAACAACACCCAAGCATTTACAAGATTTCACTTTTTCGATAACCTTATCAGCAATGCACACGTTTAGGTCGACGTTTGATATTTTCTGCCTTGAACCAATAAGCATACATTTGGTTTTGTTGGCATTTAATGCTAGTTTGTTTCTTTGGCACCAGTTGTGAATACTAGCAAGAGCTACATTCAAGTTCCTTTCTATTTCGTTAATACTAGAGGAGCTACAATTTAACGTGGAGTCATCTGCATACATAAATAAGTTGCAATTTTGGGGTATACAGGATGGAAAATCACTACTATAAACAATGAATAAAAGTGGCCCTAAGATCGACCCTTGTGGAACGCCTATGTCTATGGGCAAGACCTTCGATATTGTGCCCCTAATATTTACAGACTGACTACGACCGCCCAGGTACGACTTAAACCAATTAATTCCAGAAGATGACAAATTCAGCTTCTTCAATTTGCCTAGTAGGATTACATGATCCACACAATCAAAAGCTTTACTGAGATATATGCTTATGCAGCCCTCATAAGGACCCGCACCTTCTCGGAACTATACATACAATTTATGTTAGCATGGAGGTATTAATACCTCCATGGTTAGAGGTACCAGAACCAATCGCATGTAGCCTATTAACGGTATGTGTACATGCTTTCTCAATGTGCTCGGCCGCCTCCCAGCATAGTCTTTGTTCCAAGACCTTCGTGTTTCTCAGTAAATCGACTCGGCAATGTATTCGATTCTAAAATGTTTTATATTACGCACTGTTAAGAATTGATTCTACCGTTCTTTGCTCGGTTCTTTACTTCCACGAAGGTCTTGGATATTCCTCCAAGCGGGTCTCAACTTTGTCTTTACTTTTTCGATTATTCTCCCCCGACTTTCCGGGGGAGCCAATCAGCGATTGAGTTTGACCTTGATAAATTAATTATTCATAACTTGGCTCATGCACGATAGTACGGCTGGTGCGGTCACCCTGGGTGCGTTCTTTTTGTTTACTTGTGTTGTATTATCTGGAAATTTAAACAGGGCTCGATGCGTTAATTTTGTTAACTTATGCGTAATTGATTTTAGTAAAGCATTTGATCACATTAACCACACAACTGTTGTTGAAAAACTTATTCAGTTGGGGGTGAACCCAGCCATTCTCCCCACTATTTGTAGTTTTCTTTCAAACCGATCTCAGACTGTTGTTATCAGAGAGTCATCTCAACTCTCCTTGGGGTGACCTGCGGTGTCCCACAGGGTACAAAACTGGGGCCAATCCTTTTTTTTAGCTATGGTTAATGACGCTGCTATTGAAACCACAAATCGCTGGAAATACGTCGATGACCTCAGTCTTGTTGAGATCACTGCCAGAGGCAAACAGTCAAATTTACAGTTAAATGTCAATTCTCTTATGACCTGGTGCAATGTCAATGATATGAAATTGAATCCATTGAAATGCAAGACAATGCAAATATCTTTTTTACGTGGTAAAATTCCTGATGTGCATTTAGAAGTTAATGATTTACAACTTGAAGTAGTTTCATCAATCAAACTTCTGGGTGTAATTATACAAAATGATTTGAAATGGGACCAACAAGTTCACCATCTTATTACTAACGCATCTCGTCGACTTTATGTCCTCAGTAAACTAAAAAGAAACCAAGTTGAAACTGCAGATCTCATTGTAATTTACAAGTTGTATATACGTCCATTACTGGAATCTGGTGTGGTTGTGTGGTCATCTGGAATTACAGAATCCCAATCACAAAGCATTGAACGTGTTCAAAAAAGGGCTCTACGTATAATTTCTTACCCAAATATTTTGTCGTATCAGGATCTTTTAAATTATCATAATATTGAGTCATTAAAATACAGGCGTGAGCATTTGATTTCTAAATTTGCAAAAACCCTCCTTACATCTGATAGGCATCGCCATTTATTACCAAACGAGCGAAAATCTGAGTACTTATCAAACCATACTCTACGACATACACAACAATTTCTTAATCCTCGGACAAAAACTCAAAGATATAAACAATCCCCGGTTCCTTCAATGTTTCATATTCTCAACACCCAATCCTTATAGTTTTGTACCCGTTGTTTTTTTGTTGTATATTTGTCCGTTTTTTAATCGGTTGTTTGTTTGGTGTATCCAAGCATCTTTTTAGCAATGAAATTTAAATTTAATGCTGTAATTACTAAAATTTTTATTGTTTCTATTCTACCTTTGTAAACCAAGTCGTGTAAGTCTGACTTTTTACTTGGTGCTATTTGAATAAACCAGAAATTGAATTGAATTGAATGCGTCGACGCGACCATTGAAGGATTGCGCAATCCGCGTGACCCAGTTTGTCATGTCTTTTTCTGTGGGAAATATTTAAGTTGACGTGCAGGCACGACGTGTCGTTAAACTCCGCGGAGAAAATGTCTTTAGTACAGCTGATTTCAGTAGTGCAGCTGAAGTTATTTAAACAAGAAATAAGTGTATACAAATATTTGTGCGATGAGTGAACATGTGAGGTATTTTAATACTTCTGAATGTAAATTCTACTTTAAAGCATAATCTTGGATGACAGCCAGTGTGTTTACGTGCTTATTATTCCACATTTCCAAATGTTCACATATAATAGAAAAATACATGCAGTAGTCGGTGTATATTGGTTAAAAGAACTACATCACAAATTGATTTCATTACAGTTATAATTTATCTGTTTCAATTTATTTTTTCAAAACAACAATTTTCATACACAGAAAAACATCAGAAACGATTAACAAATGGTGATACATGTGTACATAATAGCCCAAATTGTATGGTTAATAATCCAATGACAATTTGTCGACATCTTAAGAAGTGTTGATAAGTGAAGGCAAAAACATAGATTCCGGGGTTGTGGGGATGGGGAATATATCTCCACCAATAACAAGATCACCCCCCAGACAAAACCAGACAGAGAAGAGAAAAATTAAATTAATACAGAGTATAAATTTCACGTAGAAATTACAGTAGAATTGTCAGAAAGAGGGTTAAAATGTGGGTTATTTGTGTATGGACCATAATTAATACGTGTAATAAACAGCATAGTGTCCAATCCCCGGTCCCCCCCCCCCCCCCCCCCCACACTTCGAAATTTTCAGTTGGTTGGTTTTGGAAATTTCATAATACACCCCCCCCCCCTTCCCAGTCTCTACACACAGTCAAATCTACACGCTTGAGTGAAAGTAACCATTCATGGCAAGGTATTACCCGATGACATGAGTTTGTATATGCCGGCAATCGTGGACCTAGGACAAAAGAATTCGAGCGTAGACAAAGGGGTCCACGTTTGACCTAACGTCCACGATTGAAAATCGTGTACAAAACCAATGGGAGGCCTTCCGAAAAAGTTAGAGTATAAACAAAAGAGGAACAATGGGAGGTCCACGATTGCACCCGTTTACATGACTGGGTGTACTTATGTATTGTACCTGCACACTGTACCTGCGAGAACACTGGTGTGTGTAAACATGTGAGGTGTTAAACTTAAACAACTTCAGAATGGACATTTGTATAAGTTATGTATTATAAATGTTTTAAATGCCACATGTAATATAGTAATGATTTCAATAAAACTGACAGTGTACATATACATGTATATTGCAGCAGTTTAAGAAAAATCAATTCTTTTTTACAGTATTAAATGACCGGTACATCTGCCAATATATATTTTCAGGATGGAAATTGAAAATACATGAAAAAAAGAGATGTAAAAAATGCTGTATTTCATATTTCTGATAACCACACACTGATCTGTGGCAGTTCTAACCGTCAATGGTAAAGTATATATTAACATAAATGTAACTTTGTAATGATGGTTTAAAATCTTTACAGAAATAAATTTTATCCAGTGAAAATAGGCACCACACCATAATACACATGTTTGTACATGTAATTTAACAAGACTGGCAAAAATCCATATTTGATATAAAAAGAACATTAAAAATTGGACTAATCTGCATTTATTCATTTATTCACATTGGCTAATTAACATCCCAGAATTAAAGTGCACCCCTGCAGGTAAATTGTCATTATCTGGGACATAGCAAGAAAGATCAGTATAAACTTGAAGTTCAAGTACGTATACACTATACATGTATCGTATGTATGTCCACAGTGTTCATACTTCATACACAAGTGGCTTTTCTACACACATCCACGTTTTTTTCAAACGGTATTATATTGTAACGGGCCGAGGTGATGGAAGTTTAAAGGTAGCCTGAGGCCTCGATGACGCAGGCAGGGGGCTCGTAAATTTACCGATGGATAACCAAAATAGTTTTTCTTTATACCAAAATTTATCTCAAGTCCACCACAAAAGCAAAATATCTATGAAACCAAAATAACTTCTTTGAAGCTTCAACATTGTATTAATTTTTGCAGTGCCAAATTCCAAAATTTTACTACACAAACATTTAAATCACAAATTTCACAAGTGCAATATGCTTTAGAATTAAACAACATTCAACTTGGCCGTCAAATATTTGGTTTATATTAAATCTCAAAATATTAATCCAAATCAAAAGATGCTAGCAAAAGTATTAAATCAAATCAAAATTAACAATTATCAAATTACCAAACTTGAAGGTGTGCGACCAGTTTTAGGAGGAGAAACTAATCAAGCTTGACTTGTCGATGCTGTTAATTCTTAATACACACTGATGTGCGAACATGTTTGCTCAACATGATGCCCTAAAAACATTCCCAACCAAGGAACAAACAATTTGCACCCGCCCTGCACAACAGCACAGGAACCCGCACATTTTAGGCAACTGACTTCCAGTCAGCTTCAGTAAAAATTGAGCATCTAAGAAAAACATTGGTGACTTAAAGTCACGACACACCAAGTAAGAAATCTTACATCTACGACCGACAATTCTTCTCACAATTTCTCGAATTCTAATCGGTTAGGACATCGTACATGTATCTGACCGCGGAAAGGGAAAAGGAATTTATTGGCAAGATTCGCCCTCAATCAATATGGAAAGTTGGAAACTCATTTAGTCCCAAGGTACACATTATATAACAATTTGTGAACCCTGCGCCACGCCCATATTTTAAAACTGCTGTACAAACTCATGGATTCAACAAAACAGCACAGCAAGACAAATTAGCCGGTTAGGATTCATGACTGACTCGATTAGAGCTCATAAAAAAATACTTAAAGGGACACATTGCCTTCAAATGTCATGACATTTTGCTGTTTGGAAATGTTCCTTATCTTTTATAAAAGTTGTTCATGCAAAAAAACACGTATAATGTGTTGTAATTAGTGAGTAGTGATTACAAAACAAAAAATTGGCCGCTGCCCCCTGACATCTGACCCGCGAAACATAGACTTATTTCCAGTAGTAAATACCACCGCCTAAATAATGCGCAAAATACGCTGTAAGAGTCTTTGGGCTGGCGCCGCAGCCAGTGGCCTTGTGAACCTATCAGATGATCGCCAGGTACAATTCTCTACCTCGCGACACATATCACCAGTGCTGCGCGCCGTGCGTGCCACATCACAGTACATCAAAATGTATACCCAGCACGATATGGGGCAGAAGGGTACCCCCCTTTTGTCCCTATACACTCTCAAGACTATCGTTACTTAACACATCCCCCCTAGACATCTGCAAAGAATTCCTGAGATTCCGGGAACACAATGACCAACACAAAAGAGGGGGGGGGGGGGGGGTTCCCTCTGCCCCATATCGTGCATTATGTCAAAATGGATCAACAGAACGTACTTCAACCAGATGCGACTGAAAATACGACTGGTGAACACGGTCCGCCATTTTGTGAAGTCAAAAATTTGGTTCTACAAAATGGCGGACCGTTATTTGTCACGAAATTAAACAAAAACCACGCAATTTGAAGGGATAGTTATGTGAATCTCTATATTCTACTTTTAAAAAAGCTTCACAACCGTATCCATTTCAGTTTTATAGCCCAAATCGCAAAATCCAAAGCAATGTGTCCCTTTAATTGACCAGCGAATTTCCAACATTTCAAAAACTAATAACCGAAATGAATGAAGGTCTATCCTTTTTCCAGCAAAAACAAGGACAAATATCAGCCATCCAACCAAAATCCACTCCAATCCTGTGCCCCAGAATAGTGAACAATCTTTTAAACCATACAGCAAAAATTATGCTGCCTAAGCTTGGCCAGAATTAACAGAGTTTGAATCCAACATGGCTCCAATACCATGTGTTTTGTTTTACTAAGTCTCTTAAAAACTCTCAAATTCCCCAACCAAGCCAAGCACAATTCCTCCCCAAAAATACAAAAACCACCCCACACATCCATAAAGGAAATTAAAAGCAAAATAATACATGTTCACTAAACTAGAGGCACAGAAATAGAGCCAAATTATAGAGTGAGATCCTCACCTACATGTCTTGACTGCTTGAGGTCTGCGCAGCAACTGACTACTATGTAGTCAGGTGTGGCCCAGGTTGGTAATTTGCTCATGAGGACAGCAAACAAATTTCTAATTAATTCAATTTTGTTACAATATTACACGTCGCGTCGACCGCAGGCGCATTTTGCATAATTGGGGCAATCGGTCAGGTCAGACCAGTCACGTGATATGAATAATGCACGTTTAGCCATGATTTCCACAGTCTGGTCCCGCCCTCAAAAGTAAGAATATCTAAGACGTTACTGTACATCCGCCGGTGACAGCCTGTAAATTGCGCCATCTGTTGATGACAAGTATCAGACAGTAACGACTTGAACCAAGACTACCCAGCATGTTGAGTCAAGCGAGCGTGGACAGGGAGGACGGGGCTCTGGCTGCTCGAACCGGCAACCGAAGGGAACGTCGTCTGGTCTGGGGCGCGTGAGTCCGGGACAGGGTTGGAATGCTCGGTGCCTTTAGAGTTGGAATGGCTCCAGCCTTCAAACGGAATTGTGTCTTCAAGCTGCGTTTTCATACTAACACTATCATCAATACAGTCTTTGGCGAAATGTTCTGCACATATTTTCGACCATTTTAACAGCCGAAAATCAGATCTTGTATTGTCTACAAAGCGGACCCACTGTCACCTTTAAACTCCATTCAGCACTGGGAATCGCAGGAAGGTTAGGTCAGGATTGTTGTCGCTGTTCCTCGTGCAACCCCAAACTACACACGATCGAGGCATAATGATTATCTCAGAACCATGCTCATACTGAAATAATATCAAAATTGCACAAAATAAATGGGAATGCGGAGGAGTTATGTCGACAAAAAGTCTTCCAGCAGCATCAACTCCACGTACGTACGTTCATGTGCGATATGCGATATAATATAGTGTTTGGCTTGTATCAACCGACTCTACACGTGTACGTCACGAGGTCACGTACATACATTTACATACAACATGAGCTTTCGCGAAACAGGATAAATGGTTCAGAATAACCACCCTTTTTTAATAATAAAATCCCTCTCGTCTCCAAACTAATCTCCACCAATTAAAAAGGTATTTAAACTATCAGAAAAGTCCAAAAAGTCCAAATTTTACTCGGCGTTTTACTTGCCATTTAAGGTCTGTTCATACTTGTTTTGGTATTGCAGCGAATTATAGGCGACAAAGAAATTCCCAAAGAAACCATCACACAGCAAGTTCCCACGAGAACTATATGGGTATTCATAGTTAACCGTGTAATTTATTCTTCAATCCGTAGATCGTAGACTATACAAGTTCAATCGTATAGGCCTACTATACATTTTGACAACTGTCGCGAACTAATTTCCTCGCCTCATCCCTGGTTATTCCACCACGTCTAGTTGGCTATCTGAAATCAATCTACAAGGCACGGTCGCGCTGGTTATGAATAGCAACATTTGTTATTATATATTATACAACACCTGAATAAATCACAGCCATCCGATTGGTGGATCGTCGATCACGTGCATTGAATTATTCGACCCATCACACGACGCGAACCCGCACCGCCCAAAACGTTCTATCACATGGTTCTATCAAACGGTGCGCGCGCATTGATAGAACCAAAATAACTTCCCGAATTTCACGGTCACTATGGTGGTGCTACAACAGGGCTGTCATTCACACAACATGGCGGCCGAGTTTCCCGAACTGCCGCGGTTTGTTCTCCTAACAGACTACGAAATATTGGAACTCGTAGGCGATGCTGACGCTGCTAACACAAAGAGACAAATGAAATATGCAATCAAATGATTAGAGGAATTTGCAAGACACGCAGGAACAACAATTAAAGCTTTAACTGATTCGGAACTGGACCACTTTTTGTCGCGGTTTTATGCGGGACTGAGAAGGTAAACGGCACGTTGTAACGTTACACCAAGAAATCCATGCATGCAATCTGTCGGATTTATTCAGGCGTTGTATAAAACAAATAATGAATGTTTCACATTCGTGCAATGGTAAGAATAATTTCATTCGGTGACAGATGGAATGTTCTATTCCACTCGGCTTCGCCTCGTGGAATAGAACATTCAATCTGTCACCTCATGAAATTATTCTTACCATCGCACTCATAAACATTCATTATTTGTTTACTGTGACAAATGAAGGACAAGTGACATCATTACTGGACAAGCTGTCGAGCACATGGGCTTTTATGCGGTTTTTTGCGCATGCGTAAAGTACGTCACGAATCAACCATTGGCTATCCAATGTTCCTTGATCGATCGTTGGATTAGTGTTGTCGACTAATTGAAACTAGTCTGCCGATCTTTATTGTTTCACTGGTGATCAAAAAATACGACTATCACAGTGTACATCAGGGAGCCAGGACAAATAGGGGCGATTAAGAATAATAGTGCGCCCCCAAGAGTTTGTAACGCAGTGGGCATTATACGCAATGCGCCTTTAAAAAGGGTCGACACGTCCGGACTTGTCGACCCTGTTTAGACGCGCATTGCATACAATGGCCATTGCATTAGAAATTCTTGGTGGCGCACTGTGAATCGCTCCTATTCCAGTTCCATGGTGATGTTAATGACAGTTCGACTGGAGATTGTTTGCACTTAAAGGGGCTGTATCGTCGCGCCATCTCGCGTTAACGAATCAAATATTGGAGTGCGCTCCCTTGCGCTTCATTTCGGTTATGTGCTATTTTTAACCTCTATCCGTTTGTTATAGCTGTTCTGAGAATTGGCTTTTGGAAACTACACCCCCTGGAACACGCACGCATGTCCAGCGTCTGCGTACACGTATACACATACGTGTACACACATACTTATAAACAAGTAGCACACATGGTGTCACTCAGTTCTCTAAGAGTAAGATTATTAGAAAAAAACGTTCAAATTTCATCTGTTTATTTCATAAAATTTCATTCACATGTAAACAAGTGCCATGGAATATTTGTGAAAGTTGCATGGAATTGGAGGTTGGCGATATAGAAGTAGAACCTTACGCTGGAGAACCTATGACATGTACATGCCGAAACTCTTGCCAGAGAGGACGACTCGGCACACAGGGTGCTTGTCCATGTAAATGTCGCTGTGGGACAGTTTGCGCTAAATTTTGTACACAAAATCCCACAGGCGGGTATCCGTAAAAGGGTCTATGTATTATGTGTACATTCATTTGGATGTATCTTGTTTGTATCTTGCTTGTAAACTTAGGTCGATAAAAAGCTTCAGGCTTATTTTGACCCGTCACTTCAATAACAAAATTATCATGCTACTAAAAGAGGGGTAGTGGTTGCAGACAGTTCATTAGCAGCGAAAAAAAAATTAAAATCTAGAACTTAGAAGTACATTTTTTTATACAGTTGATAGATGGAGCTAAAACAACTTTACTTGGTCGCTATTCCACTGGCACTTGTCAACAACTCGCTGTGTGAAACAATATTTCCGCACATCAAGTCTACATGTAATGTATAGTCAACATGTACAGTACATACATTACATGTACAGTACATCCGATCCATGTACTCGGTATGTGAATTGTTCATGTCATAAAAAGTAATAAGCGAATAATTCGTGCAAAACAGGTGAAAATTAGGGTTGTTTGAATATTTGTCGGGGTGTTTATTTCTTTGTTTCTTCGGTAGTCATCTTCATTATAGTGATTTGGGGATCTGTGCGCCAGTGGCGTGAACACGGGGAAGGAGTTCAGGGGCCCGCCGATTTGTATTTCCTTTTTGTTTCGTAAACAAATTTAGAAAGGGGAAATTGTACACAAAGTGATGTTTCAAATTTCAAACGGTGTTTGGGGCGGGGGTATCCCCCGTTGAGAACAGTTTAAGATGCAGTACTTCGTTGACAAATTCAATAATTATCCCCACTTTTCGACACGGATTTACTCGCCACTAGTGAAATCTCATTTCATTGGCGTATATTATTTATTGGTAATAACTGTTATTATTGTGTTTATTATTTGATAGTGTTGAAATAACTCTTATGATGTAACTTTCCATAAAATCCTGCCGTCAAATGTAACACAAGGTCGTGGAATCAATATCGCCATCAGTATAGCTGTTTTACTTTGATTTGCTCATCATTGCACGCACAGCCGATTTTAGTCAAAATTTATTTCGATACATGGGCCTACAACGTTATTTACTTATTTTCGTTTGGTTCTGTCATGGTACATTTTGGCGTTTGGCCGGCGGGTGGGTCAGCGCGCGCGCGCGCCCTGTAGGTCAGCGCGCGCGCGCGCCCTGTAGGTCAGCGCGCGCGCGCGCCCTGTAGGTCAGCGCGCGGTCGTGGGGTATTATTTGCAGTTACTGGGTTCATCTGCGTTCATCAGGTCGGGATTCAGTGTACAGTAGACTTGGTTCCAAGTCTGTGATCGTGGTTTTTGTCGGCCTGATAGCCAATATAATCACAGAATAGTGCCGGAAATAGCGCCCTCTTGTGAGTTAACCTTGGAGATCGCGAGGCGATCTCGGACTTGAAATTTAAGTCTAAGGCCCTTTCTCAAACGCGGGCTTCGGCTTGGACTTGGGGCTTCAGCTTTTGAGGCTTGGGCTCAGGCTTCGCAATGAAGCTTCCCTCAGCCTGAAGTATTGGTACACTGAGGCTTCGGTTTGCGTCGGCGTGATGCATCGGAAATGTCGGATAGGTTCGGTTTCGGCACGATTGTAGTTACATGTAACTGTTTGTGTATGCACACAGATATTATGTGATACTGATATAATGGATACAGACTTTGATTTTTTCAGTCTTTTAAACGCGTCGAATTGTATCATTTCTGTGACAAACCAAATTATTTCGAGAAGGAGGCAGCGAAAAAGATCTCTCTTGGCTTTACTGCAATCATGGAGGTCGTATTTCTCCATGCTGCAATACAGTGCAACTGGACTGAACAGAGACGTGAGTGTTAAAAGAACGATTGTATATTTGTACACGTTATGTATGATTTAGTACTATGGTGGAGGTAGCTTGAAAATTCCAACTCTAGTCTAAACAGACGTTTGATTCGCCGCATGTCATGAGCCTAGTCCTAGAGCTGGAATATTCAAGCTAATGATCAGATGATTGATATCATGTAGGGCCTATGTACATGATGTAACGTTATCTGAAGACTGAAGTCTTATCGGCACTATTATTGTTAGTTTAGGACACCTTTCCTGTAGGAACAAAAATACATTTTTATTATGTTTGCTGTAACGGACACAATAACAGAACTCGCCTCAACAATATGGTGATCATGATGATGGTCTTGAATATCAATAAGAATTATTTTTGTGTAAATAAAATAGGGCAGGGCTTGCGAATCCAACAATATGTGTGAAGTGAACAAGAGATCTTTTGTTTCTGGCTGTTGGAATCTGTTGCAATCTAATTCAGCAGGGTGCTCAGACAGTAGAGAAAACCTGAAGCCTAGGGGGTTATTGGTTATACTTATAGGGTTTTAAGGAAAGTCAAAAAGTTCAAAAACTTGTAACCGAGGTGGAAGGACTACTGCACAAATTCAGGACAGGAAGGCAATCTTTCGTTTTCTTGAGAAAAATATATAAAGTTTTATTTCCTTTTTATTCTGCCTGTCAATGACACAAATTTATTGCACAAGAACTCTACACAAGTTTGATGGACAAGCCAAATATTGCATACAAAAAGTGCTTAATTTTCCACAGGACAGAAAATCTATCAATTTCAGTTTTTCACAATATTCACTTAATGTGAGCGACAACTATAACGACAAAGACAAAAAAACGACAGCCGTAACAGGTCTAATTCAAGGTCGACAAGGCAACCTTGAAGGAAAAGGCACATCACAAAATGTTCCGGACTCCAGAACCCAGGACTCGACCAAAGCGGCCCCACACCTCACATGCCTCCAAGATGACTCTACGCTGGCCGTAGAAAAACACGGCCAATTAACGCTAATGTTAAGCAGAATATGCTGACAAAATGCGTAGATCAAACGTTGCCAATTAACGCTAATGTTAGGCAGAATATGCTGACAAAATGCGTAGATAACACGTTGGCTAAGCAAGGCGAAAGCATGTACTTTATAGTTGCTGGCCCAGCTAAAGAGTGACTATCAGTAAGACACACGTCCAACAAGAAAACTACGCTGGAATGCAAGGAATGTAATACATGCAACAGACTAAGCATTGTCCCTGCCAAGTCAGCTGAGAAACTATCGTTCGACTGGGGAAGGGCGCCGCCAATGTATCAGTTATGCATAAAAATTCAATAGGTGGCGCTATTTACAGTGAAAAAAAACAACTATGTAAGTGCCAGGCAGTATATCGATCTGGTTGGTCACAATCATCCAAAGATTAAAATTTACAAAAAAATTCTTCTGCTAAATGTCAAAGAATGACAAAGTGAATGTCAAGATTACAGAATACACATGTATTAGGAATTACTAAACAAACTGATATAGTGCTCATCCTTACCAAAAAGGAAACGAGATGACCTCAAATGAGCTATCAGTATATTAATTCCAGAGAATTCACCAAGTTCACAAGAACTTGGCATGAAAATCTCACCACAACAGTCAAGGAAGTTTAGATGTTCAAATCAAGATGGAATGCCCACAACTTGCATGACGCAAGCAAAGAGATGACCTCTATTCGTGGTGGACCATATATATATATTATATATATATGGTCCACCACGAAAATAACTTCAAAATATGAATAAACTTCTGCAGTCCAGACTCAACTCAAGTCTTATGCAAATATGAAAAAATGTCAATATCAGTTGCATCAATCTTAACCTGGAAAATAGTCCATCAGATATTGGATAACGGAGCTAATGAATGTTCGTAATATACCCCAATACTGCAACCATGGTATAATGTTGGAGTTAATACCGGTGATAGAAATAACTACAAGAGCAGACAAAAACTGAAACACTGCCGGAATACTGGAGGTAAAAATCATAATGATAAAAAGAAATAGGATTACTACAAAAAGGAAAGACTTCTCGTCGGTCCTAATAGTAGCTGTCTGTTGTTTTGAATAGACAGATCTAGGTAGGTAGATGATAAGGGTTACTAGGTTTCCCTTTAGTCTTACGGGAAGACTTTCTAGGAAAAGCTGGCTTTTGCTTCTTGCCATCCGAACCCTCAGAAGGTATTACTACCGCAATGTCAAAATCATCCGATTCCGAACTAGAACCGTCTGACCCATGACTGGAATTGACTGATGGAGTCTGCCCAGTATGTTCAAATGTAGATTCAACTTCCAACCTGTCCAAAAGACTAGAAGGCACACGTTTCAACTTCACAGAATTGATATTCCTTCTGTCACCACCACCTTCAAATGACTCAATAGTATATACAAAATTATTAGGATCAGGCTGACCAATGATGACATAAATTTCAGGAAGATATTTATCTTGAATCTTACTACGACCTTTAGCATGCTGACGACGATATACACAGTCTCCAATTTTGAAAATATTCGGATTAGCCTTGCGATCATAAACATTCTTATTTCTACTCCGTTCTCGACGATTTTTATCTATAGCAAGTTGATATGCTTTCTGCAATCTATCTTGATGTAAGGAAACCCAGTCATTGCACTCGGCTGCATCCTTTTCCCTTTTATCTAGCAAAACATCTACTGGCAAACAAGGTTCTCTCCCAAACATGATATAAAATGGGGAGAGTCCAGTAGAAGAGTGGGGTGTCGAATTGTATGCATATGTGAGTTCTGGGAGAAATTTAGACCAGCAACGCTTTTGCGTAGCAGAGAGCGTGCGTAACAAATCATGCATTGTTCTATTGAATCGCTCACATTGAGCGTTTCCCTGAGGGTGGTACGGGGTTGTGCGTGTTTTGGTTATATTATAAATGTTGCAAAGATTAGAGACTAATACCGACTCAAACTGTCTTCCTTGATCGGAATGAATCTTCTGCGGTACACCATATTTAAAAAACCACTCTTTCACTAAAACTGAAGCCGTAGTTTCCGCAGTTTGATCCCTCGTTGGCACGGCAATAGTAAACTTTGAAAACACATCAGTTATCACAAGAACATTTTCCAATCCATCACGAGTAGGTTCCAACAAAGTGAAATCAATAGCTACAACTTCCAGGGGCCTATTGGCCACTAAATGACTTAATGGATTTCTTATAGAAGGATGGGGAAGCTTAGCAACTGTACATCGCTCGCAATCCTCAATCCATTGTTTCACGTCCGCATGCATACTAGGCCAGTAGCAACGTTCTCGAAGCAGGGAACAAGTCCTTTCAATACCTTGGTGACCAAATTGATCATGCAAGGAAACCAAAACCTTAGATTTTAAAGACAAAGGTAAAACGGTTTGGTGCAAACTTCCCAACCTGGGGTCCTCAACATCCCTATACAAGACATCATCAACCATAGAAAACCGTTTCATTTGGGATAACATGGTTCGTAGACCTCGAGACTCCGTCCTGCGCTGCTGCTTAGATGGCATTTGTCCTGTGGTGTAGTATTTCAAAAAATTACAAATATCTGGATCCTCTCTTTGCAGGATGCCCGACTCTTCGCTAGTAAAGGATGGGAATGCAGAAATATGATTAATGATAGTGGTTTGTATTCTACTCGGTCCCAATTCAGATACAGATTCATGAACCTTTGAACATGATTTTACAGAAATCAATGGGGAAATAGATGTTATTTCATGTGCAATGACTTCATCAACAGAAACTGTACGTTCTTCTTCGTTCTGACGAGAGAGTGCATCAGCATTCTTATTGACACGTCCGGGACGGTAAACAATTTCAAAATCGAAAGATGCTAGTTCACCGACCCATCTATGCTCCACAGCACTCAATTTTGCAGTATCTAAGTGAACCAAAGGATTATTATCCGTACGGATCACAACACGTGAGCCATACAAATAATCTTTGAATTTCTCTGTCACAGCCCATTTAAGACCGAGCAACTCCAGCTTCCTAGAACTATATTTCTCCATGTTCTTCTCGCTGTCCCGAAGGGTACGGCTAGCGTAAGCAATAACTCTCTCAGCACCTTCCTGAGTTTGCGATAGAACAGCACCAAGCCCGGACTGGCTAGCATCGACATCAAGGATAAAGGGCTTAGAAAAGTCAGCAAACGCTAATATTGGTGTGCTAGTGAAACTCGACTTTAATGACTCAAATGCTTTCTGGCACTCAGTTGACCATCGGTTCCGAAAGAACTTTGGATCATGTCCCTGAGAGACTCCTACCAAAGCATGCAATGAACGAGCTAAATGTGCAAATTTAGGAATATAACGGCGATAGTAGGAAGCGAATCCCAGGAACGAACGAAGCTTTTTTACAGTGGTAGGCACTGGCCATTCACGTATACACCTCGTTTTCTCATCATCGACCGAAATTCCCTCGTCAGAGAGAACATGACCAAGATATTTGATTTCCTTACGAAATAAGTGGCATTTTGTAGGTTTGAGTTTAAGCCCATATTGTTTCAGTCGTTTAAAGACTATGTCAAGATGTTTTAGATGTTCCGAAAAGGTTTTTGAATATATGCAAATATCATCTAGATAGACGAAAAGCATCTGGTATACTAAATCACCAACACATCGTTGCATCAACCTTTGAAAGGTCGCTGGAGCTCCACAGAGACCGAAAGGCATACGTACATACTCATACAAACCCATGGGAGTGACAAAAGCAGTCTTTTCCCGATCTTCTTCCCGAACTCTGACCTGATGATAACCGCTAACCAAATCCAAAGATGAAAAATATTTAGCTCCCACTGCAGCATCCAAAAATTCTGAAATTCTAGGCAAAGGAAATGCGTCTTTCTTCGTCTTCTTATTCAACCTCCTATAATCAACGCACATTCTTAAAGATCCATCCTTTTTCTTAGCAAGCACAATGGGTGCAGCATAAGGACTATAGCTCTCAGTCGCCAAACCATGATCTAATACATTTTGGATATGTTGTTTAACCTGTTCATATTGGTTAGGAGGAATCCTACGGAAAGTTTGAGCTACCGGCTCAGGATCAGTTGTATGTATATGATGTTCTATAATACTCGTCTCACCTAGGTCAAACTCATGCTCTGCAAAAATATCCCTGTGTTTATTCAACAATTTGTTCACCTCCATCAACTCTTCGTCTGTTCCAATAAAACCCGTCAAATCCACTGGTATCGCCGACTCGTACAAAGATGCTTTTGTATTTTCCACCCTGGAAATCTGAATGTGGTTAACAGAAACATGAAATTGAACCTCTGAATTATCATCAACCACACCAGCTACACTATGTAGAACCCCAATGCGAGTTTTAGAACACAAAATACATCCAGCAGAAGAAATGTTGTCAATCCTAACTGGAAACGTACGCCCGGGTTCAACAAGTGTAGAAACTGTTAGTACACCAACCGGTAAATGATCACTATTCCTTAGTGGTTCTACTATCGAAAGTCCATTCATTGGACGAGTCGTCTCAGCTATCACCGTTGTACTACATTCTGGTGGAATAAAGATATTACCAGACGCAACCCTAACAAAGCCAACCACCGATTGTTTCTCATTATCCACCAAGTTTCTCAAGGATGAAAGAGATTGCAAGAGGGATACACCGGAAGAACATTTCCCAGTCCCCTCCTTCAAGGAATCCCAGAGGGGTCGCAAAATATTCATACCCAGTAAACTTGGCACCGATCTCTTCTGCTCTCTATGTTCTTTATCGCCCAAATCCTTTACTATCAAAATACCAATCTGCGGAATCGTTATCCCATCTATAACCACTTCAGTCTCAATATAACCAACATACGGTATTTCCAAGCCAGTGGCAGAGGTAATCTTCAACCAAAGAGTATCATGATGTATTTGTATTCCACCAGGCTTAAATAATGAAAGAAAACATTCCTCTGTAAGGGTAGACACCATTGAACCCGTGTCAATAAGACAATTGACATCTTTTCCACCAAGCTTAGCAATGACTGTAGGACATGTCTCAATCAAACAAGGTTTCTGAACATTAAAAGAATTTGAGTCCACTCCATGCCTCCCTACCGCAGGACTCGTAGCGATGGGAGGAATTAATTTCCCAAAGAGGACTTTCTTCCTACCTCTTTCTTAAGTTGCTCAATCGTTTGTTGGGCCTCTTGCAATTGGGATTTGTAACATCTATCTTTTGTATGTCCAGAAAGTTTACAAAAAGAACAATTCAGTTTACTTCTACCCATTTGTCTTTGATCAGTTTTTCGATCAGCTTTCTTTGGCTCATCTTTTCCTTTAAAGTGTTCTTGGACTATATTTGTAACTTCATCAATCTGTTTCTGCTGTTGCTGAATCTGCTGTTGCTGCTTCTGAACAATATCTAGCAGAGTTTGAGTTTCAGCAACTAAAGTTGTAGTAGCTGACTGAACAGAGATGGTATGTGTACAATCAGTGGGCTCCTCCTCCCAATCAATGGCTTTTGTTCTTAATCCAAAAAACCCAATGCCAGGAAAATCTTTGACCCTCTTACGCAAGTGCTTCCTACTAAGGAGACTGTCTGCCACGCCATCGGCTAGTTGATCACATAGCATTTGTTCTTTATACGCAGCAAGATGAGGAGATTTTCTGCAAGCTCTATCAAAAATGTCGAGTAAAGCATGCGAGAAATCTCTAATATTTTCTCTAGAATATTGCTTCCTTTAAAAAAAAGCTCTCTGCAATTTGACCGATGATCCCTGGTCTCCAAAAACTTCACGAAGAATTTCAAAAATATCTTCAACAAATTTATGTGTCCTAAATTTCACCTCTTCTCTTGCTGGCCCAGCAAGATGTTGGAAAACAAAATCGACTTTACCATCCTCAGACAGAGGTCGCGATCTTATTGCAGCTACAATATCACAAATCCAATCTTCAAGTTTCAAAGTGGAGTCATGAGCACCAGAATATGAAGACAACGTTTTCTGACTAGGCATAAGAAGAAATGCAGGATTTGTTTTAGGCTTTCCTTCCAGGGTCAATTCCTTAAGCTGTTCTTGCAACTTACTAATCTGAGCTGCCATTTCTACTTCAGACCCAAAATGTTTTCCTCCAGTAGCCATGGTTACCAATAAACTATGCTGCTAGTTACATGGGAGGAAGGTCAGTACATGTGAATAAATGAGCAAAATAGGCACTAAGCATAAAAGCGTTACCTTCGCAGCATGCATCAGGCAAAGCAGCAGCAAAGTAGAAGGGCGAGGCATGTGGAGGGTAGGAACCGCGATGCTCGGACCAGTTCTACAACCTGCACATAAAAGGAAAAAACAAACTACACCAGGGTTATAATCAACACCTAACCTCCATCCTCCATACTGGCAAAAAAATGACAAGTCACAGAATAAACATAATGACCCAATAAAATAAGTCGTGTAATTTCCTCACACAATCTACATCTGTACACGACCTATATCCATCACTTGCAAAACGCACAATTATTAAGAAAAACCCACAGACATCAATCCCTGTCCGGAGTACAATACACAAACTAAGTAAGTGCTTCAATATTTATAAAACACTAAATTCATCACAAAACACTAACACCTAACACTCCACCTCAAATCCTCTACAACAATCCATAGCAAAAGTGATAGGACTCGTGCATATATATCATTAAATATACCACAAAACGAAAATAACCCCAATCACAATCTTAAAATTATTGAACAAAAATAGACTCTTAGCTGGGAGCAATTGTCCCGGTCTAATAATTTGCTCACGCAAAAGATTGTAGCCTTTCCGCTAAACAGTCCAGTTCTAAAAAGACGAGCTGGCCCCCAGGCAGAGACGAGCTGGCCCCCAGGCAGAGACGAGCTGGCCCCCAGGAGTAGCACCTGAAAAGACCCTCTTTGGCTGTCGTTTTATTATATGTGTTCGTACGATATGAAAACTCTTCAATCTACCTAATACAAATAATGATTTTATTATTATTATTGTTTTTTTGTTTTTTAATCACTATTAAATCCTATCCTGCCGACTACGCCATTTTTGTAACCGAGGCTAGTATACTTGGGAACAAGGGGACACTGTTAAAAGCAGATATTCATAATCATTATGCAGCTATAATCACCCACGCACAACTTTTTGCATTTTTTTAATTTAGGTTTTGGTGTTTTCGTGTACAGTTTTTTGTCGGAAGTGAAATTTCGGGGTGGGGGGGGAGGGGTTGATGCTATAGACCTAAAAAGTGGAGGGGTATATACCCCCCTCCCCAAACCCAGGAATCTTCGCCCTTGCTCACTTTAGTATGGTTGAGATGAACAGAACACACTATATATCAACCATCAAACATGCATCGGAAATTGGAAAATGAAATACCACTATATGCGCATAGTAATGAATCCATGCTTAGAGGAGTTGTAATATCGGTTATTTTATTAATGTTGAAAGTTACAATTAATTGGCAAAATTTACTTAGTCTTTTTTTTTTTTAAAGCATGGACATTTCTAGGGGGATGATTATATAGGCCACCCCCCCCCCCCCCACCCCCCAAGGGCCATCCCTCCAGGATTTGCGCCCATGGTATGATTTCTGCTACTCTGAGTAACTCGGACTCAAAAACTGGCTTTGTCCAGTATAAATACTGTACAAAAAAATTTCTTAATTAGGCCTACCTCACAAATGCCCTGCCCCAAAACAGCGGCGTAGCCAGGGTTGTCTCCATGGGGGGAGATTGGGGGGGCTGGATGTTACAGTGGGGGGGGGGGGGGGGGCGCTCACAGTGATTTTTCTTTATAATGCTATTATTTTCTGCGTTTGCGGAATTTTCAGTGGGGGGGCGACTGGGGGGGGGGCGACGATTTTTTTATGGGGGGGGGGGCGTGCGTCCCCCAATGCCCCCCCCCCCCCCCCCTTAGCTACGCCACTGCCCCAAAAGGCCTAGAAAATGATCATTTGCAACACTAGCAAGTAATAAGGATCATATAAGATCATATAAGATGATAATACTATCCTTGTGTTCTTCCTCGCAGAAAGTGAAAAATAAGGCCAGATATGGCAGAGCAACAGTGCAGAAATGGCAGACATTGATGTAAGGTGCGAAAAGGGGGAGTTTATTAGGGTTACAAGTAATTCTATTCATATGATTTTTTGTTTTATTTTTCAAAATTCAACCTGGCCAAAAATGTGAAGAGTTTTAGTACTTCTCGATACGGTGTGGGTGGTTTTTATGGATTTTAAGTTGTTCTTAAAGCTATAATTGACCATCCAATATTAATTGGGTATCAGCAAAATATGAATAGAATTGCTCGTAGCCCTCAGGTCCCCCTTCTCGGACCTAGGGTTACGATTATCGCAACTACATGTACATGTATCATTGATCATGTCACTTCTTCATCTTGCTCTGCTGTTTTTTGCCTAGTATTTTACTTTCTGCAAAGGTAAAAACATTTTCTATTATTATCTTCTTGTTCCTTACTCGTTACCAGAAACCAGTTTCAGTGTTGCAACTGGTCATTTTCTGGGTCTGTTGGGAGAGACATTTGCGATGTGCTTAACATGCTTAAAAAGGTACTTTTTGTGTACAGTATTTGCTTGGAATCTACTGGCACATGTATATTCTTGCTTAACCAGTGCTAAAAATGAATTACCTGGTTTTTAAAATTCTTTATGCAGGTTATTCGAGGACCGTATTGTCAATTTGAAACTACATTTCTTCTTGCTGCTCTCCAGGATGGAAGATTAGATTTGCGGCAAGATTTTAGAGTATCGAGGAGATCATTTCTCAAGCTTACAACTGTAATCAAGGATGAAAAGCATCATGGTTGGCAGACTGAAATAGAGCTGTTGATCTTTCTGTTCTGGTTGGCTTGTGGATGTGCATATCGAGTAGTATCACGTAGCTGCGGAATACCTATAGCATCTATCTGTAGAATTGTGCACAAACAACTGATAGCTATCAATAAAAACCTTAACAAGTTCATACACTTCCCTAGACTGGAAGAATATGCTATCATTGCTCGTGGCTTTACAGAACTTTCTGGAACTCCTATCATTGACAGAGCTCTAGGAGCAGTAGATGGCACACATGTCAGTATTACTCCCCCAACAAATGATAAGGGAGCATACATTAACATGAAGAGCGAGTTCACTGTGCAGACACAAGCTGTTTGTAACCATGAGGGTCTTTTTATAGACATATTCACGGGTTTTCCCGGCAGTGTTCATGACCCCAGAGTCTACAGAAGCAGTCCCATTGTTATGGAAAGGGAGTATCCTCCTAGAGGATACTATCTTCTAGGAGATACTGCCTATCCTGCCTCAAACACCATGCTTACACCATACAAGCAGCCTCAAGCTGCTCAACCAGTCAACGCACGGTTTAACTATCACCACAGCAAGGCAAGATCAATAATTGAAAGGGCCTTCGGCCAGCTGAAAACTCGATGGAGATCCATTTTCACAAAGAGGATTGAACTGAGGTCTGTCATGGCACCCCAGATAATAGCATGTTGTTGTGCAATGCATAACTTGTGCCATCTCTCTGTCTGGTGAGTATAATTTCAAAGTTTTCTTAGGTAATTCCACAGGCCCGTGGGTGTGTGAACATACCCCACCCCTAAAATTCTCCAAAAGGTCCACATTTTCATCTTTTTTTTTAAAGAATTGGTGAAAGTGAATGGCCCATCCTGTGCATTGATATGGGTCCTGTTTGGAAGTACACGTACATGTATGTAAAGGCTATTGAAAATGCCACCATGGGAACAATGGAGCCAAACACCCCCCAATTCCCCCCGCTATTTGAAATATTTTGTGGGGCCAAATTTAGATACGCACCCCCCCCCTCCCACCCCCCCCCCCCCCCCCCAACACATACCCACACACTTAATACTGCATTCACAAAATCCTGTGTAAGGGCCTGTTCCACATCAAATATAAACGGCAATTTGACACTACACTCCCTGACTTTCTTTAAATTTTAGGGCTGTTCATTTTCGAATAATTCAGTATTCGATTATTTCAGTATTCGATTATTCTAAACTAGATTTGACCGAATTTTCGAATATTCGATACTCGCCGATCAAAATTTTCAAGAAATCAAACTCCAGCCTCCGTTTTTAATGGAACATTTTTTTTACAAGTGTCAAGGGTTTTACGGATGGCAACAAAAACCTCTGGCCACAAAAAAAGTTACCTTTCGACAAAAATGCAGCATTTGACACTGCTAAAGCTCTGTAATCTTTCTATTAAAATAGCATCAGAGTTGTATCTGTACCTGCATATATATTTTTTCGAATATTCGAACCGGCAAAAAGGTATTCGAATATTCGGTTGACGATCAAATATTATAATATTTGGTATATTCGGGACAGCCCTATTAATTTGTGTACACTTATTTCCTGTTCTTGAACTGAATTTGTTTTTACTTGGTCCCTGACAAAAGGGTCAAACAGTTTATCAACCTATTGACCATGACACATTCCAAGAGCCTTATTAGACCGATTTGAGGTTGATGTCAGTTTACAGCCCTAGATATCCAAAATCATTTGAAAGCTGATACAAAACATTAAAAAATTGTGTATTTGCTGGGAAAGAAATTATTCTGATCTCATTCAGGCAGCCAAATCAAAGGTCACAAAACTGAACAGAGTTAGATGCTGTTTTTTAAGTCAAATTTCTTGCTAAATTTGAGGTTTTCTGTGTATATTGGTTGCCTCATAAACTTAATTTAGGCCGAGTGATACACTGAGAATTTCTCGTGTCTGAGATGCCGCATTACCCAAAACAGAATTTGGATAGTTCACTCTCGTGAGTGGATCATACTAATTGTGCCCCCGCCAGTGGCTTAGTCAGGAGCCAAAGTGTATATGTGGGCTATCAATCTAAAAACCTGTCTTGAGTCAAGACAATGAAGACTAGAACTGTACCTAATTTAAAATCAATTTGTCAAACAATCCACAAGGGAAACTGACTAGGTAAATTTGAATACATTTTCAAAGTGAACAAAGAAACTGGCAGGAGCGGGATTCAAACCTGCGACCTCCGGGTTACCGTACCGGCGCTCTACCAACTGAGCTGTCTTGACCTATGTTGGCGGTCTCCCAAATTGTCAGTATCTTTGTTTGGGTGGGCGCTAGTCAGAAGTCATAAACCCAGAATGCCGTATAGCCAGGGATCACACCCAAAATACATTTACTAAAATGTCTCAAATGATTTCCTACAGGTGATGTTTTGGAGATAGATGATGAAGATGACCTGGATGGTGGAGACTTTGACCACAACCTGCACAATGGGGAAGCTGCACATGTAGATGATGCTGCTGAGGGTGTTGGTATGCGAGCAAGATTAGCACAACTGATATCTGCCCCGGTGGAGTGCCCACAGCACCTTGCGCAGCACGATTATTCCATGTTACAGTGTCCCAATGAGAATGAAAATTGAAATCTGTACAAAAAGTGAGTGGAATTTTGAACTTGGCACCCTAGCCTACATGTAATGTAGTTAAATGAAACCAAAGTTGAACATATTTGTTTAAGTTGAAGTTTGTTAGGTTAAAAGTATACTTTTCATGCTCTTTCGAGTTTCACCCTGAAAAAGTGAAAGATTATTGTTTTTTTTTAATTGCTACATGTAGTTTTCTAGCATTACAAAGTTATTCACTTTTTAATGAGACAATGAATTTAAAAAAACACCTATCTTTAGTTATCAAATAATTGTTACAAATATGCAATTATTGGCGTACAAGCGCATCTTTGTGTGCATTATGCACTAAAGCAGCCAAGAATTAAAGCCTTTTTTGGAGGGTTGCTAGAGGCCCAAAATAGCAAAAAATAGGTTTTATTTCTTTAAAATAAAACATATGTGAAGAAAGAACTGAGAAGGAAAAATATATCAAATTTGTTGAAGAGCACGGACAGTATATCTTTATAACCTGTATATGAATAAACCGAAGAAAGGTATTTGCCAATTTATTCCCCAATCTTTTTTATACAAGATGATCTAGTTTATGAAAATGGATGATAATCTGGTCAGTTAAGTAACATTTCCAATGTTCACACTTCTGACCTGTAAATAAGGGAATAAATATGTGCTGGGCCGGTTTTAAACGTACGTTTAAAACCGCCTTGGGGCCTGGGCGCTTGATAATGACCCGAGCCGAGGCGAGGGTCATTATCAGCGTCCAGGCCCCAAGGCGGTTTTAAACATACGTTTAAAACCGGCCCAGCACATATCTATTCCCATTCATAAAATACCTTTTTGTATAATTAAGCAATAAGTTTCCAATGATTTTGTTTAATTTGTTTTACCTTGGTTTGTAAAACACCCCTTCAGCTATTTAATGGTTCGTGCCACCCGCGAGTAGTGGTAAACAAGTCCTTATATGGAAATTGACGCGCGCGCGACGCGCTCGCCAGGTGGTGCAAGAACGCAGCAGTGCCGGTGTAGCGTGAAATTATGGACTCTAAATACGGACGCATCGGTAGTATTGCGCTTGCGTTATTAGGATAGTGACTGATTGGTTGAACACTCGAGCGACCAGTCACTCTCCTAATAACGCAAGCGCAATACTACAGATGCGTCCGTATTTAGAGTCCATAATTTCACGCTACACCGGCACTGCTGCGTTCTGCACCACCTGGCGAGCGCGTCGCGCGCGCGTCAATTTCCATATAAGGACATGTTTACCACTACTCGCGCGTGGCACGAACCATTAAATAGCTGAAGGGGTGTTTTACAAACCAAGGTAAAACAAATTAAACAAAATCGTTGGAAATTTTTAATTTTCGGTGGTTTTTGCGTAATTATACAAAAAGATATTTTATGAATGGGAATAAATATGTGCTGGGCCGGTTTTAAACGTACGTTTAAAACCGCCTTGGGGCCTGGACGCTGATAATGACCCTCGCCTTCGGCTCGGGTCATTATCAAGCGCCCAGGCCCCAAGGCGGTTTTAAACGTACGTTCAAAACCGGCCCAGCACATATTTATTCCCTTATTTATTATGTGTCAATATGTTTATTTCCACCCATAACAAAGAATCAGCAAGAGATGTGTTATATCTACGGTACAAAAGTATGATAACCTAATCTTTACCATGTAAACAATGGGCGAGGGGTGTGGCATAACAGGCTCTCAAGTCGCCACCAACAGGAATAGTGATCTGTCCCACTCATTTGTGAATGGGGGGGGGGGGGGGCCAATGGGGGCAATGGGCCCCCCCAAAAAACTAACCAAATTACGCCCCCCCCGTAAATTTGTTTTTAATGTTGCGTACACCCCCACAACCCGCCCCCCCCCCCACCCCCCCCCCCCCCCCGCCCCTCCCACCCCACGCTGCTTAACAAATCAAATTATTTTGGGGACTCAGAATTTTTCTGGCCACTTATTTTGCAAACAAAGAAGAAAATTGGCCGCCCAAAAAATTGTGTTCCGGATCCGCCGTTGTGCCAGATTGAAAGGTCTTTCAAAACTAGTTAACAATAAATGATTGCAGTTTGAGTTGAAATATTTCTTGGGCAAGGGATGCGAGGTTTCTTAAAATTCAAGAGAAAAAAGTATTGTAGCACTTAAAAGACTAACTCAATTTTAAAACTGCATCATCTTTCATAGCAACATCTACTTCAAGGAAGTTAGTCTTTAAAGTGATACAGTACCTTTGTCTCTTGTGATTGTCTAACACAACTGCCCACCACCTTGCTTAAAACACGATGACACATTTGTACATATTAGGAATAAAATAGTCTGTCTATAAGTGTCCTTTGAAACTCTGATTTTTATTGTCACGCAAAGTATGTTTAAATCACAACATGGTGCAATTGTATTCAGTGTCATTAGATCACAGCTTCATTTGATAATGCTAATATTATTTCAAAGCAAATAATAGTTTTGGGGCTAAGTAATCATATCAGCTTAAATTCTTTCAGTTGTATTTAAGTTCTTTTCTTTGCCATTTGTGTAATTTGCACCAAAATAGCTGTACCAATAGTCAATTTGCCACAGATGTGATGGCTGGCAGCAATCAAATCGATAATGGAAAACATGGTAATTATTGACCTTTAGAATAAAGGATCATTTGGATTCTCAATCAGGCTGAACCAAAGACTACATGTACATGGTTGCAACTTGATCTCGTACATGTATATGTATACACATTACATATTCCTATGCAATGTGTGTATACAAATGTATGTGGCCACGCCCATTTTGGCTAAAATTGCAAAACAAATTGCAGGCCATAGTGTGGCTTTTTCAGCCTCGATTACCTCATACACCAAATATGAGCCAACAGACCCCTGTACTGATGACGTAACGCTTTGTTATATGAAGCTCCGATTCCGTCGTCCCCCTCAATCGCTGGTCCCCACTATAAGAAAGCGCACATGTAAACAAAGCGTTATGTCATAAGTCTATTTAAAGGGGGCTGGATTTAACCTTAAATTTTTGGGGGGTGATTTGACATGGAATGACCCACTTCACTCTGCAATCTACAATGTATTTCATACGTTTAGGCCCGATGATTGCCCTATACATTAAAACTGTGCTAACTAGAGCATCCCGCTAAAAAATTGCAACTTCTTCACTCTATTACTAGTATCATCCGTCAATTTGTTTGTGGAATGTCTCATAGTAAAGCTTATAATTTGTCTAATGTTAATGCTAACAAATTAACAATTCACTTTGAAAATCTATTTTTCAGGTGCCTTGCCCAAAAAGCACGGACACAGCATCTTTAACCAGTTCGCGCCGGGATTATTTTTGCCGAAAATTTCTTTTTTCCAAAAAGGAAAAAAATAGCAGCCAACTTCTGATAAACAGCCAAACACCACAAATACTGATTTGCAAGAGTCATTTCAACAGTATTTGTACAATATTTCTTGCCGAAACCTCATATATTACAATACTCCGGGTGCGCCCACGAGAGCGTAAATCGTAGAACAGGCCGTGCACAGCGGCCAAGTTAAAGTTCAACACACGCTCCGCCTCCACAGACTTCTCGGACTTATTGGGCGTATTCGAAACCCCGTTCTCGGGTAACCCGTGTTCTCTCAGGCTGGTTGCCAAATAAGGAGCATCAAAAGAGCGTGTACACCCTACACGTTCCAATGGGCTACTAAATTATGCGCTAAATTAAAATAAATTTCCATATAAATTTCCAGGCTGTCCGTCGTACAGCGTGGCATATTATGTTATTATGCCAGTGAAGCACACGCATGTTGGCAACTAATAGAGCGTATGCGCTATACCCCAGACGAATATAATAAAACCGTCCAATTACCGACTTGATTTCAAGTCTAAAATCTCTTCAACACGCGAACGGGGTTTCGAATACGCCCTGTGTGTGTGTACAAAACAAATGAGGGATTAGCGTATTGAGACGTCACCCGGAGGCGAGTCGAGGCAAGCTTGACGTTTTTACCCGTCAGCCGTGCCCGTGTATAGAAACAGCCAGATCATGTGAACACGTCCTCTGACGCGAACTGGTTTTAAGAGGAACGAGATATTTATTAGGCACTAAAGTGCTTAGTGTATTGAACTCCAGATCTCGGTGACTGCAGATTGTGGGTTCGAGACCGGCTGGGTAATGGTGCTTGTGTCCTTGAGCAAAGTACTTTGTCACAAGTTGCTTCTCTCCACCCAGGAGTAAATGGGTACCTGTGAGGGCAGTGACGATTATGTGTTTGATTAGCCCGCACCCGCTTAAAATAGCAGCCGGGGCTGTATACTCCCCAGGGAGCTGAGGTGGGCCCGATGACCAGGGGTAATAATATCTGTAAAGCGCTTTGATCTTGCTAAAAGCGCTATATAAGAACCTGTAATATTATTATTATTATTATTAAGGTCCTTAGTAGAAAAATTGCACTAAAAGTTGCTTATTAACAAGAACTAATTTAAATATCAAATTGAGCAGAAAGAAAGGGTAGAATTTAACTACAATGCTTGAAAAATGCTATTTCAAACCTTTGAAATACCAAACAACTTCCAGACTGCTCTATTTTTTTTAAATTACATTTTTCGAGCAATTCAGTTAAATCCTAGCCTTTCTGCCCAATTTGATATTTAAATTAGTTCTTGTCATAAAGGACATTATAGTGCAATTTTTCCAATGAGGACCTTATAGTACTGAGCCGAGGTAATGATTTATGAACACATGTTGGACAGCACCACCTACAATTCAGTTCTGTACGTTTTTCACTTTCTTTTATTTTTTTGTTTTTACTTTTGTTTTTTACTTAAGAACTGGTGAAAGTGGATGACCCACCATGCACGGGCATTGATATGTGTCCTGTATGAGCGCCGCTATTGAAAGTGGGCCCCAGCCCCCCCCAAAAAAAAACAAACAAACAAACAAACAAAAACAAAAACAAAAAACAAAACAAAACCAGAATTTGGTTCAGAGAATTTGGATGCGCCTCCACAAAAATTCCTGCGAACGTGTTAAACCTTCGCCCCTGGCATTTTGTGACTAGTTTCCGGACGTCAGCATTTTTTTACTTACGGATCTTTCACACAATTTGCAAGCATGATTTATTCAGGAAATGCTGCCAACATTTAATTGATTGAGATTAAAATCCTTAATAGACAGAGATGTAAAAGAGATGTCAGAAAGTTAAAATTGCGCGACGTAAAGCCACCCTGCCCTGGTCATGCTGGTGGAACTTCAACCGTGTTCTGTTTCTCCATGCTTCAACACGATATACAATTGATTTTCATCCTATATTACTTAATATTTTGTTTATTACTGAACTATTTGTGTCCCCTATATTATTATCAGCAAGAATGTTCAACTTACACTCAAAAACCGTACTCGGCGACTTTGTTCCTTCCTCCATTATTGACCGTGCAAACAAATCCAGCCGGAAGCAGACGACACACAAGCAAAACAATCGCACTTTATGCACTTTTGTTTTCATTTATACGTCAAGAAACTTTCTTATGACCCAGGTCAAATTACGACGTCATCAAGCCCGTGCGAAGTCATCCCTTCGGCAGGCTCCGTTTTTTAGCCAACTCGGAAGCCTCAAATTGGAAGCCTAAGCCGAAGCCTCAATTTGGTTTAGGCTTCAACATGGCCGCATGGAGACGGAGCCCGAGCCTGAGCCCAAGCCTGCGTTTGAGAAAGGGCCTAAGTGTACAGCCGCAAGCCTGCTATGATCGTGACGACACAGCCCCTTTAATATTTAGTGCGAAGGCGCTAGCGCAAGGTACATAGCGTATCTGCCACTGAATAAACTTGCTGACTGTTGACATCAATAAATCACTTCGGCTTCGCATTCGTCTTAAGTATGAATTGAATTTACCCTTATTGGTCCGTATACCAAGAGATTTGTGTGATACGAACTAATGATAAAAATAATTGTTGTAATTGAGCGCTGTACGTAATTAAAGAATTGTATTTTCCTATTGAATAGCAGGGAGTACTTGCGTAAGAGTACTCTTTCTTATGCCAATAAGGAAGAGTACGCTTGAGTAGGCCAGTGAAGCTACAAGGCATGCAGTGGCCATTGACGGTTTTCACGACAGCCCACACAGACGTCCTTACTTTTCTCGCTTACATTCACGCTTGAGCCCTTCGTACACATGCGAGACCGTGCTTTGTAACTACCATGCAGGCGCGTAGCCAGGATTTGTTCATGGGGGGTGTTTTACTGGAGACTGACATGGGGGAGGGGTCTAAGGGGAGGGGGTGTCCCCCTCCCCTTTGGCGAAAAAATGGAATTTTAAGGCCTCTAGATGCAAAATGGTGCAATGTTTGAGCTCAAATCATGGAAAAGAATATTGATAATTATTTTGTGGAATAATTCTATTCACATCAGAAAAATGCAAAAATGTAATCCTATATAGACTCAATTATTGATGCAAGGAAAATGCGAACCTAAAGAGATACCTTTCTCAATATATATAATTTACAAGCAACTAGGTTCAACTTCAACTCAAAAGTATATATATATACAGTACAAAGTGCATCGTTGTAAGGAGGATTGGAAGAGACTCGAGTGAGGCCCGGAGGAGGGTGCGATAATTATCACTAGCGTATCTCTCCAAGTCACTGGTGTTTTCTGCATATATTTTTTTGGGGCACTTGGGCCATGGGGGGTGTTTGAACACCCAAAACACCCCCCTTGGCTACGCGCCTGCTACCATGACGGACTCGGAATCTGGTTTGCCTGCCTCTCAGAACCCTATACCGGTGTCGCAACTTACGGCGCGGGACATATCCTCCATTGTCAATGAAGCAGTAGGTAGCGTTAAACTGTATATAGACGGACAATTTGACGCCTAGAAAACTGAAAGTGACAGGGCGTTGGTCTCAGCCTCGAAGAAATTGCAACAGCTCAAACGTGAAGCGAAGGTGCAGTTTAAATTTAAAGGCAATAAGATTCAGCACGAGTTCAACTCTGACCTTCTGAGCAACCTGACAGAAGCTCTTGCTGCAGTAAAAGATTCCCGACAAGAGGCAGCCATTAATTCGATCGAGACGGTTATAGCTGACACCACAAAGAGAAATAAGTTAATTCGTCTCGCGGACAAATCGGATGATGGCTGGAAAGTCATCGACGAGTACCTCTCAGAGGATTGGCCAGCGACAGCGAGGACGAAAAGCGCATCAGGTCTGCCCAAGCTAGAGCCGCTTCGAAACGAAAGAAAGGCCGCGCAGCCAGGTCCAAGCCGTATCAAGCACGACGTCGTCAAAATGAGAGTCCGCCCAATCCTGATGGCAGCTTTTTTTGTCGCTATAGTCAGCCAAGTAGATTCACGCCTGGGGTTGGCGGTTCCGGCCGCAGACCCTCCCCGTCCGACAGGTGTTTTGGATGTGGCCACGCCGGGCACTGGCGGAAAGATTGTTCCGCATCAAGCAAGCAAGCATCAGCCAACAAAGACAACGCAGCAATACCTCAGGCCAGCAGTGGTAAAGAACGGCACGGACACGCAGGTATATCTTTTTGAAAACAGTGGATCCATTGAAACAGTAATGGTGAGCATTCCCAGTAGTGTGGCATTTGCTGCTTGTGTAGGTACATAATCTGGATATCTCATGCTATGTATCTGCCAGTGATACGGGCTACTTGCAATACTGATATAGAACAGCCTTCGTAACAGGCCTTACTTGGTACTGTCCATGTTGAAATTCGGAGCAAATATTGCTTTATAACCACTGTAACAGAATCAAGAAAACATTGGCTTCCGGGATAGTATGACATTCAATCATTAACTTATCCTGGGATATATCATAACATTCACAATATCTGCATTGTTTACAGTTACAGGTACACTTGAACTTAGCGGCTCATCTGCTCGTCCTCTGAGAGCACTGGAAAGTTTCAATGACCAGGACAAGATAGCCGGGTACGATTCAGGCTTCTATATGCAGAATTACTTCGAGTACGAACAAGGTCGTGCAGAACCATTTCTGCGTAGTAGACTAAAATCAGCTTTGGATTTTTGGATCTTCATACTAGGTACAAACCCCGAAGTCCTACACTTGATTTCTTCTGGATATAAGCTGCCATTTCTTTCCACACCTCCTCGACTTGTTGCCAAGAACAACAAGTCGGCAATTAATCACGCAGATTTTGTTGAGGGCGCTATCCAAGCATTGTTAGCGAATCAACTCATAGTTGAGAGATTTTCTGTGCCTTGTGTGGTTAATCCGCTTCCAGTTTCCATAAACAGTACAGGTAAAAGGAGGTTGATACTTGACCTAAGGTATGTGAACAAGTTTCTCTGGAAAGAGAAAGTTAGGTTTGAGGACTATAAAGTTGCAATGGAATATTTACGAAAGGAACATTTGTGATTAGATTTGATTTAAAGGCAGGCTACCACCACATAGAAATCTTTCCCGAGCATACACAGTTTCTTAGTTTCTCCTGGGAGTTCTACGGCCACACTAGATATTTTTCCTTCCAAGTCGTCCCGTTTGGTCTTTCTACAGTACATTACATATTTACGAAAGGTCTCGGGCCTTTAGTAAAGTACTGGAGATGTAAGGCAGTATGCGTTGTATTGTACCTGGACGACGGGTGGATTAGTACCTGGACCTTTTCAGATTGCTTGGCCGTGTCCACAGCGGTTAAAAGTGACCTGTTAGCCGCAGGTTTTATCCCCAACAGAAAAATATCGGTGTGGGTACCTACTTCGAAAATCCATTGGTTAGGGTTGGCATGGGACGCCGACGAAGGCTCTATCCAAGTCACAGATCGCAGAGTTTCAGAAATCCTTAACACTATTACTGACATTCAGAATTCTTTACCCTCGGTGACATCCAGAGGGTTAGCTCCTCTGGCAGGAAAACTAATTTCTCTTAGTCCGGTTGTGGGTCACATTGCACAACTCCAGTCTAGATTCCTCTATTGCGAGGTCGTTAAGCATCACTACCACTGAGATAAGGTGTTCAAGCTTGTCAAGGATAGTGGAGTCATTGAGGAAGTTTTATTTTGGAAACGTGAATTACTTAGCCTTAATAAACGGTATATTTTTTACTACTCTTTACCACAGGTCCTCATGTACTCAGACGCAAGTCACTCTGGATGTGGCGCATGGTCAGCGCAGTGCGGATGTCTACAGTTTAGACAAACATGGACAGCCGAAGAAGTAGGTAAAAGCTCCACTTAGAAAGAATTGAAAGGTGTGGCACTGGCCATGATAACGATAACAGTTTTTACTGACAACAAGGGTGTAGTTTCCATAGTGCATAAAGGCAGCATGATCCATGATTTACAAACTCTGAGTTTGGAGATCTTTAGAATGTGTAAAGTACACAGCATTGACATGAATATTCAGTGGGTCCCCAGGAATGAAAATGCCCTGGCAGATGAATTAAGCAGAGAAATGGATTTTGATGACTGGGGCGTATCGCCAATTTCCTTCGAGTTTATAGATGGCCTCTGGGGTCCTCACACTGTAGATAGGTTTGCTGTTGATTTCAACTTCAAGCTGCCCATTTTCAACTCTAAATATTGGTGCCCTGGTACTAGTCTTGTAGACGCGTTCTCCACCGATTGGCGTACAAAGAATAACTGGCTGGTGCCCCCAGTTAGCAAAGTTCTAAAACATGTCGGACAGTGCAAGGCAAAAGGTACACTAGTAATCCCTGCGTGGCCCTCTGCATCCTTTTGGCCATTGCTATTTGCATACAGCAGTCCTTGGGCAAGGTGAATTTCTAAAACCATGCGATTTTACGACCCAACAAACAATCAAAGTTGCTTGTTCGGTTCGAACAAATTGAGGAGCGACGTGCTCTGTGTGAGATTAGACGGAACCCTTTAAGCGTTCCATGGTTCACGAAAGCCTTAAGCTTGACAAGCCACTTGGCGAATTTCTGTACAGTACAGAACGGGAGTTGTAAATCCGCTGGGTATACTCCAGAACGTTGTTAACTGGTGAACTGATACTGCTCATCCACTGGGAACGTATTTTACCTCGTTCAAGGAAGGTAGATTGATAAAGTTCGCAAATCGGAATACTGCGGAATTCAATTTCTCACGTGAGAAATATGGTCGCCTGTTACTTTGTTTCTTTGTCCACAGGGACGCCCCTTCCAGTACAGACTTGCAGCAAGTGCTGACCGCATCCAGAGCCCCCAACACAGTTTCAAAATATAGGAGAGCCTTTTAAGCCTGGAGTGCGTGGTGCAGTACAAATGGAGCCTCCATATACCCTACATCTCATCACGATTTGGCAAGGTACCTCGTCCACCTGCACAACGGAGGTTTTCCGTATTCCACAATAGAAACTGCCTTCTGTGGAGTAAAGTGGCACGTTGATTGTTCATCTACAGTATCTAACAACCCCTGCATTACAGGGAATTAGACGACTATCTCATCGCCGCAGTGTACCTAAAGAGCCAATTACGGCCGATATGTTAAGTTCTACACTTTGGACAAAATAGCAATTTGATGAACATTAGAGCATGTGCCATGCTACTTATTTCCTTTGCTGGGTTTTTCAGGAATGACGAATTGATTAATCTAAGATTGTGTGATACCAAAATATTTCCTTCACATATTAAATTTGAGGTGACCAAGAGCAAAACTGATCAGTACCGTGAAGGAGCCCAAGTAATGGTGAGCGCCACTGGGTTGATCACTTGCCCAGTTGCAATGCTAAATAAGTATGTAAAGCTAGCAGGGTTCAAGGACTTGACTTCAACTCATTATTTGTTTGTTTAAACCACTGACATTTAAGAGGAGTTCACAATCTCACGTTCTCAGAAAGGGAAATCTTTCTTATTCTACTTGTCGTGACATTCTGAAAGGTTCACTCGAGGCAATTGGAGAAGACCCTGCAAAATTTGGACTCCACAGCCTATATGGGCAGGTGGCGCAACAGCAGCAGCTGTTGGAATTCCAGACCGCTTGGTAAAAAAGCATGGTTGCTGGAAGACGGATTCGTCTAAGGACAGGTACGTGAAGGAAAGCCTACATAACCAGCTCAGAGTGTCCAGTAACCTCGGATTATGAGTGTGCTTTTGGCGCAGGCAATAACAAATTTATCTTCACGTACCGGTACTTAAGTAGAGAATTCTTCTTGTATGTTCGTTGAATTAAAAATTGACACGAGAAACACCATGCATTTGTCCGTTCGTTGGTACTTGAACTGGGAGCACGGACTCCGTAGGCTGCTCGTCAAAGAACCGTGCTCCCCGTTTCCATTATATTGTGTATTTATAATGTTCTTTTGTTACAGATAGAGACGGCAGGCGCAACAGGAAATAATTTATCTCCTTTTGAGCCTGCGAATTAGGAAATAATTGTATTTTCCTATTGAATAGCAGGGAGTACTTGCGTAAGAGTACTCTTTCTTATGCCAATAAGGAAGAGTACGCTTGAGTAGGCCAGTGAAGCTACAAGGCATGCAGTGGCCATTGACGGTTTTCACGACAGCCCACACAGACGTCCTTACTTTTCTGCAAGGATGAGGAGTTTCGCTGGACACTTCAGCTACCGAGTGGTAACCATAGTCTGATATATCACATGTAAAGACTTCATACTGAAGTCACAAGCCAGTGAGGTAAGGTGGATATAAAAAATAAATAAAAAACATTCGCGTAGTACTTCTATGTTCAGTCACGGACTCCGTAGGCTGCTCGTCGAAGAACCGTGCTCCCCGTTTCCATTATATTGTGTATTTATAATGTTCTTTTGTTACAGCTAGAGACGGCAGGCGCAATAGGAAATAATTCATTTCCGTTTGAGCCTGCGACTTAGAAAATAAATAAAGTGAATACTAATGATCGTTAATTGCCACTGCGCGGATGGTAGCTAGGCCTAGTGGTTTTGGTACGGTGGTGGTGGAATATGATGGCGTAGGCGGTGTCGTGTTTACGGTGTATACTGACAGAGGTTGCAAAAATGTTACAATATGAAAAGAAGTAATTTTGTTGTGGCTGTGTCAGTGATGGTGGTAACTTTGATGTTACTGGTGTTGGTGATGATAATGGGGTGGTGTGCGTGCTATCCTTCACGACCAAGGACTTGGAACAAAAACAGGGTTACATTATGAGAACAGTATAACCGATGACTTGAGCCCATGTTGTCGGTAGTTTTCATATCCAAACCTTATTGGACATGTGAAGTAAAACGTTTGTGCGAACAATGGAAACAATGAAAACAATGGAAGAAAACGGCTAGAGTCGTTAGTTATAATAAAACACCACTATAATATGTGTAATATGTGTAATAGTGCGTGTAGCGCGGTGCCTTTGTAGAGAGGTTTAATGGTAATAGCGACGCTAATAAACATATTGGTTTTTGAGAAACTTGGCATTCAATTGTGCAAATTTATCATTGGTTGGTATATGCCTGCAAAACATCATTGGATTATAGGCTTTTTGATATTCAAATAATAGGGACGATTATTTGTAAACACTACTATAATAAGTTATGAAGTACAACAGGATTCAGTTTTACTATTGCTTTCTTGTAGACGTGAGCAGGAGAGAGCATCGTTTCGATGATTTTTTTTTTACAGAACTGCAAGTCTGTAAACAATCATTGGGCTGTAAGTCTATGTCGACGAAAAGATTACATTCTGCATAGGATTGTGCTCCACAAGAAAAGTGGACCATTCCATTCTCTGTCTTACTTTTATATTCCTGTAAAAACTGCTTTGGTGTCTTCATGAACGTCTGTGTGAATACACTGTTGAAGATTTGCTAGGTATTAGCTATCGCTGATTCCGATGGGTCTTTAGAAGAAGAATCACACCGTGTAGTTTCGGTACATATTTCGCATGATAATGGAGGTGATGGTGTATTGTTTACAGTATGTAACAATTAAACAAAGCAATGATAAATAGAAACGGGGTTTCTTGTTAAAGAGATTGGTTCATACACTGGCGGGCCTTGCATTGGTAGTTCTGTCGTGTTGAATTTATTTTCTATACTATTAATTCAGAAAATTTACAGCGCGGCGCCATTTTGTGCGCGGTGTCCCGTCTGCCCGTCGCGGTTTGCTGTGGACGGCGGGGCGTACGGTTTGAAGCCCGTCTATCATTCAGTTATTTATATTTAGATCAAAGGATAAAAATCGAGGCGGTTAAAAAAAATGGCTTCATTATTTTACAAACGTGAAAATAGTGTGAATGTTGTCCTTATTAGAAAAGAAGAGTTGAGATTTACCCTTGTAATTATTTCATATTGTTATTTCATATTATTTCATATTGACATTTCTGTTGCGTATCGGTTAGAACCCGTCTATTTTGCTGTACGCGGTGTCCCGCGTGCGCGTCGCGGTTTGCCGTGGACGGCGGAACGTACAGTACAGGTTGGAGCCCGTCTATCATCCAAAATGTTGTAATTGGTAAAAAGAGTCGAGAGTTCCCTCTATAGTTATTTCATATTGTTATTTGATATGCAATTTCTGTCATGTTAATAAAGCAGTAACACGATGTCTGAATGTTGCACCGAAAGTGTATTTTTGTATATGAAGACGGCGATGGGGAACTAGTCTAAATGAATGTATGTTGTATACTGAAAGTGTTTTTTTTATCGGACAAAGGCTGGGGGCCCGGAGAAGCAGTCTTCATTTGCTTGCCAAGCGACACGTGCACGTACGAGGGGCAGATCCAGGATTGTTTGCAGGGGGATCTGAAATTTGTTTTGCCCAAAAAGTTGACCCTAAACAAGTTTTGCCTGCGAACAACATTATTTTTACACAAGGGTTTGGTGGACAGGGGACAGATTTTCTCAACGTTGGTGGAGTCATTTAACCTCTTTCTTTTGTTCTGACCCGCACACGCAAACTAAACCTTTACAGGGTTTGCTTTTTTCTGGTTTGCTACGGTACTTTAGGCGTAGGCCCTTTCAAGCAAAACAAATTGGCAAGAACCAGGGTGGTTCGGACACCCCCCCCCCTTTCTGGATCCGCCCCTGCTGATCCAGACCGTATACATTTTGGGCCTGAATTTAGGCTAGCAGGCTATTTTCACGGCAAGACACGTTCGCCAATATTGCCTGTACGCTGGCCGATAGATAACGAAATTAGAAAATAATAATGTAAATCTTCAAAATCAGTCGTCTGTCTCTCTCTCTCAAATAGCTTACTGACGAAATGCGGCTATCGACCGACAGTGTCAAATTAATATTTTATAAAAGCAACAAATCTATTGTAGAAAATAGTTTTACTTTTTATAGGCTTATAGGCCCTAGGCCTATACACGCATCGTTATGCATTGGGCGAACGGAGCGCTTGTGCACGACCACTTGCAATGGACGAATTTCCCATCGATTTCGTACCTTTCAGAACCATGCACACATCTTTCTAGAAGAGATTATTTTCGCATGGTGTTACCCGCAATCTTTCATTTATTTTTCATCGTTTCCACTATGCAAAGCTGCAAATCGTATTAATTTTGTACCTGCTGGGAATTTCAAAAATATTATACTCTAGGCCTATACAGTAGGAGCCTATGAAAAAATATCGACCTCAAACAACGTAAGTGCGGCTAAACATCAGTGCAAAAACACAACAACCTAATTAAAATTACTCAATTCCAATTTTGAAACCAAAAAATCTTTAAATCAGTTTTAGAGTGGAAGAATGCCGTTTTCTAACAATTTTGTTCCATTCTAAATGTCCGAAAAAAATTAATTCAATTTATTAAACAAATTGAAAGTAACGTTGAAAATATGTCAAACTAAACACCTTTTTTTCAAAAATCCCGTCCCGGTTATTCTTATCTGTAATGATTAATGTGGTAATCCTTACCTTTAGGACCCCGTTCCAATAGAGAACGAAGGAGACAGTTTATGTTTCGGAACTTACCTTAATATTTTGCGATGATAGAGGCAGGAAAAGTCACTTGTGTGCTTGGAAACATCTAAATAGTTCGCTAAGATATCATGTTGAATGAGCAAGCTTAATTATATTTCGTCCTAGTCGTCAAGACTCACCCTGTATTTTGTCTTACGTAATACGGTCTGACCACCCTTTGAATAAAATGGAATGTTCCCTCATTCATAAAATGCAAATTAGCCCAGAGCCCAGCTCAATAAATGCAATCCCAAACCAATGAAGCATGTCTTTGTGTTATGTGGTACGGTCTGTGACGCAATTTGTCGACTTAGATACTCAATCGGAGGTTGCCGCTTCCGATACTACTGACAAGGACGATATGTCGGTAATTGCCGCGGGCGCCGAGGGTCTAGAGAACTTTCGCAACCCGCATCGTAAGTCAGTGGGCACACCGATTACTGACAGAGTCCTCTCCTGGTGGGAAGACCTTCGCACCAATAAGCTTGGACATGAGGAAATGACAGATGAATTGTTCAATAATCTCGTGCCGGCAGAACAAGAGAAGTCCTTTCGCGCTCCAGAAACTCCCCAGCCAGGTGAGATCTTCCTTTAAAGACATGCAGTCTTCTTTGGTTACTCAAGATGATCGTCTCAAGGATTCGCATGGTCACCTCTTGAAGTCAGGACTTCCACTGGTTCATCTTTTTGATGCACTGGTTGACCCTTCATGCCCAGACATAATCGACAAGACAATGGTGAAAGATCACCTCACTTCTGCTCTCATTTTGCTTGGGTCGGCGTCCCATAGCCTGGCACTCTCCCGCCAACATGCCTTTGACGAGCTGCTTGATAAGCGTTTCGACTCATTGAAGAAGAAAGCGCCATCTATCGATCTCTTCTTCGGTGGCAATATCATCAAAGAGATTGAGGAAGCAGAGAAGGTAAGCAAGCTTGCATCCAAGGTTACCAAGGGAGCATCCGTGTCACGGGCTAGTGGTAGATTTTCTCCTTACTCCTCGGCGGTCACAAGGAAGTTCCGTGGTTCCCGTTCCTTTCGAGGTGGGCGCTCCTTCAATAGTTCAACCTACGGTGATGGCAAGTCTGCTTGGAATTCCCGAGGGAAATTCAAGACTACCCGGGGCTTCGATGAGAAGTCAAAAAAGTAACTCCATCACTCATGCCGCACAAACGGGTCGTCTCGTATTTTTTGTTCAAAACTGGAGAGATTTAACTCAAGACAGTTGGGTCCTACAGACAGTTTGTGGCCACATGATAGACTTTCTACAGCCACCATTTCAGTTTCAAGACAGAGTACCCGTCACTCGCATGGGTTCAGCATCTCAAGTAGAGATTGTACAAAGCGAAGTTCAAAAGTTACTTCAAATAGGAGCCATAACACTGGAAGATCCGGTGGAAGGCCAGTTCGTTTCGTCTCTTTTTCTAATACCCAAGAAGTCGGGAGGGCTTCGACCAATTGTCAACCTCCGTCCGCTAAACAAGTTTGTGGTCTACCAGCACTTCAAGATGGAAGGAATATGGCTGGTCAAGGATTTGCTCAACCGAGGAGATTTTCTGGGTTCCATAGACCTAAAGGACGCATACTACATGATTCCAATCCATTCACAACACCGCAAATACCTTCGTTTTATTTGGCGGGGCAACCTGTTCCAGTTTACTTGCCTTCCGTTCGGGCTCTCCAGTGCTCCAAGAACATTTACAAAGGTTCTCAAACCGGTCGCAGCACACCTTCGTCAAAGGGGAATTCGCTGTGTTTTTTACCTGGACGACGCCCTCATTTTCGGAAGGTCATCAGACGAATGCCAGCAAAATTTGAACACAACAGCCAACCTTCTCCAGAAGTTAGGTTTTGTGATAAACAACGACAAGTCGGTATTCACCCCATCACACCAGATCACGTATCTAGGTTTTGTTATCAACTCGGCAAGGATGACTTTGTCTCTGCCATTGGAGAAAGTCATCAGAATTACAGAACACTGCAAAGAGGTTCTGCAAGCCAGATATTTGACAGTAAGAGATCTAGCAAAGCTTATTGGGCGCCTGTCATCGAGCATTCAGGCAGTCTTCCCAGCACCGCTATTTTATCGAAACCTTCAGAAGGACAAAGGGACTGCCCTACACAGGGAGAACTCCTACGAAGCGCAGGTGATTCTTTCTCCAGCTTCCCGGGAGGAATTGGAGACATGGACACGCTGCATCAGACTGTGGAATGGTCAGACTCTGCTGACCCCAGTTCCAGATATGAGAATTCAAACGGATGCGTCACTCCAGGGATGGGGTGCCTGCCTAGGAGAAGTACAGTTCGGGGGCCGCTGGTCACCCGCAGAACAGTCTCTACACATCAACCATCTGGAGCTGCTCTCGGTAATGTACTCCCTAAAATCATTGATAGGCAATCAGCGAAACATCCACATCCGCTTACAAGTGGACAACAAGACAGCATTGTCATACATCAACCACAAAGGCGGAACGCACTCTCAGGAGTTGTCGAAACTCGCTGTAGAAATATGGACATGGTGCTTGGCCAGAAACATAACTCTGTCAGCGGAATTTCTCCCAGGTGCACAGAACACGGTGGCCGACAGGATGTCTCGGTCCTTCAACGACCGGACGGAATGGCAGCTTCTTCCCTCAGTGTTTGCAGAAGTCACGCGGGTAATGGGTGTCCACCCAGCTGTCGACCTGTTTGCATCACGGCTAAACAATCAGCTTCCACGGTTTGTGTCGTGGCATCCGGATCCACTGGCCTGGCGAATCGACGCATTCACCATCACCTGGACAAAGATAGATGCATATCTGTTTCCTCCATTTGCTCTACTAGCAAGATGTCTGCAGAAAATCCTGCAGGACAAGGCAACAGTTCTACCTGTGGCTCCAGTGTGGAAAACACAGCCCTGGTATCCTCGATTACTAGAACTTGCGGTAAACACTCCAGTGTTATTACCCCGCCTGCCACATCCCCTCCGTCTTTGTCACAACAATCAGGGTCACCCAATGGGGGACACACTGCTGTTAGCCGCATGGAGGCTATCGGGCAATCCTTGTCTGCAAGAGGGTTTTCGCAAAAAGTGTCCTCTGTCATCTTGTCATCGTGGCGCAGAGGAACAAATGCTCAATTCAACTCTGCTTGGAACAGATGGGATCGCTGGTGTGTTCAACGACACCTTAATCCGGTTCATTCGTCTTTAGCCGAGATCCTTGAATTTCGTAATAGTCTGTTAGAAGAGGGTCTTCAATACAGAACCATTAATGTGTACCGATCAGCTATCTCTTCCGCTCATGTTCCATTGGACGGTGCTCCAGTTGGACAGCATCCGTTGATGACAAGATTCTTCAACGGAGTCTTTAACATTCGTCCGCCTCAACCAAGATATTGTGCAACCTGGGACACTGGGATAGTGTTGCGATATCTTCAAGCACTTCCGGCTAATGGAGAGCTAACCCTACGCCTTTTGACATTAAAACTAGCAATGTTGGTAGCACTGGTAACAGCAGGACGCTGTTCATCTTTAACTGCATTGGACTTGCGGTTTATGCGGAAAACAAGGGAAACCTTTGTTTTTCCTCCAATTAAACCGGCAAAGTGTTCAACTGCCTCCAAGTCAGTCCAGCAGATATACCTAGCACGGTATCCTCCAGACAATAAACTTTGTGTTTTCAAGGCCCTTGAAGAATATCTTCGACGGACAAAGCCTGTTCGAGGCCACGGTCAATCAAAACTGACTAGACTTTTCCTGTCAATGGTTAAACCTGTCCATCCTGTAGTTTCCTCTACTGTGGCACGGTGGTTAAAAACTGTTATGGCTTCAGCAGGTATCGATGTGTCGCACTTTCGAGCACATTCCACTAGAGGGGCAGCTACATCAGCAGCTGCCCGGGCAGGAATCTCTACTGCGCAGATTTTGAAGGCAGCAGATTGGTCATCTGAACAGACGTTCACCAAATTTTACAAGAGAGAGGTCTCCACATCGGAGTTTGGCACAGCAATCCTGGCTTCGGCTCACCTTTAAAATATACAGGGTGAGTCTTGACGACTAGGACGAAATATAATTATCAATTATGTAAAGGTACTTACCTGCCATATAATTGGAATTATGTGAGGCCGTAGGAGGAGAGACTCACACTCCGTCCCTGCGCCTCAGAATGTGTTCTTTCTTTCTTACAGCCCACCCGTGAGTCGGCCTCAGCCAGTCATGCTTGTCGTATATATTAACTTCAAAGAGACATGCTTCATTGGTTTGGGGTTGCATTTATTGAGCTGGGCTCTGGGCTAATTTGCATTTTATGAATGAGGGAACATTCCATTTTATTCAAAGGGTGGTCAGACCGTATTACGTAAGCCAAAATACAGGGTGAGTCTCTCCTCCTACGGCCTCATATAATTATAATTCCAATTATATGGCAGGTAAGTACCTTTACATAATTTATAATTTTGTGGCAAGAGGGCAGGGTTTTGATTTATGAGGGAAATTATGGGGTAAAACGGCAACGTCTCTGACTGCAAAAAAAGGTAGGAAAGTCGCATTTTCTTTGAAAAAGCGTTTCAAAATTACAACAAGCATGAGTTAATCTGAAGAAGAAAAAGACTGCTTTAGCCTGCAAAAGTAACTTTGGTACTGTAAAGTCATTTGCAAAAGTCAGTTTTGAACGGAACTCGTAAAAAATCGAGGTGTCCTAAAGGTAAGGATTACCATTAATGTTATGATTAAATATTATGTTTACTACTCACAAAGGCTTCTTTTGTGTAAAACTCGTGAATCTCGACGTGACACACGTAGCGGTGTGTATCCTGCGTGTACGTGTACAATGTCTGATCTGCGCGCAGTCATACTCGTATTCAACCGTTTGCGAAATTAAACCTAATTGCGAATCCATTAATACAGCGTCAACAAGCCCAAGCCCCCCACCCCCACCTGAACAGTGCCCTCAATTCAAGTCTACAGTCACACTCCCGTACATCGGCCACCTCTCCCACAAGCTACAACGCATCTTCAGCCAAGCTTAAATCAAGGTCTTCCACACAGCACCAGACAAGGTCCTAGCTCAACTACAGACACACAAGGACAAACAAGACCCAAACACCAAGGCAGGCGTCTACCGCATTCCCTGTGAATGCGGTAAGGTATACATCGGAGAAACCGGCAGAGACCTCAACACAAGACTTAAGGAACACCAAGCACACGGCAGGAAAGGAGAAATAGACAAGTCAGCAATCATCAAACACTCACACGAACAAGACCACCGCATCAACTGGAACCAAGCCAAGATCATAGCCCCAGTCACATTCTGGCACCCAAGACGCATCAGAGAGGCCATAGAAATCCGCAAACACAACACAGTTTCTCAAGACATCGGATTCCACGTCAACGACATTTGGTCCCAACTCTTCAAGCACCACACATCCTACACCACGCCACCCAACAAGCTGCTGCCTGTCCTGCCACACCCCAACGCACACAACAGCATCCAGTCGTCACACCCGACTAGGCACCCAGAAGGCATAACTCACAACTCTTGAGGACAGACAGAGCACACTGTCCGAAACGTCGAGTTACACACTCACCCCGGTTCTTTTCAGAACTACACTTCTTCCTAGAAGACATTTATTTCACATGGTGTTACCCGCAATCTCAGTCTCTCTCATACCGCACCCACCATGCAAAGCTTCAAAATCGTATCCAATACAGTATCAATAGGGAGTATTCCGAAAAGGGCGCAAGTCGTCACTTGGGTAATCATATCCGTTGTATTTTATCGTCTGCATTTCAGCTCGAAAATAATCATCTAAAAAAACACTTTTCTGGAGTTCGAAAAAATGGCATCAAGTGGATTTGGATTCTTTAGGGTTTTATGAATAATCCCTGAATTGTTCAAAGAATGCACCCGAAATTGCATATGGGAAGTCATTTTCGACTGTAACCCCTCTCCCGACAAATGCACATTTTCTTCACATTTTACCAGTCTTCCACATAATGTGAGCCTTTGAGTCTTTGAATCTTTTTTGCCCCATTGCAAGTGGTCCTTTTTGGCGTTTTCCTGTTATTTCTGCGAGCTGATGTTCCTTGATCAAAATGCCCAAAAAGCAAGCTTCGACTGCATCTGGAGAATCCACTGCAGTTGATCCCGCTTCCTTGACGGCAACTATGTATTTATTTGCTGTCTTATTTATACAGGATGGCCTGATCAGTTAAAAAACTGCTTTCCAAAAGGGCCCTGTTATTATTACATAAGTATTAATTAAAACAGTATAAGAAATTTAATAAAATAAAAAAAATAGAAACATATATATATTATTAACAACACAAACATTAACAATCAAATTAAATTAGACATATAAAAGAAATAAAAGACTAAAACTATAAAATCCAAATAGAACAATTAAAAGCAGTTTATATAATAAGCTTAAAATACGGCAGAGATGAATGTAAGTAAAAACTCTAAAAGACAAGACAGGGAAATAGGAATTAAATAAATTATTAATAAATTACCAGAAAATTATTACATGAAAAGTATGAACCACACATTATCAAAATTTACAACAAAAATAAAACAAAGACATCAAAATCGATTAAAAACTACCACCCCCCCCCCCCCCCCCCAAATGTCAAATTTCAACAAAACCTTGTCGGACATATTAAACCCAAACTAATGGGAAAGATAAATGTAAGTCAAGACTCTAAAAGACAGGGCAGAAAAAATTGGAAAATAATATAAATTAGTTAATAGAATTCCAGTAAAATTATTACATTAAAAGGTAAAACAACACATTATCAAGACACAAAGTTTATCACAAAAATATAATAAAGAAAATAAAACAATTAAAACAAAAAGTAAAATATTTAAAACTGTAAAAATAAACTGGAATAGACAAAAACAAATTGTGATATCAATTTAAAAACGTCAATCAGTCAGTGAAGAAGAGATTTAAATTGGTGCAGTGACTTTGCCTGTCTCTGGGCCGTAGTAAGTTTGCTCCATCTCGGGGTCCCGAGGTGCTGAAAAGTGCGCCTGGCAGCATTTGTCTTGAGCACAGAGGACAGATGTAATGATTCGTTTGACTTGGCACGAGTATTGGCAGAGTGGCATGGTTTAACGAAATGTAGTTTCGTTCGGTTGGGCGATCAATTGCCCGCATTCCTAATCATTACAATGGGATCATTACATAACCAGCTTTCAATGTAGCTCTATAAAAACGCGTTCATAAATCTATTCCTCACTTCAGGTTATCTGGGTTCGGCCGAGTGCAACGTTACGTTAGAGCATACATCGCCATGTCTCAAGACGATTCACATGTTAATACCAAAGTTCTCTTTGAAAAATTCAAAGGTTATTTTGAAGATCGCTTCAGACATCAGACGCATGCAAAACCAACAACCAGTAGAAGAGACATGAAGGACATACAGAACAAACTTGAAGCCAAAGAACTCAAACGACCCGGCAACGTGGCACAGTTCGAAATTTTCAGCCGTCTGGAGTTCCTTTTAGATAAAATAAAGGTTGCGGTACTACAAACCGGTCAAACGGATCAAGCAATTCAGGCAATACAAGAGGCTGAAGAGCTGATTAAGGATCGCAAACAAAAGATTCAGATTGCGGACGGAAGCCCTGCAGGTTGGACAACGATTCAACATCTCGAGAAATCTTCCAGAGAAGATCTAACTGCCGAGCAGAGAAAGCGTGTTCAAGCAGCCGAGGAAGACGCCCTAAAAGATCTAGAGAGACGCAAGAAATTCAAGCCAACTATACGTACAGCAGATGGCAGTCGATTTGAGCCACCTCGTTTCGGTTCTGCTGATCATAGCCTTTTTCGAGGTATATGAGAGTTGATTTGCTACAGTTTGCAAACCAATACCCTTCGGCTATTTCTTTGTCGTATAATTCAGAGGTCACCAACGATATACCTCCATCCCATGCTGCTATATTATTATAACAATAATAATAATAATTAGAAATCTCCTGGATGCGGCAAATGGGCGACTTTGCCCGAAATAACCTTATTGGGGCGACACGAGTGTCGCCCATTTAGAGCACTTTCCCCACGCGCCTTACTAAAAAACACTCCAAAGGGGCGACTTTTACAATAGGGCGACAGTTATGTGTCGCCCTATTCGACCAGGTCACCCTAACCCACTCTTTTCCAGGATTATGTGTCTCCCTATCCGGCAATTGAGGAAAATTACAATAATAATAATTATAATTAGAAAAATAATAATAATAATAGTAATAATAAATTCTGAGATACAAAACTTCCTTTGTTTTCTATTGTTATCATTGATTGTCCATTATGAATGAAACTGTTTTTCATGCGGTGAGCGTAGCGAAGTAGCATGCAAATGTAGTTTCGTTCGGTTGGGCGATCAATTGCCCGCATTCCTAATCATTACAATGGGATCATTACATAACCAGTTTTCAATGTAGCTCTATAAAAGCGCGTTCATAAGTCTATTTCTCACTTCAGGTTATCTGGGTTCGGCTTTCCCTCCCACCCGCCCTATTGTGGTTTTTCTATTGTTTCTTGGCTTGGTTTGCTTGTTTGTATAAATTCTTTCTCTCGACAGGCATGTCAAATTTTGACTCGTGCTTCAGTTGCGGAATGCAAGACCACTGGTCTCGATACTGCCCATACACCACAAACCCAGCAATGTTCGGTGGTAAACCCAAGCCCAGAGCCACAGCCAGCCCTTCGATTGGATACTACAACACCCACTCCAGAAACGCACCCTGGCGGGTTCCCAGCTATCAGCAACCCTTCATCGTGCCAGATGCACGGTCAGAATTGGCGAGGTCCTCTGGTACTTTCAGCACCACATCAAGACCAGCAGTCTCAGCCGAGCAATCCTCCACTTCACGATAGTCCTAGCGTCGGGGCACATCAGAATTTGACAGACAAGTTCAGTGATGTTTTGCAGGTAGAGTGCGATTATAGTATTGTCAAAGTTGATAAATTACTTTCAGATCACTGTTCTGTTAATGGAAATCTTAAAAGACACACCTCTTTCTGGTCGACTATTGGCACTTCACAATATGTAATGTCCATCATTAACCATGCATGGTTATCAAAATCACAAATGCGCCTCCCCCAATGATCTCAAAAAATAATAAGTCTGCTCTTAAAGAACATTCCTTTGTTACTGATTCTATTTTAGAACTTCTGTCATCGGATCGTATTACGGAAGTCTCTCATCCATCGTACATTGTTAGTCCCCTATCTGTTTCACATCAAACATCCGGAAAGAAGAGACTAATACTCGACTTAAGTAGACTCAATAAGTTTGTTACCAAGCAACACTTCAAATTGGATGATTGGAAGGTGGCAATGCAATATTTATCGAAGGGTGCCTTTTTGTTCACCTTTGATTTGAAATCGGGTTATCATCATATTGATATCGCATCGGAACATCAGAAATATTTGGGGTCTTCCTGGAACATCAACGGAATAACTAGATACTTTCAATTTAATGTTCTTCCTTTTTGGCCTTGCTTCCGCTCCCTTAATCTTTACCAAATCACTGAAACCCCTTGTTAAGCACTGGCGGGCTTGTGGTATATTAATTGCATTGTATTTAGACGATGGGTTTGTGGTAGTCCCACGCAATTCTAATCAACTAGAAGCAGACCTTCACGTAGCTATAAATATCTCTAAGCATGTTCGCGTCGACCTCATACGAGCAGGCTTTATCTACAACATAGACAAGTCTAATTGGGACCCATCAACAAATATCGAATGGTTAGGAATGATTTGGAATACACTGGCAGGTACTCTTCAAGTTTCTGAGAGAAGAATTCAAAAAATCTCTAACACCATTTTAGAAATCCTATCATCGCCATGCGTAACCATTCGCCGTTTACACTCATTGGTGGGACAGATCATATCTCTTGGTCCCGTCTGTGGTGGAATTACAAGATTAATGACTAGACATTGCCAGATAGTAATAGCGGAGGCGGCACACGAAGATGACATAATTCATTTAAATGACGAGTGCCGGTCTGATATCTCATTTTGGAAATCTAATGTAGCCGCTTTTAACGTTAGACATATTTTTGCGTGTCCTAAAGTCAATAAAATAGTTTGTTGTGATGCAAGCTCGTTAGGATCAGGTGCAATATTGTGTAACGATATCCACACCGCTCATAAACTCTGGACAGAGGAGGAATCCCAGAAAAGCTCTACATGGCGTGAATTACACACCATTATATTTGCCATAGAATCATTTTTTCCCTTGGTCAGAAATTCCCAACTTAAAGTATTTACAGATTCCCAGGCCGCCGCTCATATTGTCGAAGTAGGAAGTATGAAACGTGAATTACAATTTTTGTCTCGACAAATTTTTCAATCTTGTCTAAATAACTGCATTATGTTGGAAGTCCAATGGATACCGAGAAAACAAAACGAACAAGCAGATTTTATAAGCAGATTATTAGACACGGATGACTGGACCCTCTCTGATCAACTATTTCAACTTCTCACAGATAGATGGGGTCCTTTCACAATTGACTGCTTTGCCACATTCTATAATACCAAACTCCCTCGATTCTATTCAAGATTTTGGAACCCAGGCTCACTAGGAGTAGATGCTTTTGTCCAAAATTGGACAGGGGAAAATTGTCTGTTGGTTCCACCTGTAGTACTAATTCCTTCAGTGTTAAAGCATATCCATTACTGTAGGGCAAAAGGTGTTTTGGTCTTCCCCTGGTGGCCTTCTGCTGTATTTTGGCCCGTATTATGGTCCTGTTATACATTGTGGATTATAGATGTCATTTCATTTGAAGGCCACAACTTGATAGAACACACAAGAAATAGGAACTCCTTTTTAGGATCGCCTGATTTTATCGGTCCGATTGGAGCCGTCATACTTGATTTTTCCAAGTGTCCATCATAATCTCTTTTTCTTTTACGATGAACAGGTTATATACAACCATCAGTATTGGACAGAATTCCCAGATGGACTAGAAAGAGTCAAGCGTCAAATCTTTCTAGATGCACTCGGTACGAAAGCAAACGGCACCATCAAGTCGTATCTTTATCAAGCTAGATTATTTTTTACTTGGCTCCAACAACTTGGATTTCAGACTTCTCTACCAATTCAAGATCAAGTTATTGCTGCATATTTAGTGGATAGAAAATCCATTTGTGCATCAGATAGTGCATTTACAACCACGGCAGCCTCCATAAAATGGCTACACACCCTTGTTAATTCTGTACCAAATCCTGTTGATTCACCAGTTGTTCAACAAATTGTATTAAGTGGGAGAAAACAGCTACATAAGCCTCCTAATCAGAAACTCCCCTTGACCCTGGATCAAGTACACTTAATCATCGACAAATTCGGAGGTCCTCAAAATAATTTACTTGAACTTAGAACAGCGTGTTATGTAGCTCTTGCTCATGCTTTGTTATTCCGACATGATGAGTTATTTCAGTTGAAAGCAAACCATTTAACATTGTTATCAAACAACAAAGGACTATCAGTTCTTATTCCACGCTCAAAAACCGATGATTTTCGAGACGGAAACACATCATGTGTAGCTAATTCTTTCACTAAATATTCTCCAATAGTTATTGCTGCGATATTTGTCGGGATGTCGTATTAACATTGGTCAGGATGTTTATATATTCACCCCTTTGTCGTACCGTTCTCACTCGAAAACTCATGTACCCATTTCTCATAGACCATTAAGTTATACAAGGTGTAGAGAAATTGTTCTCGACGCTTTGCAGAAAATTGGAGTTAAAGAACCAAAATCTTATGGTCTTCGCAGCTTGAGATCGGGTGGCGATACTCATCTAGCGAAAAAGGGCGTCTCGGAGGAGTGCATCATGCAGCACGGTCGATGGAAAACCTCCAGTGCTAAGAATAGATATGTTCAAAATGAGATAGATAAGAGGTTAGAAATATCTTCCATGATTCTCTCTGACTAAATTGTTCTGTATTATTCTCGGTGGCATTCAAACGGCTAACATAATTTAAAAGGAAAGTAATGTTATTTAACCGATATTTCCCATAATAGGAAGATATCAAAATTAATGTTACAATTGTTTGTTTCTCACGTAATGAATACATGTGTATATACATCTAGCAGGAAGTAGTAAGAATTACCAGAGATGTCGGTATGTTTAATTTAGTTTATTTATATATTTTCAAAAGAGACCACATGGAATCAAAGATTGTATTCTTACGATGAACGAAGTAATTAAGTTGCCGGGGAGATACCCGAAGGGTTTAGAGAGCCAAGAACTGTAATCATGTACAGAATATTGCCGGGGAGATACCCGAAGAGCCAGAAGGGCTAAAACGAAAAGTTCGTTTTGTATTGTTTGTCATAAAGATAATCTTGGATCATTTGTTAAATCTAATTATTTAATCTCAAATGTATTCACATGAATTTGTACTAACTAGTTTTTCTGCACTCGGTCACCTACGATATACCTCCATCCCATGCTGCTATATTATAATAATAATAAAAATAATAATAAAAATAAAAATAACAATAAAAATAACAATATTAATAATAATAGAAATATATTCTGAGATACAAAACTTCCTTTGTTTTCTATTGTTATCATTGATTGGGGAGGGGGGGGGGTTGGGGGTCGAACCCCCTCCCCCCCCCCCCCCCCCCCCCCCTGCTCGTTGCCTTGTACAGGTCTTATTTTGCCTATGGGTGAGAACAAAACAAAGAGGTTAAATGGCGCCACCAACGGTGAGAAAGTGTATCAGCCCCCCCCCCCCCCCCCCCCCCCCCACTTTTCTGGGCAAATTTCAGAAACCCCCCCCCCCCTGCAAAAATTCCTGGATCCGCCCCTATTGCTCATCAAGAATAACCCCGAGATACTTATACAAATGAACTCGTTCAATAGATATATCATGTAATGAGATCGGTACCTGAGAGAAGGCGGGTATCCTTGGACGAGAACCAAATATCATGAATTTAGTTTTACTCACATTCAGCGTAAGTTTATGGTTCATCAACCAATCAGATTCAATACCGTCAGGGCTTGTGCCTTATTATGGTATCATCAGCATACATGCTCACTTTCGTTCCTGGAATTGATGCTAAACATAAAGACTGGCTGTTAATAAAAATGATAAAAAGAAGCGGCCCAAGAATTGACCCTTGTGGAACCCCTACACTCGGATTTCCAAAGTCAGAGGTTATACCGTCAATCTTAGTGGCCTGTTTTCTACCTGAAAAGTATGATTCAAACCATTTGAATTCCAGATCTTTGACTCCACTATCGTAAAGTTTGGACAAGAGAGTGTTATGATCAACAGTATCAAACGCTATTTTAAGATCTAAAAATATGGCGCCTGTTACCTCACCATCGTCCATATTGTTGATGATGTGGTCAGTGACATCTAAAACTGCAGTTTGTGTGGAATGGTGCGATCTAAATCCAGACTGCTTTGTACAGAGAAAATCATTTCTGTTTAGAAAGGTAGTCAGTTGGTTATTGACAGCTCTTTCGAGAAGTTTTGAGACCAGAGGAAGAACTGAGATAGGTCTATAATTAGAAAGTTCTTCTCGATCACCACCCTTAAATACTGGAGTTACTTTGGCCATCTTCCAGCCCTCTGGCACAATACCTGTAGAGAGTGATTTATTTATTAGGTACGTCAAGGAGGTACAGATAGCGGGACATGCTATTTTAAGAAGTTTACTGGATATCCCGTCAACACCTGTTGCCACTGACGGATCAATTTGCTTGATTTGCTTTTCAACGAAACGAGCTGTAATCGGAGAGAACTTAAATGAAGGGATGTTATGCTGGTTAAAAACATTGACTGTCTTTATTAGAAGCACCTGCCATGTTATATTCAAAAATAGCAGCAAGATCAGCACCTATATTAACAAAGAACTTGTTAAAGTTATCAGCCAAGTTCTGTTTGCTAGTGTTTGCACAGGCTGGCAAGATAGGATTGGTCTAAATAGAACTAGCTTCTTTAGCTATAGACCACATCTTTTTCGTATTACTCATATTCTCGGAGATGGCATTTTCATAATATCTCTTTTTGAGGTGTTTGGCCATATTATTAGCTTGGTTTCGTACCTGTTTAGCAGCAAGCCAGTCACTAGGATTACCCGACTTTTGAGCCTTACCTCGCATGGAGTCACGCTTTCGTTGCAGTTCCAGCATATCTTTCGTAACCCATGGAGCCATGTTATTATCTTTTCTGCCGCATTTGTCTGTAGGGAGCATGCTTATTACAAACATCATTAAACATATGTTCCCAAATGTTCCAGGCATCATCAATATTTGGTTCATTTTCAATTAACTGCAAAGGCATATGAAACATATTCAGAAACAGGTTTTCATTAAAATGTTTAACATTTCTGACGTTTGAGACCCTGGGAGGAACTTTAAAAGAGGAATGAATTTTCCTGTTACAAAAAACCAGAGAATGATCGCTAATACCAAGATGGACAACATCAGTGATATTGATAGTTTCAGGGTGGGTGGTCAATGCATGTGCTTGACGTAGGTGTGATTCTAGTCGGACTATCAACCAGTTGGGTCAACTGTAATTCGCAGCAGAAATCATCTATTTTTGCACGATTCACATTATCGAACATATTCAAATTTAGGTCACCAAAAATGATAAATTCACGGTTACCACAATCAAACTGACCAACTTAATTTTTCAGTTTCAAAAGATGCTCGGTCTTTTTGTTTGGTAAATACGCAACAACTAATACAATTGGTCTACTCTGTTTCAAGTTTATTTCAACCCAGCAGGACTCAGAGTTACAATTAATGTATGTGGTAGCACGGTGGGTTGTCAATTAAAACGTAACAAGCAATCCCACCATGATTGTCATTACCTTTTCGGTCGCTACGTATCAATGTATAATTTGCGATAGTGATTTTAGCATCATTGATACCGTCATGGAGCCAGGTTTCGCTCAGGGTAAGTAGATGGATTTCATGTTGGGCCAAAAGAAGGCGAACCTCCTCTATTTTAGGTCGCTGACTTTGTATATTTAAATGTGCTATTTTGAATCCTCTCACCTTATGTAACTTAACAAGCCTGAGTAGCCTAGCATTAGTACTGTTTGATTTCTGTTTTTGCGCGTATTGCTTTGCGCTGCTACTTTTATTTACAGTTTCAGTGCTTGTGGGGCATGGCTGCCCGGCGTTTTCACGGCTTACCATGGGCGGTTGTTCTGTCTCGTCGCCCTATGATATCTGCGCCATGATTCCTCTTGAGATGGTAAGGGGACACGATGAACTGTTGGGTAAGTGGCTTGAAAACGGGCTGCAGCTTGGCCTGTGTTTCTCTTCCGGCTTTTCCACTCCCGCTGACGGAAATCCTGCTGGCGCATTACAACAGTTCTATTGTCATCCTGTGTTTTGTCTCTATTAGGCCTAATAGCAGTTATTTTGGCGTAGGTGGGTGGAATGCTATTGTTATCAATTACTACAGGTGAGCCATTAGACCGAAATGAAGAGGAGTTCCAGTGCGCATGTTTTGGCATTGCTTCACTGGATCCGACGTGGATGCTATTGATGGGTGGGTGTCTGATGATGTTGCGGGCACATTTGATGATGCCGAAACGGCCAAGGTGGAATCCCATCCGTGGCAAGATATCGTTGGTTAATATTATCATTGTTGATAAATTTACATTTGCGGACAGAGCAGGTTTCTTTCATAAGTTTGTGTGTTTCTACTATTTTGTCCCACTGTTGCTGACTTTCCTTGCTTCTATGTATTATTGAGGAGATGGCGATATCGCTGATGGAGTGCTTCTTCTGGGCTGTTTCATACAAGGTTACTAGTTTTCTGACGATCGTCTTGGCGTCACGCGTCATCGTTGCTATTGTTTGTGCCAACGTGCACAATTAACTCGGAAGACTGGAGATGGCGTGATCCATTCTGCAGCATCCTTGTCAGATTTTCAATCTGAAACCGATTTGGTTTGGCTGAGCTCCGAAGTTCTCCGGTCCAGGGCCATTCTGGAGATTCTAATTCCTGCACTGACCGATGCCATCGCCGAATCCATAACCCAGGATATCCATAAGGCTCTAAAGTTGGAGCTGATCAGTAGGGACACTTAGTGAACGGCTTTCTGAACAAGTACAATATTCAAGACGTAACTGTCTTGTTGTTCACGGAATTCCAGAAACACCCCAACCCGAGAACACTGACCGGAAATCACCGAAGCGGCAAAATAACACCTCTGCATGGATTTGCGCCCTGAAGCCATTGATCGAACTCATCGCATCGGGCCACGCCTGGATAAAACGGGTAAACCATGGGTAAACCACGGGCAAACCACGGGCAAGACCAATAGTTGTGAAGTTCGTGGAACTCACGGGCTGCATTATATCGTCTTAGAGCCAAATTTAAAGGTTCTAACGTTTACGTCCACGAGAGCCTTACCCAGGAACGTCAGCGTTGGCTCGCCACTGTTAAACGGCATTCGCTGACATTTTCTTTTATTTTTGTAACTCATATTATTACCCTGTATAACATCAATGGATTATATTATTTGGTACTTTTGATATAAATTCTTATCCAAGTCAAATTTCTGATCGGTCATTAGGCTATGGGCTTAATCCTGATATTGATCCCAACAATCCCAACCAACATAATATTTCCTGTGATTATTTTAATGAATCAAACTTTAACACGGCTTTCAATTTTAACAATGATTCCTACTTTTCTTTTCTTCACATGAATATTCTAAGTCTTCCTAAAAACTTTGACCAAATGTTAAATTATTTACATTCGCGGAAAGAGTTCCATATCCGGACATCACTTTTTTTCCCTATGACTTAAAAACTACCAAAAAGTGTAAATCTAACGAAGAAACAAGAATTTAGGAGGGAACATTTTTCGATTTATTCTTTGAAAATACTTTTTTCTATCATGGCCCATAGACTTTGTGCACGAGGTATATATAAGTGATGTCCGGATATGGAACTCTTTCTTTAATTTGCTTAATGTTGATGACCACAGTCAGACTCAGGAATTCATGGACTCTATGTTTGCCCATTCATTTTTACCCCTTATTGATAAACCCACAAGAATTGCACCAACCCCTGCAACTCATATTGATAATATTTTTTGTAATATTCTTCCCCTCCCAATTCTGGCATTTTAGTTTCTGATATTTTAAATCATTTTCTAGTTTCACAATTTTTCCATTTAAGGCAAAAACTCACTCTTTCTTTTCAGGAAGTTTCCGTAAAACTACCGATGAAAATCTTCGTAGGTTTGAATCTGCCCTGGATTCTTGTGACTGGTCTGTGGTTTTTAACGTTGACAATCCGAATGTTTCCTTTAATAAGTTTATGACTATTTTTAACAACTTGTATGATGAAAATATACCTCTTATTAGGACTATAATCATTCCAATAGAAAATCCCAACCTCGGTCTAAATGGATCTCGCCTTCTTTATTAAAATCTATCAATTATAGAAATAGACTTTATCACAGATATATTCGTTGTCCTAATCATTCTAATCGTCTAAAGTACATCAGTTATAGAAACTCTCTCACAACCATACTGCGCACTGCAAAAAAAAATATTTTACTCGGCAGTTTGATAAAGAGAAAAACAATATTAAAAACACTTGGAAAATCATTAATTCGGTTTTTTGTAATAACTCGTCATCTGAGGCTCCAAGTATTAAGATTAATTACCGGTGTACAAATGACCCCCTCTTAATTGCAGAGCATTATAATGACTACTTTGTTAACATAGGTCCCAAACTTTCCAATCAAATTCCTCCCTGTGATTTGAGTTACCATGATTATTTATATAATTCCAATCCCTTTTCTAGTTTCTTCGATCCAGTAACCGAACATGAACTATATACCATTGTTTCTAATTTAACTAATAAGCAAAGTTCTGGTCATTATACGATTACCATGCAGTACTGTTATCAAAGCTTTTTTCCTGCCATTTCCAAGCCCCTAGCTTTCATAATGAATATGTCATTAAGTACAGGTATAGTTCCGGATTCCATGAAAATTGCCAAAGTTATTCCTGTTTTTAAGAAAGGTGATTCCCATTTAGTTAATAATTATAGACCTATTTCCATTCTAACATCCTTTTCTAAAATTCTTGAACGTATTATTTACGTTCGCACGTCTCGGTTCTTAATAAAACATAATATTTTATCAGATTCGCAATATGGATTTAGGGAGAATCACTTAACTTCGTCTGCTATTTTACAGTTGATAGATATATGTACAATTATTGCTGGTCATGAACAGTCTTCGCATGTTTTGGGAATTTTTCTGGACCTATCCAAGGCATTCGATGTGATCATGATATACTTCTGGCTAAACTTTCCTTTTATGGAATAAGAGGGATTGCCTTGGAGTGGTTCAGGAATTATCTCTCTAATCGTAAACAATTTGTATTTTTTAATGAACACCAGTTTTCCCCTAAAGAGTTGCTTTGCGGAGTTCCACAGGGATCCATTTTGGGACCACTTCTTTTTTCCATATATATTAACGATTTTGAGAAATCTTCTAATATTTTGTCATTTATTTTATTTGCAGATGACTCCAATTTATTTTATACTCATAGCAGTTTGAGCACTCTGGTTGGGGTTTCCAAATAGATTAAAGCCAATAAATTATTCCTCAACATTGATAAAACTTCTTTTATGTTGTTTAGCAACACAGCCAGTTCACTTCCCACTGAGATTCTGTTCGATAATTCCCCTGTTAATCAAACCAACTGTATCAAATATTTGGGTATTCTTATTGATGAACTATTTATGCAAAATAATGTCCAGAAATATTGGTATTATTAACAAATTGAAATATTGTTTTCCTTTCAAAAGTGTATTTAATATTTATAACGCATTAATTTTGACATATTTCCTATAAATCTAGTTCTTGTCTAAGTAGAATGTATTGTTCTTTAATCACAATACTCTTAAAATTAATGATATATATTCCCTCCAGTTAGGAATTTTTATGCATCAGCTTGTTGCTCATAAATTACCCAATTCGTTTGAACGAATGTTTGAGATTAATGCTGTTATTCATCGATATCACTACCAGACAGTCCAAAGATTTCCATATCCCATACATACGTACTGCTCAAGGCTAAGAAGTTTGTTGTGTGTCAGGGTCCGAAATTCTGGAACTCACTATGTCAAACTCTTAAAAGTATTATTACATTTTCAAAGTGAACAAAGAAACTGGCAGGAGCGGGATTCGAACCTGCGACCAACTGAGCTATCTTGCCCTATGTTGGCCGTCTCCCAAATTTATCTTTGTTCGGGTAATATTAGTAAGGTTCTGGTTTTAGACAAATACTGTTCTTAATTTTTAACTTCCTTTTCTAATCAGCTGTGTACAAATTCTTTGAATGGTCCTCTGTGTAACTTCTAGTGCTTTACCGTATTTGTCCTTGTTTTGTCCTGTTTGTGTTGGTCCTTGTCAATTTATACGTGTAACATGAGTGTATTTTTGTGTGTAGTTTAATGAAACTAGTGTAACCTATATTTACCATGAAAATTTCATTTTTCTACACGTCAATGGGCTTTTCTACTTGATAAGCTTGCTTTCTGGAGAAGCCCACCACTTAATCTTATCCGTTTATCTACAATGACTGTAAATCTTTTGTTGGATTAAGTAGAAATAAATATGAATGAAATGAATGCGTACATGGGGGAGGGGGTCAACAAAGTCGGCATTGAATTCGTGCGTACGTACTTTATGGACGGCCCCTTACAGCGATGCATAGGCGTAGCAAGGTCATTCTTATTGGGGGGGGGGGGGGGGGTAAACGTGAAAAAGGGCACCAGATATATCCATGCTGAGAGGTAGACAGGGATTTTTTACAGATCAAAAAGGGAGCGGGGACATAATTTTTCTGCTGTTTAAAGTGGACATTTTACGGGAAATAGTACAAATAAATATGCTTCACAATTATTTAAGAAAAGTAGAAATAACATTTCATGTTTTCGAATTATGCTGCAACCCTAGGAGGGGAATTTTTTTAGACACCCTGTATAAGATCTGAATGGCCCATTGGCTGTGAAAAGTGAAAAAACATTCGGTATGTAACCACTTCTTGAAAAATAGATTTGTTTTGAAAGACATGCAATTTAATTTAAAATTTAAATTAAAGAAATTGCTGTCATTAACATTAAATTGCAAAAAATTAACTGAATGTACAGTTTCTGTTACAAAAGAACTCATGTACTTTTTAGTAACTCTACTTTATTTATTTTGGGTCCCAAATGGGCTAGCCCAAACCTGCCTAAAAGGGTCCTACAATAGTTACCAGGCACGCTACATTGTGTGGTTTCCCATCCAAGTATACTGCCTGCAATTAACGTTGCTTAACTTCAGTAATGCGCCACTTGCTCTTCCACTGAGCCAACAATTTCTATTATTTTAAACAACGAGAGTGTTTGATTATAATAACTGGTTTGCGGGAACTCAACTTTTCGGACAGTAGGCCTATGCTCTGCCTGTCGTCAGGAGAAGGAGAGTGTTTGAATCCAGCTCCCTCCACACATTCGACCGGAGTGCATTGGAAAGGGCATAGATTCATATTGTTTGTACAGCTGATGGCCAGCTACGTACCGGTACTCTTAACAATTTAGGGAAAATTGTGCAGTGATGTTGCCAAGGATTTTCATTGGGACACAATAATTATGAGTGGGGGGGTCCATGCATGGCAACAGCATTTTAAGTGGGGGCCCTGATGGGCACCAGCATTCGCAACTGGCTGTGGCAAGGAGGGCACCAGCATTTTTAGTGGGGATACAGGCCGGGGCACCACAATGTTTAGTGAGAGCACAGGGAAACTAAATTGTTCAGTGGGGGCACTGAGGGAACTAATATTTTTCAGTGGGGGCACTGGGGGCACTATAATTTCTAGTGAGGGCACACTAGGGCCAGCAGCATAAAGGAAATTGTTTTATTGTCGCGGCGATTGTGTACTTGTACGGGCCCCGTTCATAGGCATAGCAAGGTCATGGGGGGGGGAGTACACGTGAAAAAGGGCACTCGATATATCGGGGCCACAGGGGGCACTAACATTTTTTAGGGCACAGGGGGCACTAACATATTTCAGTGGGGGCACAGGGGCCACTAAACATTTTCAGTGGGGGCACAGGGGTCACTATAATTTCCCACCCCCCCCCCCCCCCCCCCACTCCGCTGGCTACGCCTATGCGATGCCTTGTCCATCAACAATGAGACGACTATACACTAGGGATTTACACACAGGCAGATGTAAACCCAGTCCTGTTGGCTGTGGGTAGACTGATTCAGTGTGGATGATGACCCTGAAGCTCTAGAGCTTCAGGGTCATCATCCACACTGAATCAGTCTACCCACAGCCAATGATTTGATACATAGCTAGTACGCAGGTAGTCTTGGTTCCAAGACGTTCTTAGCGGTGCGACGTATAGCGCGCACGGCCGGCCGACAGCGCCCTCTCGCTACACACGTACACACACACGCCAAGGCCAAATCGCTAAGACCGTCTTGGGAATTTCGCAAGTTCTGTTCGCGAAATCGCGAGCAGAACTGTGTGGCATTTGCATGCGCGTGTGACGTAGCTGCATTATCGCATGTAAATAGCCAACACTCACTAGTCTAGTTTCTGTACTCACGTCGGGTGTACTGCATGTTACGGCCCTGATTTTTGCACGTGTAAACTTAGTTATTTGTTTGGGTTTATTGTTACTATCTGAGCTATTATTGCGGTCACTAGTTATTTGGTCCAGCCAAGTGTATTATTGCGTGTTTATATGGTGCTTATTTAGTTTGTGCACGATGGCAGTTGGCCTATGTTCACATGAGTGAGCAGGTTCTTTGTAAAGTGTATATAAGACCGGGTTCGAGTCCAGTTTCCCCAGAAGCGCCACGTTACAGCTATGGGGTTTGCCTGAGGCTTTTAGTTCGTCTTTCGTTAGTAACTTTGTTTAGACGTCAGTTGTTTGTTTCAAGACGGCATAAGTTTAGTTTGCCTTCCGGTAGTGAGCTTGTCCACAGTGCTCACATTCTGTTATCGGTCTCCTTCGATGGCTTTGGGCCAGACTGGCTCATTGCATGGATACTCTGCACGATATGGGGTGAAAAATGGCACTGCGTGTTTCTAGTAGCGCTACAAACCCTACACCGTGAAGTTTCAATGGCGTGATGTGTGTTTCCGACACCCAAACCACTACTCTATAGAACCGTGTACAAAACATAGACCCGTGTAGGCGTGTACAAAAACCGCTTCACAAGACTTTACGGCAAATAGTCTACACGGTGGAAAAAATCACTACTCTATAGAACCGTGTACAAACTTTTAAAAGGTCTTTTGGAGGGGAAATAAAAATCACTACTCACTACTCCATAGACCCGTGTAAAAAAGATCGCTACGCAAGTCCTACACGGTGGAAAAAATCACTACTCCATAGAACCGTGTACAAACTTTTAAAAAGCTCTTTTGGAGGGGAAATAAAAATCACTACTCACTACTCCATAGACCAGTGTACAAAAAATCGCTACGCAAGTCCTACACAGTGGAAAAAATCACTGTACTCCATAGAACCGTGTACAAACTTTTTAAAAGCTCTTTTGGAGGGGAAATGAAAAAATCACTACTCACTACTCCATAGACCCGTGTAGAAAAGATCGCTACGCAAGTCCTACACAGTGGAAAAAATCACTACTCCATAGAACCGTGTACAAACTTTTAAAAGCTCTTTTGGAGGGGAAATAAAAATCACTACTCACTACTCCATAGACCCGTGTAGAAAAGATCGCTACGCAAGTCCTACACAGAACACGATTGGAACTATTTTGGTAAAATTGGAAGTGGCTGAAATTCATTTTTACATGCCCATAAAAATACACAAAGATTGCTTTTTAATTTTTAGCTTCTCAAAATGAGATTGCATCTCTCAATTCCAATGGTCTTGCTAAATCTTAGTTTTGATTTCTTAAAATCTAACTTCACAACGGGATATTTTTCCATTTTCATTTTTAAAGACTTATTTCACAGATATAGAAAAAAATGTGAGCGATTAATGTTTTCCATCGTAAAAAAAAATAATAATAGCCAAATATCCTTTACAATCTTAACATTCTCCACTTTTCCTATTACATAAGCACACCGAAACACAATCCTGTTGTATAATACGTCAATTCTATTTTTAAGTTAACATCTTTATTACATCTGTACAAAAACATGCAAACAAAATTGTACCCACTTTACTCCAATGTCAAGATCCAAATACATGTATACATTATCTTACAAGGCACCGTACTCCATCCACATGGTCTTCATGATGCTAATATACATTATCTTACAAGGCGTCGTACCCTACTCCATCCACATGATGCTAATATACATTATCTCACAAGGCACCGTAGTAGGGTACGACAAGCGTCGTACCCTACTCCATCCACATGGTCTTCATGATGCTAATACACATTATCTCACAAGGCACCGTAGTAGGGTACGACAAGCGTCGTACCCTACTCCATCCACATGGTCTTCATGATGGTAATATACATTATCTTACAAGGCACCGTAGTAGGGTACGACAAGCGTCGTACCCTACTCCATCCACATGATGCTAATACATGTATACATTATCTCACAAGGCACCGTAGTAGGGTACGACAAGCGTCGTACCCTACTCCATCCACATGGTCTTCATGATGGTAATATACATTATCTTACAAGGCACCGTAGGTACGACAAGCGTCGTACCCTCCTACTCCACCCACATGGTCTACATGATGCTAATACACATTATCTTACAAGGCACCGTAGTAGGGTACGACAAGCGTCGTACCCTACTCCATCCACATGGTCTTCATGATGCTAATATACATTATCTTACAAGGCACCGTAGTAGGGTACGACAAGCGTCGTACCCTACTCCATCCACATGGTCTACATGATGCTAATACACATTATCTTACAAGGCACCGTAGTAGGGTACGACAAGCGTCGTACCCTACTCCATCCACATGGTCTTCATGATGCTAATATACATTATCTTACAAGGCACCGTAGTAGGGTACGACAAGCGTCGTACCCTACTCCATCCACATGATGCTAATATACATTATCTTACAAGGCACCGTAGTAGGGTACGACAAGCGTCGTACCCTACTCCATCCACATGGTCTACATGATGCTAATACACATTATCTTACAAGGCACCGTAGTAGGGTATGACAAGCGTCGTACCCTACTCCATCCACATGGTCTTCATGATGGTAATATACATTATCTTACAATGCACCGTAGTAGGGTACGACAAGCGTCGTACCCTACTCCATCCACATGGTCTACATGATGCTAATACACATTATCTTACAAGGCACCGTAGTAGGGTACGACAAGCGTCGTACCCTACTCCATCCACATGGTCTACATGATGCTAATATACATTATCTTACAAGGCACCGTAGTAGGGTACGACAAGCGTCGTACCCTACTCCATCCACATGGTCTTCATGATGCTAATATACATTATCTCACAAGGCACCGTAGTAGGGTACGACAAGCGTCGTACCCTACTCCATCCACATGGTCTTCATGATGCTAATATACATTATCTTACAAGGCACCGTATGTAGTAGGGTACGACAAGCGTCGTACCCTACTCCATCCACATGGTCTTCATGATGGTAATATACATTATCTTACAAGGCACCGTAGTAGGGTACGACAAGCGCCGTACCCTACTCCATCCACATGGTCTTCATGATGCTAATATACATTATCTCACAAGGCACCGTAGTAGGGTACGACAAGCGTCGTACCCTACTCCATCCACATGGTCTTCATGATGCTAATATACATTATCTTACAAGGCACCGTATGTAGTAGGGTACGACAAGCGTCGTACCCTACTCCATCCACATGGTCTTCATGATGGTAATATACATTATCTTACAAGGCACCGTAGTAGGGTACGACAAGCGCCGTACCCTACTCCATCCACATGGTCTTCATGATGCTATTACACATTATCTTACAAGGCACCGTAGTAGGGGGGTACGACAAATATCTTTCCTTACTTTAAATGGTGCACATGATCCTATAAGGCATGGATTCAAAATACATGTTTAGCTTTCAACTGTTAAAAAATATAATCAATATAATGCGACTTTTCCATGCATTGTTTTTACAGATATTATACATGCAATAGTTATACATGTAATTGCTATAGTTATAACAGGTATAGTCTTTCAGCAATTGATCAGTCGTCATTATTTGTTCGAGTCTAACATCGGCTTATAGATGCATTACATTTCGAAAAATGGAATCTTAAATCTAATCCAATTGGAGAACCATACAGTCTACAACATAGGGTTAGTCGGTATATCAATATAACTCAATAGAAATTACTTGTCTCTTATTTCTTTGCACTTGCTTAGTTTAAAAGGCTTCATCTCTGAATGAACTTCCGTTAAATTGGAAAATGTGAGTATGCAAATGTCAAGATATCTCAAAAACACAAAATGCCACAGGGGTCAAACCTGCACCAAATTAAAGCTTAGGATGTGACAAATTCAACTATATACGTGTATATGGGTCATTCCATGTGAGACGAAAACACCTTTAGACATTAGGTTTTCCAATTTTGCTAAAAATTGCTGTGCTTGTAGGTACTGACGAGTAATAATGACATGCCAATTTTTGGCCCCCATTCATCTTTCTTTGTGGTCAGGGCGGAGATTACAAAAAAATAAGCAAATTTTGCTTAAAACACCACCCTTTTATTAAAACTACATCACAACCCTGTCAGTTTTCACCGAATATATGAACATTTGGTATCAAAATAACGAGAAATACAGGCTCCAATCAACCATGTTGTCAAAATTTAGTTTTGTCAAAAGTAGTTCACCATGATCTTTGATACACCACCTTGACCTTTTACATGGAATGACATGGAATGACCAATATAACTCATTTTTCAAATTTTGCGACATACCTTTTTTGGTAGAGCCAGTAACAATTAACCCTAATGTTAGGAGTATACAGAGAGAGGAAAGGTTTGGTTCAAATGGGAGGGACAAAGCCAGTGGGTGGGGGAAACAAAGGCATGTGGCAAAAACACAGGGGTTCCTTATTTTTTTGTACATGAGTTATTCAGCTTGGTCTAACTGTGCATATTTTGCCTTTAATTCCTTCCTTGTGGCACTATTGAGGCACTGTCTTGACGTAAGTGAGAAACCCCATAGAATCACTGATTCTATGGGTAAACAATCCGTGTGTGGAAGACTGTTCCGTCCAGTTCCAATGTTCAGTTCTTTCCAGTCTTTCAACCACGAACCTTTCAACCAATGGACTTTCACTTTGTCCTCGCTTCTTGAAAGAACTTTCCCAATGAACGGACGTTTAGAACAGTCGTCCAGATGTATGGCGACGAGTTGACCTTCTTCGATGGAGGCTCGCGATTCTTCCAGAGAAACATCCCTCCTTTTGACCTTCCCCTGGTTTCCGATGGTGACCTTTAACAATAAAGTTTAAAATGAAAAATATAATTGTCCAACTGACCTAATAAAACGGGTCTGATTGTCCAAAGAAAATGGAGGTGGGATGGGTTGGTGGACCTTCTTTTCGAAACAGCAGAATCCACTCAGGAGAAAATTCAAAAAATGTTTGCCAAAAAATATTGCATGGGGAGCCTTGATGTCTCCTACCAAAACCTTTTGAATCCAAGTTAGCCTTAAATGCAAGGCTGTGTTTACTGTACCATCATCATGCATGCATATTGCTTGCCAAAGTGAGCTACATGCAGCTCATCTGCCCAGTTGAACTTGCGTGTATGGCACAACCTCGACCCACTGCATGTAAAAAAAACTTCAGCCACCACGCATATGTATACATAGCTGTACATATGCGTGTACATGCACAGTCAAACGTGTATCAACCTCCAAACGTGGACGTCCTATTGTGCCTCTTTTGTTTGTACTTCAACTTTTTCGGAAGACCTCCATTATGTTTTTTACACAATCCCAATAGCGGACATATGCTGGGAATCGCAGGTGATATTTTTCTCTTTTGTTCTCCAACATTTTCGTCCACGGTTTGAATACTCCAACGCCCCCATGAATTTCAGTACGTGTACATATGAGAGTCACCTCGGATCGCAGACCTGATGATTGAGTAATTTGGGGGTTTTGAGAATTTATGCTCGTTTCTGGTGTAAATCAGCTTTGCATGATCCACTCATGGGTTAAACAGATGACGTGTGATCAAAAACGGCTTATTTCATCAACATTTCATTAACCACAAAACCCGGAAGTAACAACATCATCAAGGCTGTGCTTCTTTGCGGCACGGGCTAGGGCTCTCATGGGGGAAGTGAGTTTGTTTTTGCATTCAATAGGGGACCTTTAACAATAGAGGACAATAGGGTCCCCGATTGAGAAAGATCCCCCTGTTTGAAAATCATGAACAAAACCAATGAGGACCCTTGCCAAAAAGTTAGAGTATGAACAATAGGAGGTCTCCGATTGCAGGCATTTACACACTCGTATTTACATACGTCCACTGCATAATAAGTATCATTTGGCATGTCCTGTACTCACAACTCTTATGCTCACAACACTTGAGCTCTATCCTCCACAAAGCTCTTGGAAGAACAATTGTAGTATTCATGTGCCCAAGCTCTTCATTGTTGAATTTATATACATGAGATTTCGGCTTTCAGAGTTGTTAGACAAAAACAGATGGAAATGTAGGAAACAGTAGGAATTTCCAAAAAAAGTAGAAATACTTGAAAGCCTGGTGTATTGGTAACATCATGTTTAGTTCCTCTGCAAAACTGACCTTTGGATATTCCCTTGTCATCCGAGTTTGAATAGTCTCCAAATCTGATGGCACCGTTTCGGTGATGTGAGAAGATAGTCCTTGTAGCTCTACTAGTGGCCATGTAGCTGGGCTTTCCGGCACCTAATTTTTTGATAAAGCATAAAACATTAAACATGTTATTTCCCTAACCAGTTACACATGTATGTGAGGAAATGTGTAAATTTAGTTGTCAGTATCTGGTCCGTTTAAAAAAATCTAAACAAAAAACTGGTCAAACAATCCACAAGGATTGAAACTACCCGATTGTAGAATTGATACCTAATTGAGGATCTTCATGCACGAAATATATGTGACCCGCTCCAGAAAAGGGTGATATAAGTCGCGCTTTCGTGTAATCGCACTTTCAGCGTTTAGAGAGTGAAATTGTTTGTCAAAATGCATTTTCTGGTTTTTGTCTTGAATGACCTTTTTAATAAATATCTAAAGTTTCAGGTTTGGTGCACAACAATGTTGATTTCGGTGAATCAAGTGCCAAAAATAACCTTTTTGGAGTGCATTGTTCCATTGCATCGTCTTAGAAATAGCCATTTCAAAGCCTGTTTTCTCTGTTGTGCAATTTGAACTCCATAGAACTAATTAATATGCAAAAACGCGATATCTCCAGAACGGAAAGGGCTTTTGAGCTCTGTTATGTACCAAATGAAAGCTTACATTGCGGGCTTTCCAAACATACATCAAACTCATTTATCATATTTTGCGACATAATACCTTTTTCCCGATTGGATCAGGGTCCAGTGAGCATGTAGTCTGAAGTCAAAACATTTTTGTAGATAAGTGATAACCCATCACCATGAAAAGCCATTATCGCAAGTAATGGCCCATGAAATGCCAGCAACATCATCTTGAGAATCCATTAAGTTTCCAAGACATGGTTACTGTTGGTTTATGTGTAATAGCGGCGTAATGGCCGTGGTGGGTTATCACATATATACAAGACCCAAGACAAGTGCAGTTCCCTTCATCTTCATAAAAACACCAAAAATGTGGGATCCGAACCAAGTGGGAAAATGGCATTAGTGTTCAACTCTTGTCAACATTTTAAGACCAATTGTTGATTACTCTTCCTAAAGCATTTGCTTCAATATGCTGTTGTATTTTTCTCGTAAAGTGCCAACATTCCATCAAATTTTGCAGTACTGATATAAATTAGTTGTTACTGACCTTTTCCCAATCCACCATCTTTGTAAGAAACATCTCCCACCAAGCCTTGGCACAATCGGGTAGTCTCAATTTGTACCCCTCACTTTGTAGGATGTCTTTCGTCAGTGCTGGTAAATTGACCTTCTCCAGACAAGGTTGTACCCAAGATGGCAGGATGTTCAAATCCGGAATACTCTATAAAAAAAAATATAAAAAAATAAAAAAATATGTTATGTACAGTGGTAAATTACTACAAAATAAAAATATAAATTCATATTAAAGGTTCTAGGGCTCATTTAATGAAAGATTCATTTCAAAGAAAAATTTACTCACCAAAAAAATGAAATAAATTGAAAACATACTCAAATATGATGAGAATTCAGGATTACATGGCAACATGGCTTTACATTTTGAGTTACGGAGGTGTGGCAACATTAAGAATGTGACGTTTAAGCAAAACAAAATTAAAATCTGTTTAGAAATTTTCCAAGACGTTTAAATGGAAATCAAATTTCAAAAGTGGAACGTTGTATTAGCGCAATCTACCCTCCATTTATATTTACAAAGAATCCACAATGTTTGTTAATCCCCTCAATTTTCGCATGAAGTCTCTACGTCTTTGTAAGAAAAATGCCAAAATAAAATCTCAGCTCCAGAAAAAGCCTTTCCAGACAATGATTGACAGCCGCATTGTTCAAATTGATACAATGTATCTCTTTTTGTTGCAAAGTAACTGGACTTTGAGGATGTGCCATAATAGTACTGGTTTGGTGATGGACAGTGAATTGTCATGTTGGGGAACTGAACTATTTCCAATGATGGTCGGCCAACCATGGAGAAATAAAACACATTTCTCCATGGGCCACCCATCTCTGGAAATGTACACACAAATTCCACTTATTGAACAGGACAGTACCCCTGGTGCAATGATTACACAGGATTGAGACTGTTTTATTCCTCCATGGTTTTACTTGCAGTCAAGTAAGATATTTCATAATAATTGCATGTTTTTTTTTTCTATTTTGTACATTGCCTTTAGATTTCAGTAGAACACTTTATACAGTTTGACCTTGTGGCTGTGGAGGCATTCTCACCCTACATGCATGACACTAAACACTGTCATAAATCAAACAGAGAGTGGGTAGAGATAAACAATGAGGTATTCAGGCCTTGCTCATCATGGAATAGGTAGGAGACTGGATTACATGTGCACAAATTTGTATATACATGTACATGTATGTACAATGTACATGGGAAGCAGACAGCCAGTGTCCAACACCAGCAACATTATTTCCAGTCTTAAGGAAATAAGTTCAAGTTTTCATAACAGAATTGTAGGCTACAAATTTGTGAATGGTTCCTGTCCAAAAATTGTATGACATGTAATGATGAATGTACCTGTCCACTTTCTCTGCATGGCAAAAAAAGGAATTTCGCCATTTTTGCACTTGTGCTAAACCTTTACTAGTTGGTTTTTGTAAAAAACTAGAATCTTTTATATAATAATTATAATCAGCAGTTACATATGTTAATTAGACTGCCTTTGTACATGTACTTTGTATCGGCTATCTTGACAAACGAATATTTGAATAATTGATCGAATGGGAAGATCAAATATTCAAATGTTAAACATGCTCCGGGTTACCCGACCTGCCTTATTAACAGCCCGATCCTTTTTTAGTAAAAATATAAATGTAAATAAAAAGGAAAACCATAAATGCAGTTTTTATTTATTTTGTATGGAGCTGGTTGTCTTTGTTGACGCTTGTAGACGCTAAATAGCATGACCGGATAAATGTACATATGTACTTACCTGGTTAGGCAGTTAATGCCACATGAGTCAAGCTTTCCTCAAGTTGGCATGATGTGCAGTGCTAGCGGTGCAGGGTAAGCTGGTGCACACATGTATACATTATACATGTATCAGTGGTTCCCATTGGCTTTGTACACACCATGTGTTTAACTTGGTAGAACCCTGGAGTGTTGCAAAATATGAACTATGGTGAGACGATGAGTTAAATTAATTTGTCTTGTATTGTAATTTTTCAACCGAAGTGGCTGCATAGCCACAGATTTCAGCCTCAGTTGGCAGATCGGACAAATTGAACCAGAAAGAATCAGGGAATTAAACCTTTAAAAAAATGTCATGCCTTGTGAGTATGGTTTATGCATCAGTTGGTTAACTGAACAAATATTAATTGGTTTTATTCGATAGCAATCTGACATGAGTTGAGAGAGATAATTCTCAGTGGCTATTGTAGGGCCAATGATTTTCCGTTTCAGAAAAGTGAAAAATCCATTTTCACAAATCCTAAACTCCGTTTCAGGCTGAAAAATTCCGTTTCACATTTTGTTCAATACATAAAAGTGCATTTAAACATACACCATGTACACAGGCAATACATACAAGTTAATTGTAAATTATAATGCATTGTTTTATAAATATTTAATTTAGCAATTAAAGGATTTATGCTAGACATGTTGTCTCATTGTCTGTTGTTCATGCTCTTAAAACTGCCTTTTAAAAAGGCAGTTTACGATGTATCATGAATATTAATTTTCGAACCCCTTTATTCTCTCAACCTCCATGGCGATATGGATGGACCGGGGGCCATGATGGTCTGATGCATGTGTACAGTATTATGACTGAGAGTATAGGCCTACCGTGTATTAATTGAGGATAGTTTAGGATTTACATTTTTATAAAATACACTTCATAACACAATGTTACTCACCAGGGTAGTGTTTTCGACCACGACAATCTCGGTTGAACAAAACCCAACGCAGAAAACTGCATTACACACACACCGACCCCTGGCAAAAACATGTACGTTTTGGAAGCGGACTTTTGTCTTGACTTTATAGATGTACGTCTACGTAGCTAGCTAGCTAACGTAGTTCATGCGCATGCGTACTGAAGCAATACTGCCGAAGAAGGCCGTTTTCTTGCAGGATACGTCGACCCTCGATGCCCTACTTATCTAGTTTATGTTGCACTTCAAAACTTGAGAATTTATTTGCAGAGCAGGAGCATCCCAGCAAGTATAAAAATTATATAAATTAATATGTAGAATGATCTATCTTATGGAAATGGCTTAAATAACAGTTAATGAATTTTAATAAATGTTTGCGACTGTAAAAAAGTTTTGTTTAATTTAATCTCAACTGGTATAAAAAATGTAACCCGGAAAAATGACTCGCAATAAATAAATAAAGAAAAACCTAGAAAAAGAAAAGTCTTAACTGTGGGGGCTCGCTTGCAACAAACAAATAACTTAACAGGGGTCTTTTAGGGAGGAATCGCGGGATAATCCTAAGAATAGAGACAACAAAAACAGTTTCAGATTTCCACAACAACAAAAAAATAAAAATTTATTTCATGGGAGAATTCTCAAAAGATAATTACAGATCAAACGTGTGAAGAACAAAAAAATATTTCAAACCAATACAGAATTTGATCAACAAAAAAATTAATGATCTGCAATATCAAAACTGTGTATCAAGGGTAAAGAGAAAGTTATTGACGAGATGACTAGCCTTTGAAACCCAAAAGCAAATTGACCAATGCCGAACAAACCAAAACCTTCAGAATTCAAAACAGTTTCACAGTCAGCCAAAATAAAAGTAACTTTGAACCTTTGGAGACAAACCAAGCAAGTAACCGAAACAAGACCAATTTAACAAACCAAAACTTAAGAGATAATTTAAGCCATAACTTAAAAAAGACCAACTTAACTTAAAACCGGAACTTAAAAACCACTTGAAAACCCAAACTTAAAAACCCAATTTAAAAACCAAGCCTTAAAAAGAAACCAACAACAGTGTTCAAGGAAAATCACAAATCAAAAACACTCAAGCTTTTCTCGGTATCGCCAAGTTCAACGCTTTGCGGGATCGAGTGAGCTTCGTATACAGCATTTGTTTTCAAGTGCTGTAACTCTCAGAAATAATGCATTTGGCAGTTAGCATTTGATAGTAAATACTGTAACACAGACATGTTTCAGTTTTTGTGTGCATAGATGCATTTAATCGAACAAAATCTAATGAAAAGCGCAATACTGGACATTGTGTGATTTTTTCTGTTCGTGCAACAGGTGATAAGGTATAGAGGGCGCGCTACTCTGGTCTGAGCCCGTATTAAGACCACTGGAAACAGTATGTTGGCGTCAAGGAACGCGACGCAAAAACTGTTCAGGGTGTAAGCGCTGGACATTTGCAAGTCATTAAAAACTTAGTGACCAAAACAAAGCCACATTTTGAAGGGCAACACATCCTCGTTACATTGTAAATTCACCAAACCTATTATTCTGGTGGCATTCAGGCTATAAATAGGCAAGCTAATCGGTTTTTTCCCCCAATAAATTGTCTACACTAATAGAGAAAGTCAGGAGTTACTGGTTGTCTGATCTACCCGTTTCGCCTTCCAAAAGTCTGACGTACCTCTATTCAAAAATATGAATCTGCGTCCGGATCATTCATATGGGTGAACTTAATTGCCACTGTTCTTTCAGATCACGGTTTCATGGGAAATGTTTTTCACTAAATGTTGCCCGTTTATATGCATTACACTGTAAATTTGTTCCATGCGAAATCAATTAAATAATATTGTTCATCACAATCAGTGTATTCAAAATAGGCCTACCAAATTGAATATCATTAACACATACGATATTATAGCTCCTTGGGGCAAGTTTTTTTCCTGAATATCCATGGGGAAAATATACATACCTCCTCTCCCCCAAAAAATTTAAAAACAAAAACAGCACCGTGTGAAAGAAGTTTCTTTTCTTAAAGGTTCGGTGATCTGTATAAAGACGCGTTCCAAAAACTAAAAACAACTTGGCTTGCACAGATGACACATGACCGCTTGCTTAAAATTTACTCAGCCTAATTGCCGAACTAACAAGTATTCTGCATTGGTCAGATTTAATTTACATATAAAATCTTGGCTTATTTTTATATACTGTACAATTACCAACAACACGTGTATATTTAACTGTCGTTTTTCATAAATACTTTTCTATTGTTAGGTTACTCGTGGTTTTGCATGCATGTCTTATTTGGAGCCAAATTTGAGGCTACATTGCCCGATATCGATTTTTAGCCAAGACTTTTCATTTTTACGGAAAAGTAGCCACATTTTGATCTTATATCTTTAAAAAGGCAAAAATGAAAATCAACAGTTAAATATGAACGTGTTCAACGTAATTTTTCTTTTCGGAAATAATTAAAGATTATATATCATGACCGTAGACAAAACTTCAGGAATATATTACAGCCATTTCTTTCAGATGATATGATGCCTATATTAGTAGGCCTTGTGGAAAATTTCATCAATACTATAGCCTATTGTATACAGTTGAAATAATTGAGTTTCAGAACTAAGTAACATAATTGAGTGACAGAACACAGCTTGGGTTTTTATAATTGTTAAATGATGACATCCCAGCAGTAATAAAAATCTCGGCTCCATTCTTCTCCTGTTTTAAATCTTTTTCCAGCATCAATGTATCGGCTACTGTACTTGCCCATGCTTTATCGTGAATACTTAGGTAATTATCGACTGAGTATTAATTTTCCAACGGAATTGTTTTAACAATGCAAAAAAAATGCCTAACAAACGGGACTCAAAAATAATAACAGATTCCAACAGATCTATAACTATATTAAGGTGTTACATAATAGTACATTTATTAATATTCTGATACAGATATTATTTGTGAATACTGTGGAAATAAATGAACTGAACTGAATAATTGCTTTACTTAGAGTTCTGACACGATAATCCTATGCATTATAAATGTCCGGTACAGGCACATTGGAAGATAATGGCAATTTTGAGAAAACGTATAGCTTTAAAAAAAAAACAAAAAAAACTGTCCGAACATTCAATTTTAATTGAAAGACCTAAACCGAAATGCCCTCGAATGAGACGGTGTCGGGCTAAACTAATTCCTTCCTCCATGTTCAAATCAAAGAGGGATCCTTTCCGGGTACAAAGCTGAAACTCTGTCTTAAAAAGGAAAAATGCCATTTCCCTTACAATAATATTTTTTAGCATTCCTATTTTAAATCTCCTTTTTGCAGTGGCGTTAATCCGTGTGGGCGAGTGGGGGATTGGCAAGTGGACCTAAATCGGGTAATAATAATAATCCGGTAAAATACATTACGATTCCATAGGCGGATCCAGGATTTTTCCAAAGGGGGTCCAACTTTAAAAGTCCGGGGGGGGGGGGGGGGTGACATACCGTGATAAAAAACTAATGCAAGCGCGAAGCCTGTAGATTCCACCCACCTTCGCGCGGCATCCTGTTAGTACTACTAAACAAATATTGATTATTTTATTTCTCTCCACATAATAGATACAATATCGTTATAAAACCCAAGATCTGCATAAAAATCAACATAAAAATAAGAATAATAAAATGTGGAGAAGGCAGAAAACAAATTCCTATGACCCAAAGGTACAGTCTGCCCAATTAAAATGTTGGGTCGTACAAGCATGGAGGAAGGAAATTCCTTCCTCCATGGTACAAGCAAACGTATTGTATTAACGCTATCCGTATACACACAGAGCTTGTACACACACTCGACTCGGGTACTGTAGCTAGCTATGGACCTGGCCGGCTGGCTGCTGTCAAACTCTGTCAAAGCTGCCCTGGTCTAGTTCCGAGGTTCAAACAACAATATCGCCGATTCTTTGAAACCGGTATCCGACTATACAACTGTCGTTGACAACAATTTCGTTGGGACATGGCATAATTTTTTTTTTAAATCTTCCCCAAAAAACGGTCATGTTGAACCTACGGATTTCTTTCAAACGGTTACAATTTAATAAAAAGACCTTAAGCATTACATTTAGAGAGAAAAAATGAAATGTCAAAAAAGCGTTTTTGAAACATAAACTATTTTTAGCGCACTTATAGGGGTTTAATTGAAATTTTGCATGACAAATTGGAGCATGTTTTGTTGATTTTGTTTACATAACTGACCACTGTATACATTTTATATAGAAGAGAAGCTTCAACAATGTTGGCAGAAACCAAAACACATTAAAATTAAGACTTTAAAACGGATATTTATTTTCCCACTATTTGGAGCACCCCTATTTTTCGAGTGGAAGAGGCACACAGACGGCTGTTCACGCACGGCTAAGCCCCCCTTTCCGGCCCCCCCCCCCCCCCCCCCCCCCCCCCGGCCCCGAGTACGGTCTTTATAGGTTCCCATCTCGTCAACTGGTCTAGGTACCGAAGGTCGTTGACTTCCCTGACATTCCAACTGTTCGGTTGTTTTTAAAGTTCGTTGACCGCATGCCCCTGCTGAGAAGCGCTCTTTCTAAACTAAAATATATGTTGTATGGGTTTGCCTGATGATCCGCTTTTCAAATTACAAACCAGTAAAGAAACTGCTAATGGTCGATCGGATGGGGTCTACTCGTACACTGAAACTTCAAATTCCATTGACTTTTGGGTGAAATTTTTCGTTCGATAGTCGGGGAACGGTACATGGGTAATTTTATTGCTTCCAATGAAATCACGGGAAGAAACATGTTCTCGGACTCTTCTTTACCCTTAACCGTCCATCCAGTGAGGGACCTTGCAAACTTCATTAAAATTAAGTTGGTTTGGTCCAATCAATTTTAAAACAAAAAAATCTGTATGTATTCAAAATGTAGTATTATTTCTCTTTAAAAAAATATAAAAATACAGCTGCAGTTATTTGGTTAATGATTTAATTTCCCCATGCCCATGTCAACTTCCCCACTAGTTTAAGTACAAGACATCTACATGTATTCATAAATCCCAAATTTTGCCAGCTAGCACTTTGCAGAACACGTTAATTGTTACAAACACATTACAAAGCCTCAGCTCACCCACCCACCCCGATTCTCAGCCGTAAACTCTTTGCCAGTAAAACCATTACACATTCCAGAGGACAGCTAAAAAAAAACACGCCTGGGTGATAGGGAGAGGGCTTCCATTTGTTTGTATACACAGAGCGAGGCGGAGCCTTAATTTATGCAGCCAGAAAATAAAAATACAGATGATAATTTATGTACCTGGGAAAGCTATCCCTCAAAATGCTCCAGTAATGGTATTCTCTGTGTACAGGTTGTGTGCATAGAAGGGCAGATGAACATATACATATTAAGAAAACTTGGAACCGAACGGTGCCGGCTACTCTCACCGAAAAGTTAAATTAAACTTATCCCGACATGATCATAATTGGAAGAAAGAAAACATGGAGAGAAGTTCAAAATCGCATTATAGTTCATCCGTCTTGGTTCTCTCAGAGATGTAGGCCTACCCATAGAGGGTGTGTGCCAAGATCAAGACTTGTGTCTATATTTTTTTATTATTAAAAACCACATACACGTCAAAGGTTTTTTATGAATATTATTATATATATATATAACAGAAAAATGGGTTCAGGGGAAAAGTTGGTATCACCATGGATGCCGCTTAAAACACACTTTATCAGTAATCTGGGTTTGTCTTGGTGTTACATACAAATGTATTCTTATAAAGTAATTCGGACGATCCAGCTAGGGATGATTTAATCCGCTTATTAAAGCTGCGTAATAAGTAAACGACTGTCTCTTTTGTAAACAGGGACTAGACTGCGGGCTAATTACAGAAAGGGTGTTTGTTTATTGTTTGTTCTGCCTGTACCCCGATGGTTTACGACCGGCACGTGACGGCTTGCTAGGGCATAAATAGGCTAGATACAACAATGCGGCAACTTCAACACCATCAGCCGTGCCAAGGTACCAGGTACCAGGTACCAGGTACATGTACAACCGGCAACAAAAACATGGGGCGAAGAAAGTTTTGGTGGTTTGAAAAAACTCAAAATGGGGTTTTCATCAAGTGCGACACTTCACAGTCTCCGAAACCAAACGGCGGTAAATTGATAACACAGACAGGTAGCGGTAGGCCGTGCAGTGCCGTGAAGACATTAGCTGTTTACTCCGGCCGTACTGACAGTTCCATATCCAGTACTACAGTCAATGCACCGGTTACCGACGACATTAAGGTAAGCATTTTCCGAGGTTGCCAATAAATTTAAAGTGACATCTGTACTATATATAGGCTAAACAGGAGTGTTCTTTGTGTGTGCTTTGTATGAGCAGGCAACATAAAAGAAACAAACAACATAAGCGCCTGCACACGAAAATTGGCGCCGCATTTTTTCAAGTTCTTTTTGAAACTCGGGCGCTAAACATGCATGGTCTTTATGTGCTCGAACTACCAACAAAAATAAATGAGACGTGTGGGCCTCCTCAGGGGATGGAGTGAGAGTAGTATGTTCGTGAAAACACTTCCGATTCTTTGCCCCTTTTCACCCTCTGAACAAAACATTTTTTTGTAATTTGTCTGGCACATATGGGATTGGAGACGAGAGCGCACAAAACATTGCCAACGTCACCCATATTTTACGGTTTTGTACCGCATTTGTCAGTTAATAATGTGTTTTTGAGGTGTTTATATGTGTTGACGCCGTGTTGAGGGTGTTTTGCGTGTTGACGGTGATAGTATGACCGCACGCAAAAACCGGCCCGGGCCGCGCCCGGCTGCCGGAGGAGCATGCATTTCATGCATGATGGGGTGCGTTTTGGCGGTCATAAACAGTCGTATCACTTCCTCCATGGTCGTATTAACCAAGAAATGGTTCGGTTGTTTCTTGTCGGTGAATTTCTTTGGAAAATTTGAAAAAAAAATAGAATCACGCACCATAATAAAATACTCAAATATCCAACAAAAGAGAAACAACAGAACCAGTTCCATCTAGCCTTTAGTCAAGGCGCGCGTGGCCGGCTACGGACCACTGATCTCTAGTACTTGGCAGCGCAACAGTGATTGCCTATGCGTGAATAGAAGCCACCGCGCGACCATCTTGCTATATTCAAAACAATGGCCGTTTTGCAAGCTCCGGCCAGGCTTCAGCTCCGTCTCCAAATTCAGCCTATTCACAAACTGCATGCATGGCCATGGATGCAGTTTGGCAATGGGCAGGGGCTTGGAAAACTGCAATTGTTTTAAATATAGCAAGATGGCCGCGCGGTGGCTTCAATCGCAGAGTCGCAGCCAAGCCAGTGTATAGAGATCAGTGCTTCGGACGTGCCCGCCCGCCCCCCGCCGGCCTATGCAGCGCAGATATATGCTGGCATAAAAAAAAGACTGGTCTTTTTTCGTGCCAGCATGCATGGCGCATCATCACGAGTCGGTAGCCACGCGCGCCTTGACTAAAGGCTAGCGTTCCATTTCATAAAAGTTAGGAATATTCATATCTTTTTAACTTAGGAAGAATAATTGTTCCTAAAATCCATGACTTAGGAATAGTTATTCTTCCTATAGTACAAGCTAGGAATATTCCTAACTTTTATGAAATAGCAGAACTCATAAACTGTTTTCAGCCACTGTGGCCCCTCTTTGGGATTTTTCCCAAGATCTTGGGAAAAATGGTGGGGGAAAATATGGATTGCACATGCGCAAAGTGCTTCTTCCGGCACATAATGCATCTTTTTGTACAGTGTTTTCCAAGAGCTATTTCTACCAGAGCGCTAACTCCCCATCTTAGGCGCGGAGATACTTCAAATCCTTCCTGCACGCAGACATTTTGAATTCGTGTGCGTGTTTGCAGAACATAATGAAATTAGATGGAGTGAATTTTAAAAGTGTACTCTAAATGCAACGCAGAAGTGAAACGGTTAAAACGTCACGGCTGTGGTGTTTTCCCATTGCCTTGGGAATTCTTGGGAATTTCAAATTTGATGACCGGCTGAGCTGTTCGCTGGTTTCCGCCATTGAATGATAAACAATGGTATAAGGACCGGGACAACGAGCGATTGCCGGCCATGCATGCCGTGCCTGGTCGATAAATTTTACATGTAGTATCATTTCACCAAAAGTGCTGTGTTCATTGACTTTTTGGTTTGTTCGGATGTAGGCCCGGGATGTAGGACTAGTGTTGAGTATACATGTAACTTTAGTCTTGGTAAGTTGGAAAGTTAAGTTTTGCTGTCCTGCGTTCCACTCACTTGAACAATAACGTCGTCGTACTCTTACTTAGTCGTAGACGTTTAACCTTTTTACTTCTGCGTTGCATAGTCTAGACTTAGAAGTTCGAGTACATTTGGGTCTGCCCACAAGGGACCATTTAGCATCAAAAGATAGCAATGGGAGTAAGACATGGAAGAGGGACATCAAATCAAGTATTTTGCCCAAATGTTTTTCTGATGCTCTCCAGAGCTGTTTAATAGTGATCACACTGACACAAAAAAACAGGATAACACTCGGGATATATAACTTATAAGAAATTAGAGGGTCATCTTCAAGACATTATGTTTGTAACACGGACGGACATTTTTGTATTATTGACTGGAAAAACACAGGAGGAATTTAGTAACATTCCAAAATGTTGGTCAGTTTACATCTCTAACAATGTCAGGATTGTTATCAGTGGGAATTATGACAAATTTTGAGGTATTTTAATAAATTAAGATGTGATATAAATTATGTTCAAACATGGACGGACATTTTGTGACAAATGTCTGTCCAGAAATTGTACATGTTTGATATGTTACAAACATAATATCTTGAAGATGATCCCAGGTCTAACTTCTTAAATACTCTGTTAGATGTTGATTATTTTGCTAAAACAAACTTGTTGATGGGTACTGAAGTGAATGTATTGTAAAAAAAATCAATGGAAAATTATTTTATATATTAACTACAATCTGAAATTCTCCTCCCATGTCACACCAAATGGGGTCATTAGTGTGGATAGACCCATTTTTAAAATTCACTCCAAACACGCACACGAATTCAAAATGTCTGCGCGCAGGAAGGATTTAAAGTATCTCCGCGCCTGAGCATGCTAAGATGGCCAGTTAGTGCTCTAGTAAAAATATTAATAAGACTAGACCGATTTTGGGTCAACTTGTTCCCCAGTCAACTCGTACCCCAGTCAACTGGTCATGCTTGTACCTAGTCCGAGTAACTTGGACCCTTCATTGCCTTTTTAAACATTTGGACATGATCTGGTGCCATATCATGTCCAAATGTTTAAAAAGGCGATAAAGGGTCAAAGTTACTGGGACTACATGTAGCTCGTACCCCAGTCGGAAAGATTTTACTTTAATTTTACCAAAATCGGTCAAGAACAGCAAAATGTTGGAAAATAGCCAACCCTCTATGATAACAACTGTCTAAACATGTGGCACAAGCTGTTATTTAAAGATTTATGTCGGCAAAATCTGGAAAAAAATAGGCAGAAATCAACATGTATGTGAACACTTTGACTTTGAGTATGGTGCCAAAAACGTCTACTGATCTATCAAAGAAAACACAAACTTTCTTCTCCTAATTGCACTGAAAATTCCCAACTAAATTCTCAAAATTAAAACTGTTGTGCCTAATGTTTATGCAATTCAGAACACAAATGGATGGTTATTTTCCAAGATTTGCTGTACCTTAGTTTTTACAAATTTTGGTGGGGGTATTTTTTAAAGTAAAATCTTTCCGTTTTCATATGTCTTTAAAATATCTAAACCTTTTAAATTATAATAATGTTTTGCAGTGGCTATTTTTACAGCAGCCGTAACACGAGTTAAATGCTAATGTTATGGGATGGTAAAAACTGTCTAGTTCCCCGACGTAATGGTATTCAACGTGGATGTTTGTTTGCTGTTGGAACCAGACTATTAACCAAATGGTTCTCAGATTTTATTTCCCTTTATATTAGTTTCAATTTAAAAAAAAATTCTCCAAAACCACTAAAATCAAAGGGAAGAAAAACGGTGCAGCATGGATTCGATCCAGGGTCCTCAGCTATCAAAACCAACGCCATACCAATCGACCTACCGAAGCGCCCTGGCAGGATGGGCAGTTATAAATTTATTGATTATTATACGTTCGCATTAATCATGATTACTTGTGTTTTTACCATGCCGTAATAATAGCATTTGAAAGTCACGTTATTGCTGCCGTAAAAATATATAGCTACTGCATTTCTATTTTTCCCCCAGAGACTAGATAACTGAAGTCATAATAGATGATATTTAAATTGGTCCCCCCCCCCCCCCCTAGTTTGGTTGGAATCTGTTAGGATGGGTACTGGACCCCCAAACGGATAGTCCTTTATACACTGAGTTTGGCATACCACCAGAATCAGAGTCCAACAATGTGTGTGTACATTTTACCATAGGGTGTTATAATTTGCAAGGATGGGTATGGTTCCTAGTAAATTACATTAGGGAGTTTTAAGTTAACAAAAATCCACTTTACAGTTATTGGAATTGCCAAATTAGTTAGCAACATTACAAACTAACAGGTTTATGCCATAGATAAAGGGCAAGGTTTTAGTTTTTGAGGGAAATTGTTAGGTAAAGAAACGACAAAGAAAACAAAACGCAATGCGAAACTAAAGATGGCGATGACAGCGGCACACAGTAAACACAAAACCGTGTTGATCTGATGATGGCAACTGCCGTAATGCGCATAAGAAAATTTTCGGCAAAAGATTGAGAAATCTGTTTTTAATAGCTGTAAAAAGTCATTTTGGAATGAGAAAAAAATACCCTTATTTGTTTACTTGCAGGTGATCTTCACATCCTCTTCAGACAGACCACGTGTTCTCTCCAGCTCCCACTACCTCTGGCATGTGAATGGCTTTTAGCATCATGAAGACCATGTGGATGGAGTAGGGTACGACGCTTGTCGTACCCTACTACGGTGCCTTGTAAGATAATGTGTATTAGCATCATGAAGACCATGTGGATGGAGTAGGGTACGACGCTTGTCGTACCCTACTACGGTGCCTTGTAAGATAATGTATATTAGCATCATGAAGACCATGTGGATGGAGTAGGGTACGACGCTTGTCGTACCCTACTACAGTGCCTTGTGAGATAATGTATACATGTATTAGCATCATGTGGATGGAGTAGGGTACGACGCTTGTCGTACCCTACTACGGTGCCTTGTGAGATAATGTATATTAGCATCATGAAGACCATGTGGATGGAGTAGGGTACGACGCTTGTCGTACCCTACTACGGTGCCTTGTAAGATAATGTGTATTAGCATCATGAAGACCATGTGGATGGAGTAGGGTACGACGCTTGTCGTACCCTACTACGGTGCCTTGTAAGATAATGTGTATTAGCATCATGAAGACCATGTGGATGGATAGGGTACGACGCTTGTCGTATACCCTACTACGGTGCCTTGTAAGATAATGTATATTAGCATCATGTATATAGACCATGTGGTGGATGGAGTAGGGTACGACGCTTGTCGTACCCTACTACGGTGCCTTGTGAGATAATGTATATTAGCATCATGAAGACCATGTGGATGGAGTAGGGTACGACGCTTGTTGTACCCTACTACGGTGCCTTGTAAGATAATGTGTATTAGCATCATGTAGACCATGTGGATGGAGTAGGGTACGACGCTTGTTGTACCCTACTACGGTGCCTTGTAAGATAATGTATATTAGCATCATGTATATAGACCATGTGGATGGAGTAGGGTACGACGCTTGTCGTACCCTACTACGGTGCCTTGTGAGATAATGTATACATGTATTAGCATCATGTGGATGGAGTAGGGTACGACGCTTGTTGTACCCTACTACGGTGCCTTGTAAGATAATGTGTATTAGCATCATGAAGACCATGTGGATGGAGTAGGGTACGACGCTTGTTGTACCCTACTACGGTGCCTTGTAAGATAATGTATATTAGCACCATGTGGATGGAGTAGGGTCGTACCCCTAATACGGTGCTTTGTTAGATAATGTATGTTTCATGTAGATCCTTTGGAAAATTCAATTTTAAAAAAGGGAAGTTTAGATTGTTAATGTGTAAAATGTGCATTTTATCATCTTGATTTGTGTATGTTCTGTCTTTTTGAAACATTTTGAAACAATTGCTCAAAAAAGCAATTAACTTACATTTTTTTAAATGAAACTTGGAAATCATTCAAACATGTTTTGGAAGAGGGACGTTTTCTACAATTATTGCATGAAGTGTGCACTTTTTGGGATATGACTTGATAATGTTGATTTATCTGTTGAAATAATGGTCAGATTGAAACTGTAAATACCCACTTACTTCTTTTATTCTCAATTTTTAAAACTAGGCAATTATTGTAAATTGTTAGACATGTCTATGAAATTTATTGGAGAATAAAAAAAAACACAGAAAGAAATAACTGAACAATGTTGTGTTTAGAGTGAATTATTATTAAATGTTGTGTGTGATCCACTCTAGTAAGGAATTATGTACATTTAAAATTCAATTTAGAGACAATTGTGGACATATTATTCTTTTCAACAACCATAATGTAAAAATGCAACAAACAAAACGGCTATAGTTCGTAATTATATAGTTAAGTGTTACAATATGCCGTTTCCAATTATACCGAAATAGTTCCAATCCCGTTTTTCCCATCCATTATACTTATGACAATAGGCCACATAGTTCATACTGCTGCCTCCTGGTTGATTGTTCCCTGGGATTGTCCTTTGGTATGGCATTCCATTATCCCTGGGAACAGTCACCTGGGCAGCGGTTGGACTGTGTGGCATGTCTTACATACATTTGTAACTTGATGCTTGCCATAACTTTTGTATTTATTGTCTGTGTGTAATCGACCATGGACGTGCACCATCTATAAGGGGGGTAGTTTTGGGGTGGTGGCGAGTTTTCTGTGCTGGCTGCCACCGAGTGTACTGGTTGAAACTCCATCCATCTCATGTGCATGAGCCGTAGTGCTGTGAAAATTACGCTTGGATAATTAGATTATCACTGCGTCTTTATGCCGTTTATGCCGTTTGTACATGTATACTTGGTAAATGTGAATATGTATAGAATACAAAAATCCAATTTATTTTTCTGAAAAGGAGCTGTTTCGTGCATGTTCTTCGTAAACGCCCTCTGTTTGTCATCGTGATTAGATTTTCTATATCCCCCATCACCGCATGGTTACAATACATTAGTTATAAATGAAGTACATCTTAGGGGCCTTCCATAAAGTACATTCCCACAAAGGGGGGGGGGGTATTGACATTACACACACCATGCGTACGGGGGGAGGGGGGTCCAAGCCAATGCCTACCGTACGCAAACCGACAATTTGCTTTTAATGAATTTTCATGAAATCAATGTACTATCTCATATAAAAAACTACCAGGACCAGCTTTTGTGCATTTAAAAATGCGAATCATTCTACATGTACTAGAATAGGGTATCTGAGAAGTAAAAAAAATAATTCAAAGTGAACAAAGAAACTGGCAGGAGCAGGATTAGAACCTGCGACCTCAAGAACACCGTACTGGCGCTCTACCAACTGAGCTATCTTGCGCTATGTTGGCGGTCTCCAAATTGTCAGTATCTTTGTTCGGGTGGGCGCTAGTCAGAAGTCACAAACCCAGAATGCCGTATAGCCAGGGATCACACCCAATTTTACGATACAACCTGGAAAGCGACATTGTGGGGATCACTCAATGAGGATACGACTTTTTAACTTATAATTCGTCAAACAATCCACAAGGGAAACTGACTAGGTAAATTTGAATACATTTTCAAAGTGAACAAAGAAAATGGCAGGAGCGGAATTCGAACCTGCGACCTCCGGAATGCATATGCGTACAGGGGGAGGGGGAGGAGGTTGGAGCCACTGCGTATGCCATGCGTACAAGGGGAAGGGTAAAAAAGTTGTAATTTCATGCGTACGTACTTTATGGACGGCCCCTTACTCCGCTCAACACAAAATACTGCATGCGTCTCCTATCAGGGCTATTTTAAGTGAGATTCTTTGACATAAAAAAAAAGAGTTTGTAATAGTTGAATGAGACAAGGTCTTTGATGTGTACTTACTACTGTATGCAGGCCAATGTTGGCAGGTATACAGATAATACATTTTTGTGGGTGCAATGGCAATGAAAAATTTCTTGAGGTCAAAGATTGAATGTTACATTAACAAAACGTAACAATTTATTAATACACTAACCGGTCACACTACTGTCAGCGTAAGAAATACCGCAATGCTTCAGAAAAGCACGTAGTCCAGTGGGTACTTTTATTTATTTATTTATTTATTTATTACATTTCTTTACCCAGGGTGTGCCCAAACAGTTTAAAACTGGTTTCCATTGGGGCCCTGCATATTATTAGTTAACATTGAATATTTACACATTCATACAAAATATTTAAACAAATACAATAATGTTTACACAAATAGATATATCTTCGGTTAACTTTTCAACTCTCCAGTAGAAGCCTATTGCTGATCTACGGGATGGGCGAAAAACCCGCGGAAAAAGAAACCCTTTTAGGGTGAAAAACAAGGGGAAATTCCCATCCGGCTCCAAAGTATTTTGGCAACCAAGTTTATAACTCCGCAGTTCAGCGTAAATTACAGAAATATCACTGATAGATGGCTTTACGTAGCTCCGATTTAAATGTACTTTAAATGAACTTTGGTGTTTTCAAGTTTCTCACAGTGCGTTTGGCAAAATGCCTTTCCGCGTCGAGGGGGATTGGTGCACACATCTGAGAGGCTAGGAATTGCTATCTTGGAGATAACACTCTGTCATGCAAAGGAACAAGAATTAGTAATTTCCTCACACGTACAACAAAGTACCCCTTGCAAATTGCAATGTAAATTAACAACATGGTGTCACATAACTTTACATTCTTTGGATATTTCCCAACTCCAAAAATACATTAAGTACACCCGAGGAAGTTTGGACAAAATCTATCATTGCAGTTCTCAAGGTGCCATTTGCAAATACAGGTATAGGCCATAGAAAGACAGAATGACACAGGAAAAAAAATAAACAGATTAATTAATGTTCGTTTAGTTGTCGCGCATGTGAAATGATTATCAATCGTTGATAAATCTACAGGAGGGTACGAGTCCTAAACAAGAAAAGAAAAAACAAAAACAAGTTTCATTTTTCAAACGAAAACCAACTTGGGTTGACTTTCCGGTATATAAAAAAACAAAAAACATCACACAGAAATAAAAAAAAATTTGTATAAAAAAATGTGTTATGATAAAATTTACCTTGACTTTATACATGCAATGAGGAAATCGCAGTTTCCATATGCCATCAAAGACGTAGACACGGCCACAACCTTTGTAAAAATCGACACACACAAAAAAATGTATTCATATCATGTTTTAAAAATGGCAATCGACCTTACATTTACTTATGTGTACACCTCTCTTGTATGAACAAAATATTGACATTTGGAACAGCAGGGTGAAAGTTGAAATGTGGATGGTGCTTTGTGACCCGCTCTGCAAAAAGGGCACATAAGTCGCTGTATGCTTTTACGAGTTATGGGCCGTTCAATGGGAAGAGGTTGACAAATTCTTCAAACAAGTGATTTTGAAGAAAGGGAATTTTTTGCATCTTTGATACCTATATTATTCTATTTCATAACCAAAATCTTTGATTTCAGTGAATATAGTTGGAAAAAGAATGTGTTTTTGTCGAGTGCTTCCATCTATTGCTTTGCTTTTTTTTTTTATATGGCTTGTTTCTCCTTAAGTCATTTCAAGAAATTCCTGAAAACAAACATGCAAATTTCCAAATATCTCGTGATTGCAGAATGCTAGAGACCTCAGACATATACCATATGAAAGCTTATAATATGGACTTTCCAGCTATATATAAAACACTATTTTCAAATGTTGCAACATAAGTGCCCTTTTTGCAGATGCATTGATTGTAATCAAGTATTTTCTCCACAGTTTATATAAATATACGTCAGCACTCGCACAAGAAGGCACGCAGTTGACCTCGGCCTTTTCTGAATCGAGTCAGAAGGAAATAGCTCAAAAACAGGGGTATTTTTAGACTCAGGAAACTTGTTATATTTGTTTTGGGGAGGCATAAACCATCAGAAAAGTCCAAAAAGTCCTCAAAACAAATTTGCGTTTTACTTGCTCTTTAAGAAATTGACAAATGGCTGTTCAATTTTCATTATGAACACCTTGTATATATTTTAACCATAGATGATATTTGACACATTTTAAAGATGCACAAAAGGTGCTTATGACAAACCATACAATTCGTCATTTGCAAATATCAATTAACCTTTGGCCTTGCAAGCAGGATGGCAGTTGGGATGTTCATAGGGGGCTTTCCTCCTCAGTTTTTCTACTTGGTTCATGACAGCTTCTCTGTCACTGTCGACTTTCATCAACTTAAACATATCAGGCTGGTGCAGTCTTCTCATCTCCAGCTCCATCTCGCCATTGAAAAATGTTGCAGAGATATTTTTGGCACTTAGTCCTACAAAAGGATATCACATGATAAAATGTTTGTCCAAAATCAAATTATGCCTATACATGTATTTGTATGTATGACATGATTTAAATTGTTGAAGCACAGGTTGCAAAGTTTATTCCTTTTTGGATTGACACATCTACCTTTTTGGGGCAAGACTTTTACCAAATGAACTGAATGCATAGTGTTATGAAATACACCTGATACAGCTGATGACGCAGTCTATATCGCAAAGTGCTAGCATGTATACACTGCCATGTTTTGGAGTATTGAGGTGGGTTTGGGTAAACCCTAAACCTTCTTAGGCGTGTTAAAATCTATTTTAAAAACTGATAGATTCAGAACTGTCAATACAGCATGCTACATGTATAGACTCATATGAGGTTATTTGAAAGAAAGCAACAAGTTTAAAAATGAATAAACATTCACTACCAGTTGTGCATTTACAAGAGGTACACAAAATGTATAAACCGACACAAGCGAATAAAAAAATGACCAGTTTATGCTAACATAACTCATATTAATTAACAAGATGTGAAAGCACTACAGTAATCCCTAACCCCCTAGGGTGCCTGCAAATTAATCTTGTTGGATTTAACAGTTAATAAGTAACTTACAATGAACAAAGTAAAAAGATAACAAAATAAACACACTAGAAAAACAAACTTCACTTTAACCAACAATTTACCTGCGTGCCGACTCGGGTTGAATGTTCCATTGTAGGCCTCCGAAAAACCATCAAAGCTCACATAGTCGTACTTCCCCAATACGTCCGAGGACAATGCTTTGTGTTTCCAATTGTTCCTTCAATATAACCAACCCCCATAGACTAAGCACGTATCCTTACGTTCGAGGACCGATTTCAACAAAAGACTCTACGTTCGAGGACTGAAAGGTTTATTTGTGTTTCCTTTCTTCTCTTGTCCTCGGAGATATATACAGTGCACGTACACATTAACTGACAAATACTGTACAAAACCGTAAAGTATGGGTCGACACGAGATTTGGACTCGAACTTGGGAGGTTAAAAGTCTCAAAATGCGATTTATTTCTTCAAGAAAACAAACCCGTGCAGCTCCGATATCGGAACCGTGCCCAACACTCAGCGGGAAGCGCGTGCAAAGGCAAGATGCCGTGCGGTTTATAGAGAAAATTTTTCACGTGAAAATATTTTCATTTTCATAAATGAAATGCGTCTTTTAACCGACAGAAATTCTAATTTAGCCTAGGCATTACATTTCTATGCCTCTTTTGTTAATTTAGAATGTGTTTTGGAGGTGTTGACGATGTTTATGTGTGTCGACGATGTTTATGCGTGTTGACGGTAATTAGTATGACCGGTCTTGCTATTTAGCGTCAACAAACCCGATCAGCGTCAACATGCGTCAACAAACCCGATCAGCGTCAACAAAGCGTCAACAAGATCAAAATGCACATTTAAGCTTCACAAAAGCTATACTTGTATTCAACAAACTCTCGCATCTCGTATTATGTAAGAAATTGGGCGAATTCCCATTCACAATCCCGCATAAAAACGAACATGTTTAAGCTGAACAGTGCTTTTATAAGTTGTTGACGCTTTGTTGATGCTAATTAGCATGACCCAGTATGACCCCTCAGCCCACTGACATTTACAATTAACATAACACTTACGCAAGGTTGCAGTGCAGAACAAACAACGTTCTTTGTACGAAGACGCAATCTGTCGTTTCAATCGCATCTCCCTCTTCGCTGTAGAGCGTCCAATGGGTTTTGATACTTCCATATGCTGAGTACTTGTATAGAAGTTCACATTTTCTACATCGAAGGTTTAATTTTCGTCCTACTTTTATGCCATCTACGGTGATGTATTTTACATTTATAAAGGCATGCTGTTTTTCTAGGCTTTGAAAACAATGCAGGCAGTTTCCACAGGGAGGAATAGATAATGAGGTGGCTGTAGACTTAATTAACGGCGTTTGGTTCAACTTCAATGTTAGGTCGTGGCACAAAGTTATAAAGAAGTTGACACAGTTCACGGGGAATATTCAGTCCTTCTGAAATTACATCAGGGGAAAACTGTTTTAAATCCAATTTCTTGGCAGCCTTCAATACTTGTGTTACGGCTTCCAAATCAAAATTACATACAAGAATTCCAACCTTTTCGTTTTCAGTGAGGTTGGAAGATTTGAATGTTACTCCACTGCTGCAGTTGGTCAGAGATACACGAAAGGCTTGGGTGTTTTGTTAAACACGAGGAAGAGTTTCCGATAGTGATTTAATGTCCACACGCTGTATTTTTCGGCGGGGCATCAGTACATGGCAGAAAAACCTCCTAAAGAAAGCTGTAATATACTATTACTAAAGACTGTAATACTACTAATAGTAAACCAATGGCAGACAAACTACTAATTATAAGTAACCAAAACGAAATTGAAAGTGAATGAAGATATCCAGCAAATAAGCAAAAAGCTCTCGATCTCACACACGAACGTCCAGATGCAATTTAGAAGTGTACGCTTCACACGCGGATATTTGCACACGCGCGTCACGAACAATGAAGTCTGGTATCCGTCCGAGCAATGCAATGTGTAAATACATTTGACAATGGGTCGCAGACCTCGTATCTTGACCTCAAATAGACCTTTCCATTGTTTGTAAACATTGCCCGGAAACCCACGCATGCGCATTCCTTGGTTGGCAAATGTGTTTGGGGATGTCGTCTGCACAACAAAATGGAGGATCATTCGTATGCAAAGTCACAGCCGATGTTGTCGGGTATCAGCCGAATTAGCGAAGAACACTCTTATTTTCCACAGTCAAGCTGTTCCGATCTTTCTTCTTCATACGTGCAACAGCTAGACCAGATATCCAGAGAAAGGTATAATGATAAATTAATGGTTGAATTCCCAAATGGAAAATTAGAAATTCCGGATCCGTTCGGTGGCGGATTGCAATACATCAACAACCCAACCCTGTGGCCTGCCTGCTTCGAATATGGTGACATGTACAATTACCTCATTAATTCACTTGGGCCATACACAAAGGACACGATGAAATCCTTCAAGTCACTGGAGTCCTACAGCTACTTTGTGAAAGGATTTGTCCAGGCAGTACTGTACTCACCAGTTGGTGATAACAGCCCCGTGTGTGTACTCCGAAGCAGAGTGACCCACTCACAAAGCCTGACAAAACCCCCTGTGAGTGCTTGGATAATGGTCAACAAATTCACAGATCGGTGGTTGCTGCGCACTGCATGTGCATGGCGGGGTAAGAGAAGACTAACATTCTAAATACATGTACTTGTAACTTGTAAGTGCTTCAGAACATGGTTTATGAATGTACATCTTGGTTTTACTGTCTGGGGAGGGGGGGGGGGAGTGTACTAGTATGATCTTTGTATTTTAACGTTACAGATTTCTTAAAAAAATAATGTGCCAGGACATTGCCTTTTGAAAGAATAGGCCTCTGCATAATTTACTCCAGTCTTCTGCTTTTTGAAAATTACGTCAAGATTTTCACAAAATAGCATAATGGCCGTTGACATGTTTATTTAGGTCCTTGAAGGTGACAGATTTTAGGCGAAAGCATTTCTCTTGGTACCGTCAGTACTTTACCCACTTTGGTACTCGGTGGCATAGCAAAGAAGGTGGGAACCTCTCTGACCCCCACCTTTGGCTGTTCGCCCCCCCCCCCCCCCCCAGCCCCCGTTCTTGTTATTCCCCCTGAGAGCAATCCTGGTCGTGTTACTGGTAGAAGACAATTGTTGTTCAAAAGTTTACATTAACATAGTCCTTTAAAAACAATGTCAAAAGAGGCTGCAATTTACAGGACTTTGTTGAGTCCATTTCCACCAGCCAATTTTCCAGAGGCTGGCTTCAGTCCATTTGGGCTTCAGCTCTATTCCTGAAACCAGAACAGAGACAACTCCGGGATTTAGAAGAAAGTGTTCACGGTGCGGGCATGCAAATAATTTCACAAAATAAAAAAATGAAGGGTCTTGGAATCAAGACAAACATTGACATGATTTGTTGGGATTTCTCTTTTCAGTCTTGGAGAGGCATGCAGCCACATTGCAGCAGTAATGTTCAAGCTGGAGGCAGCAAATCGTCTGGGTTATACTTCACAGCCGTGTACTGAAAAAGCATGTCTTTGGAACCAAGACTGTCTGAAAGGGAAGTATTTAGACCCGTGTACACTCCAAGAACTTCACTTCACAAAGCCCAAACATGACAATCAAAAGAAGAGGTCAGTACATCCATTTGCAACCACCTCAACGGCAACCTTACAAGATCTGGACTTGGATGCATTGAAAAGAGTAAACCCCAATGCATGCATATTTTCTCTCATCCCAAAAGAAGATGAGGATACTGATACAGCATCAGAAAATGAAAATAATGTAAAAGTAGATTGGGAGCCGAAACTACCAACACCGTTTTGTCACCTGAGAGGAAATGACATTCCTCATCATCAGATAATTACGGAAGAGCAAGTACATCTTATAGCTTCAAGCACATCTGGCCAGAGAAAGTCAAATTTGTGGCACCTCTATCGATTTGGTCGCATAACTGCATCAGTTGTGGGATCTGTTGTAAAATTCATGGATGGGTCATCAAAGAGGGATGTTGCTTCACTTTGCTCCAAAATGCTTGGACTTAACTCATTTTTTCCAACTAGAGCCATGAAATGGGGGATTGATCATGAGTCAGTGGCCTTGGCTTGTCTGAGACAGCGTTTAGAGTTGGATGGCCATCAGAATCTTACAATGTGGAATATTGGGCTGTTCATAGACCCAGATTCACCATTTCTCGGAGCATCTCCTGATGCCATGGTTAGTTGCACTTGTTGTGGGGTACAGTGTGTGGAGATTAAATGTCCCAACAACAAAAAAGATGCACACAACCTGGATCCACAAAGTTTTCATGGAGCCAAAGCCATTGACTGTTTAAATGTAACAGGGAAAGAACAAAATTATGCAATTTCTCTTAAGGAAAGACATGATTACTTCTACCAAGTGTTGTGCCAAATTGGTGTTCTACACAAATTGAAAAATGTATCATCTGGGTTGTTTGTTATTTGGACATCCAAAGGTATGTTTGTGCAGAAGATTATTCATAATCAAGACCAGTGGAAAGCAATTAGGGAAAGCAGTGAATTGTTTTTTAAACAACATCTCCAGCCTGCAATTCTCAGGTTTTTAAGGAAGCCAGAGTTGTAATTAGGAATGATTTGAAATTTTTTCATCCCACTTTTTAAGGTTTGTGTAAAACGAACACAGTTGCAACAAAATATGCTAGCATTATTTCTTTTTTCTAATTCACAGGTAAATATGGTTCCTGAAAACTAGCATTAAAATGAATATACTATAAAAAAAACAGTGATAAGGCGAATTAAATAAAAATGTTTAGTGTCCCTGTCCGCTTCCTTTTTGTAGGCCGCCTGGATTTAAAAAGAATTTTACTGGTGGAAATGAGGTGAAAAACCCCAAAAATGCCAACTGATCCATGGGAAAATATAATATAAGTTTACTAAAACTATTAGGGGCCTAAAACCACTGTAACATGTTCAGTTCTCTTGTCCAACATGTCCCTTCCTTTTTTGTATCTTTGAACAGTTGAGAAGCCTATGGTTGTCGGAAATTATAAAAAGAATGGCGGCCATCTTGAAAATAAGAATTAAAAAGCCACTCCTCCTTCCTTTAAAAAAATAACCGGACACTAAACATTATTCTTTTACTTGGCCTAATAACAAGAGGTAGATGTTTGTTTTATTACAAATGCATGGTGTTTGGGCGGGTACATGTAGAACAGCTAGTGTTGTAATTTCATGTACTTTATGAAATGTTTGCCTTTAATTTGAAATTGCACCTGCTGGTGTCTTTCTCTTCATGTTTTAAAATGGTCATATACATATAAATAACGGTTCACGTTGGTACCAGGTTTGAAGTTAATTTTATGTACCAGATGTGGTGCAGGGAAAAAGAGATTGCAATGATAAGAACTTATAAGGTCATCAACTCTTCGTAAACATGTAGGTTTGCATGCATGTGTGACTATACATCCTTGAAACTATAATAATTACATGTATCCCTAACCCTCCAGCGTATTTTGGCTAGAAACCCTGCCAGACGCATCAGATTGCATACTTTGTCACATTGACTTGTGTGCAGAGTGCAGCAAGGTCAAGCTGTCACCACAGATGCACTGTGTGCTGCGTCTGGCAGGGTTAGGGAATGTCCCTGTATGTGCTAAAAGTATGATTGTCTGACTTTGACCTTCCGGTGATCCCAGAAGAAAAGGCCAAATCGAAAAATGAACCACCAACAATTTCGAGCAGTATTAGGATCTATCTGATCAAAAAAAGAGAAGCTTGTGAATTGAACTTCATGAGATATGTTTCAAAAATGTGCTAATTTTATACATGATGTCAATACATTTTTGCATGTCTACAAAATGAGCTAGCATGTAATCTTTTTGAAACAAGAAAAAGAAAAATCAATAGGTGTTTGGGCCTCAGCTCTTATATAACTAATACAATTCTTTAAGGGTCATATTACAGTCTATGCGCTTGAGGATGAACAGGTAGGCCTAAGTTTTAAGATTTTGTTTAAATTGATCCAAAGTGGGACAGTTTTTTATATGGTTTGGGAGATTATTCCATAGTTTGAGTAGTGAATTAAAGGCATGTTGACCATATGATTTGGCAAGCACTGGATCTTTGGAACTAGAGCAGAGGGTGGTATTTCTTGATTAATTCTTGGAGATAGACTGCAGCTAATATGCATTTGTAAACCAGCAATTTGAAATTATCCGGGATTTAACTGGTAGCCAATGCAGCTGATGTAAAATTGAGAAAATTGGTTCATGTAAGCTTGTTTTGGTGACAAGCCTAGATGCAGATTTCAGTATTGGTTTGATGTAACATCTGTTATACATCGCAAATATTTTGACTGCATAGTGTAGTTATAAATTTAACAATATTTATTAAATTTTATAAGCTATTTTATTTGTAAACAGCTTACATATTTATGTAAATGTTTATACTTCAAAGACTGGTACATGTATATTTAAGTGAAATGGTCTGTGTAAATCCCAAACTGACAAGCTATTATTTCTTTGTTGGTAACTTACAAATAAGAATGGTGTATATATAGGTTTGATTGATCAGTGCAATGAAATGTTATTTATTGACATAGTAATATTTCATTCTTTTAAAAGAAGAGCCACTTTTACTTGACATTCCCTGGCAGAATATCTGTGGGAATGGTTTGAACTGGCAACAGAAGCCAGTCATTTTTTTCTGTCCTCCATGCAATCCAGTCTGCTATAACTATATTATTTTTTAAATTGGAGATATATTTCACTGATTTCATGTCCACACTGAACACTTTAAGGAAATTATATTTTTATTATGAACTGAATGCATAAATGCACAAAAACACTTTAATTTGTACATACAGAAATGGAATAAATACATGAAGTTCAATTTGGTTTATCTTGTAAAATTAATGGTTTGGTGTTTCCCCCTTAAATTTGAGCCAGTCATTTTACTTTTATAAATATCTTAATATATTTCTGACCTGAGACCGTCTTATAAGACACTTTGGTTTGGTCCAATAACTGGCCATGAGAAACATTACTGACATGCAAAAGATTGGTTCATCACACTTATATTCCAATATTTAAACGTAGTGTACATGATTGGTCATTGTTGCAATTTTTAGAAATGGGCGCATTTGGGGGTTCAGTATTTTATAGGAAATATCGTTCCACTGACCTGCTCAAAGTTTTACGTTGTTGGATGGCGAAAAAAACGAGAAAAACGGCGCTCGTTTTCAACCGTTGGGCGGATGATAGCCTTTAGTCAAGGCGCGCATGGCTATACCGCGTGACGCGCCCCGAATATGCCAGCATGTCCGGGGGGCGCCACTCGCGCCTTGACTGAAGGCTACAGGGCAGTTTTCCAATGATTTCAAACTGGAAATCGTTGGAAAACGATATACATTTCCACTTTTCTTGACAACGACAGCACAACTGGTGCCATCATTTCACAGGATGATTGAGACTACTATTAACTTAGTCTAGTAAGGTATTTCGTAACAATTCAGTATACAAAAAATGGAGGATTACCAATCGTGTACACTACCTTTTATGCGTTATTCAGAAAACCCATATTTTGATATCACAGAAAAGTACACTCATTTGTCAAGGATAAACCAGCATACATGTACATGTATCTGCGATTGAAACTCCACTTTCTTTGAGGAAGTCACACTACTTGACTAGAGCTGGAAGAAGATTGGTCAATGCTGCACACACTATAATTATTTCATCAATAGTTTTGACCAATGTTATGGGAACAACATGCTGCAATATGTGAAATTCCTTTATACGTCCAATTGCCCTTTCTACATGAATGCGAACATTTGACAGACTGCGTGAACCTGCAACTTCCTGTCCTGATAGTTGTTTCTTTCCTTTAGTGAATGCAGGAATGGCAAGGGTGGCACCGTGTACAGCAAGTTCCTCAGCAATAGTGAACCCTCTGTCAGCTAAGATGAGGTCACCAGGCAACAGTTTCTCATAAAACCCACTCTTTTGGGTTAATGTTTTATCTGAAACTCTACCTCCAAAACATTTAGACAAAAACATGACTGCACCAGTGGGTGAAATGCCTATTAATACCTTAATTGTATTGTGCTGTTTGTAGTGGCTGTATGTGTGTGCTCTAAGCTTTAGATCTGAAGGCTGTTGCATAAATATTTCAAAGCAGTCAATAATGACTGTTGCTTTACGATATTTCTTTGACTTCTTAAAAGCTGTGGGAAGTGTCCACCTCAGGGTGTGCCTATCTGGCCAATTTATCAATGGCTTCAGCTGAACAGCCATGTGCCTAATCCATAAATGAAATATGTTTGAAGCACTTGATCTTGAAATTTTAAATCTGTCAGCAATATCATCAAAAGCTAAATCAAGCCTAAGCTTCATTAAAACTAACAACAGCTGATCTTTTAAATTAAGACACTTGCAATATGAAGGAGATACACCCTTGACTAGCTGCTGAAACAACCACAAAAAAAACTAAATATGAAGGAAGACCAGTGTAGAATTTACATTTTTTTTCTGATTTAATTTTATCATTGGACCATTTCAACTTGTCTACTGTCCTGTGTAGAGAGCAAATATCAGATTTAAGACTTGCTATTTCATCACGGTACATTTTGTGTGGGTCATCACAGGGTTCCACAGTCTGGCTTGATGAATCAGTTGTTTTCTTTCCATCTTGTGCAAAATCCTCTTTTGCCCTCTTTCGTGAAGGTGGCAAAGGCACATTGCTGAAACAAAAACGCATTTAAAACAAAAACCTTATCAGAATTCAGGTTTGCATTTTGCAAAAAAAAAGTTGTGTTGCCCTCTGCGACCGACCCTAAAAGTCACAAAAGTCTGGTTGTGTTTTTTTATTATTATTTTAAAAGCAATTTTCAAAATCTCACCTTTTCCCACACAAAACGAACAAGTTTTATTAAAATAATTGTCTTTTAAAAATACAGCTACGATGGCACAATCGTACATTTCGCCATTTCAATTATAAATAAGCCTACTTTTTGCCTCCTGACTTTAGAGTTACACAACGTGTAGTATTGTTTTGATGATTTCAAGGATAGTAAAAAAAAATTAAAATAAATAAATAAAGTAAATAAATAAATTTAAGGTTAACACAAGTTTTTTTCCCCTTACTATACTTTTGTTGCTGCACTAGTATTTAGAACATACAATTAGATTTTATCACTGTGCACCAGAGCTTGAAACCAACTACACACAACTGTTTGTCAGTAAATAAGATTATTTTTTAAACCCCAACAGTGCTGAATCCATTGATTTTAATACAAATTTACACGCACCCTAGGGGGTTATAATAGGGTTAAAAGAATGCAAATATGTAAATCAAATGTCATGAGAAAAATAAACATACTTATTCACCAGGTCAGGTCCCAACATAACAGCGGAGTTGATGAGTTGGGAACTTGGTGGTTGGCTCAGTACATGTAGGCCTATCTTGCACGTCTTGGGGAAATTTCTCTAGCCTTTGCTTTAGCTCTGAGCGTTTCCTGCACCTCTCATAGCGCTGCAGATCCTCCTCTCCTTTCCTCTTTTGTTCAGGTGCGGACTCGCTGAATAAGGATGGCTTAAAATCAACATGATTTTTATCTCTGGAGTAATTTCCTGTAGAATACCAAGCATGAGAAAGCAAACACTAATGAGGAATTAAAAAGCAATAAACAAAATTAAATCAAGGTGATGAATCCAAATAAGCCTAGTTAGCTTCCCCATAAGACCTGATGAATTATTTCAATTGACATTGTAACACAATTTTGAAAGAAACTGATGCATTAGAGGGCTACACTAGGGACTATGCAAAACAGAAGCGTTTTACCTGAAGAGCTCTCATCTTTGAGTTGGAATTGAAACAATGAATATAATTTAAGTCTAAGCTTGTAGCCTGGAGAGTGGTTTGTGTTTTGGGGATCTCAAAAACAATTTGTTGATCGTTAAACATTCTAAACACGTGGTGAAATATTAGTGCCTGAAAGAACAGCACAATCTTATTTTGTCCTAGAAATGAGAAAAAAGAAAACCCTTCAGTATGTTTTTTTACGGGAGATGTTGGGGTGTCGCGGCTGTTCTGGCAGCCAAACCAGCCGCTGCAATGTGTTTGTGCAGTCAAGCGTAACATAAACAATAATCCAACAATGGATTGAAACAGCACAAACAGCAGCAAATGGAGTCATCCGGCCTGGTGGCACTTATTTTTTGACGCCATATAGCATCTTCTGTACGCAAAGGGTTAAGTTTTACGTTTTTAATCAAATGGTTATTTCTATTTAGATTTTATTTTCTTCCCTTTGATTTCAGTGGTTTTGACTTTTGGAGAATTTGTTTTAAAAGGAAAATAAAGTCCGAGAACCATTTCGTCGAAGAACTAGACAGTCGAGTGCTGTAACCACTGCGATTAGTAAAATCTTTCCGAATTTCTTTTTATTCGGTCAACATAGCCTAGGCCTATCACTGTATCAGTATCAATCATGCATGGTCAAAGATCATCGACAACTGTGCCAGGAGTGGTTAATAATCCTGCCTTAAAAACAAGTGGGTTTGTCAAAACAAAAGTGCAAATAAGTTTAACTGATTGATGGTGTTACTGACTGTTGCGAATTCATAAAAAAGACAATAATTAAGCTCTGTCAAATAAAATCGAACAATAAATTAACTGACCGGAAACAAAGTGTTGGCTGCAGATCCGATGGTGTTCCGACAGCTGCCATCTCAGCTGGTCGCGGTGTCGGCGTACGGTACGGATGCAGGCCCTACGTTGCACAGAATACGCCTCGGAATCCGGAAAACGGAAGAGTCTTTTCTGTGTCTATTACTATACAGCAACAACAGCTTACAACCATGTTCAGTCAATGTGAAACCGCCGACAGTGATGCTTGAATTACGCGGGAGATTTGTTTACATATCACTTCAGAGTTTGCCAACCAAAATGGCGGATTTGTTTTATCACGTGATTCGTGACGTTTCGATAGAAAGGTCTATAGCACATAATGGTCAGGTTACCAGTTGTGTAGGGTTGAGCAGTGCTACTCAAATCAAAGGCTAAGTGAATTCCCCCCATATCCGGCACCATTTGCTCCGTGGATGGCTTTGGACCGGACTGGTTCATTGCACTCCGTAGATGGCCTGATCCGGACTGGCTCTGTGCATTTGGAGGGATTGACTGAGGGACTGATCGGATGCGTCGTGTGGAAACGGCAGTGAACTGGACTCGACCCCGGCGCTTATCAAGATTTTGGTATTTATTTTCCATGCATGGATTAAATATACAAATTCATAATTTAATTGATGTTGTATTATATAAATGTATTATTTGGCCATAAGTCTAGTGATTACTTCTTTTGAAATATAATAATTAATTTTGAACGTATTTGCTAAATTGCCATCTGCCCTTTTCTTTTGCGGCTTGTTTCTGCCGTGCCCGTGTTCTTTTGGTTTTTGAATTCGGTGCACGTAACAGTACGTACGTATGAACGTGCAGCGCAGTACCAAGCCATTCGTTGTTTGTTGGAAAAAATGTCTGACCGCGTGTATCAAGCGATCGATTTTACAGCAAAAAAACTGGGCTTTGGAAAGCTAAAAAGTCATCAGATCAGTGCCATTCATCAATTTGTACGTGGCCATGATTTGTTTGTTATTTACCAACGGGATTTGGCAAGAGTGTAATTTTTAAAGCTTCTCCATTGGTCTTAGATTTCTTGAACGAAGCATGGAGGTGTTTCCTACCTCCATGAACGAAGTAAGCGAATGCAAACGGGAGAAAGCGCTGATTATTGTCGTCGTGCCATTGAAAGCTCTGGCCGTTGATCAGTTATATCGTGCTGAACATCTGGGACTGAAATTGGCAGAGATAACGTTTGATATTCCAGATCACATTTTGGGAACAATCCGAAGATTTCTCAATCCTGTTTGCCAGTCCAGAATCACTCTGCTCAGAACGTTAACTGACTAGTAAGTTATTACTTAAACATGAGTTTCCTCCAGTGCGCAAGCGCGATTATTCGTTTGACCCGCCTGTTAAATTATGCATAAGCAGGTCGCGCGCGCTCCCTTGCGAAATGCCCAAGACGTTCTTAGCGATTTGGCCTTGGCGTGTGTTTGTGTGTAGCTAGAGGGCGCTGCCGTGTGCGCTGTACGTCGCACCGCGCTAAGGACGTCTTGGAACCAAGACTAGTACGCAGGTAGAGTTTTGCTGTGGAGGTTCCATGTGAAATAAATAGAAATATAGCTTTTCTTGTGTGTTTCTTCTGCTGGTGAGTCTAATGTTTTTATCAAACTTTAATATGTGTCATAACAATATTTTTCAGAAAAGTGTATCCAAAGTATATTCCACAGTCCTTTGTATGGAGTGCCCTTAAGTTGGGCCAGAAGAGAAAACAGCCATATACCATACATACAAGTTATTTTCATGTGACAAACTTTGCACGCAGCATTTTCTGTTTCAATGGAAAGAGTTCCATATCCGGCCATCAATTATTTTCCCTTAAAGGGACACATTGCTTTGGATTTTGCGATTTGGGCTATAAAACTGAAATGGATATGGTTGGGAAGCTTATTTAAAAGTAGAATATAAAGATTCACATAACTATCCCTTCAAATTGCGTGGTTTTTGTTTAATTTCGTGACAAATAACGGGCCGCCATTTTGTAGAACAAAATTTTTGAGTCCACAAAATGGCGGACCGTGTTCACCAGTCGTATTTCCAGTCGCATCTGGTTGAAGTACATTATGTTGATCCATTTTGATGTACTGTGATGTGGCACGCGCGGCGCGCAGCATACTAGCACTGGCGATGTGTCGCGAGGTAGAGAATTGTACCTGGCGATCATCTAATAGGTTCACAAGGCCACTGGCTGCGGCGCCAGCCTAAAGACTCTAACAGCGTATTTTGCGCATTATTTAGACGGTGGTATTTACTACTGGAAATAAGTCTATGTTTCGCGGGTCAGATGTCAGGGGTAAGCGGCATTTTTTTTGTTTTGTAATCACTACTCACTAATTACAACACATTATACGTGTCTTTTTGCATGAACAACTCTTATAAAAGATAAAGAACATTTCCAAACAGCAAAATTTCATGACATTTGAAGGCAATGTGTCCCTTTAATGACTTAAAAAACTATCAAAAAGTGTAAATCCGACGAAGAAACATTATTTAAGAGGGGAAAAATTTCAACTTATTCTTTGAAAATACTTTGACTTTTTCTTTCATGGCCCATAGACTTTGTGCACGAGGTCTAAGTCGTGGCCGGATATGGAACTCTTTCCTGTTTTTGAGAGATTTTTAAGTCAAATTCTTGAGATAGAGAAAAAAGAAAGATAATATGCGAGGCAGAATTTTTAGACGGAAAATATGTGATAGCATTGGAGCGGTGGCAGCTTTTTTGGTGCTGTCACCCTTTTAAAAAAAAATGGCAGCCAACATGCTTGTTACCACATATAATTTATCCGGTAACAAGCATATTGGCGGCCATTTTGAAGAAGAAAAAATTGAAAAGTGATAACACCAAAAGAGCTGCCACCGCTCACGCTGCAATGCTATCACACATTATTGCTCCTTTCGATCATTTGATACCAGTGGCCCATTTTTTTGACCGAGGCTGATGGCCTGTATGACAATAATTGCACAAGCACCCATACGGTACGTACGGCAGCGCTTTGTGTGGTGAGTAACCATAGCGCCAAGGCAAGATCTATTATTATATACCAGGCTGATGCAAACCTAGGCCTGGTCATCCGTACGCGTTGGTGTATCCATGCACGAGCTAGCATGGTGAAATCATATACATACATGGAGTTCGGTTCTGGAATGCTCTCCCAAACCATGGCAAATCTTCGGTCAAATTTATCGTGGCCACAGTGACGTAAGTAAGTATCTTCACTTTTTATACGTCTGTGTTCACCCGTTTATGTAGAAGTCGTTCATTTCATTGCATGTCCAGTAAAAACAATACAACAAAACTGGGAACTGGTACTATTTTTCAGCATGTCATTACTGGATTTAACCTCTCCTCCTTTGTCAGTGTTCATGCATGCATGTCGGCGCATACTGCAGTACACAAAGCAGAGGTATCACAACAACCACACGGGAACGCCTATGAACTACAGGCATGGAAAATATCACCAATCGATCGGTGCAATGAGGAGTTAGAATGAAAACAAATGTTTAGTGCTCTCGATTTCACATTGATTATATTGTCATATTTTTTCCATAGTGCCGAACCGGAAGATTGCATAAATAGAGTGCATAATGAGGAAATCGAAATATAGAAATACACAATTTTTTTCCGCCATTTTTACACGAGCATTAATTCTTCGGCCGGTGTGATGTCGAACAAATTTGTCATTTTTAGGAAAACATTCGCATGCTCCCTCGCAACTTAATTGTCCGTGCTCAATTGCCCGAAAAAAATGTTTTCCTAACAAATTATTATTATTATTATTATTATTATTATTATTATTATTATTCTAATTTTCCTCAATTGCCGGTTAGGGCGACACATAATCCTGGAAAAGAGTGGGTTAGGGTGACCTGGTCGAATAGGGCGACAATTTGGTGTCGCCCTATTGTGAAAGTCGCCCCTTTGGAGTGTTTTTTAGTAAGGCGCGTTGGGAAAGTGCTCTAAAAGGGCGACACTCGTGTCGCCCCAATAAGGTTATTTCGGGAAGAGTCGCCCATTTGCCGCATCCAGGAGATTTATTATTATAATTATTATTATTATTTTTTTTTTTTTTTTAATTTTATACACGGTGACACATTCAACAGTACAGTGTTGATTTTCAAGCGGCCGTGTTAACGTTAAAATACAAGATAAAGATAAAATTTAAAGTAATGTACACCATGAACATCTATGCCCTCAATTCCCGGCGAAGTCAGCAAAACTCCTAATTGGGAAAACGTCCACCGAGAATCAAGGGAGCAGATAGTCATAGTGCAGAGTTTGAATTGATTTAAAATTAAATAAAATTAGCTAAATATATAAGAATATGACAGAAATAGAGATTAAAGTAGAAAAAACAGCAACTGTAAGATATAAACAATGTGCAAGCTAAAAACATAAAATACAACAACAAAGAAGGGTCATATAAAATACACATATAACCACAGATATACAAACTAAGACAAAAGGACAATAATATAATAAAATAAATTAAGATATAAAAATGATAAAAATAGAATAGGTAACATAATTATAATCAAATAATAAATATATAAACCAAACTAAACAAATTGTATGGTTAAAATAGAATAAAGGGACAATTACATTAAAAGCAAATAAAAAACCTAAAAATATATTACAGATAAAATTATCTTGTGACAAGAAGTCAGTTTTATAGTTTAGCCTTAAAATATTTAATGTTTACTGCAGATTGAGTGTTATTGCTCAAGGAGTTCCACACTAAGGCACCTCTGTAATGAAATGTTCTCTTTAAAGATTCTGTTCTTGGCTTAGGTACACACACTGCGAGATTGCTTCTTCTAAGATTATATCCAACATTCATGTTTTTGAATTTCTCGGTAAGATATTTAGGAGCACATTGATTCATTATTTTGTACATTAAAATTGCTTCATGGTGGTTTCTTCGGCTCTGTTTCGTGGTGACACTGTGACAGGTCAAATGTCCTTTTCACTCATGGATGAATATTGAAAGTAGCACTTTAAAGACTAAACTATACTAAACAAATATGGGCAAAACCCAATATTGAATAAACAAATATGGCATAAGCTTTCGTAGCTTACAGCTACTTCATCAAATGCAGTGAAGAAATAATAGTCAATACTGTCTGGGAGTTTAAACAAAGGAAGGTGGTCAATCATTATACATGTACTGTGATAAAAAGCCAGAGTCCCTGCAGTCTTGCGAAACAGTTCAGGGTGTGAATGATTGTTCAGCGCGCATCCGGAGACCTTGAATAGGAAAAGTATCGTGTAAAAATTGAAAACAATTGCAATTATTTTTTGGTAAATTGATTTCCCAGTGGAAAAAGTGGGGGGGCCAGTGGCCCCCCTGGCCCCCCCCCCCCCGGTTCCGCCGCCACTGGTCCGTCAGTGGCGTATCCAGCCGGCGGGGCGGGGCGGGTGGGGGACTTTTCCCCCTGGCGACATTTGAGGCGTCATAAAAACAAAAGGAAATAGTGTTTTTGCGACGGTTTTAAAACGGTTCAAACGTTGTTTGCCCTCCCTGGCACAAAAAGCTGGATACGTTATACTGTATGGGGTTGAGTTCATTGATAATCCGCTGTACTTTGAGGGCTGTAGGTGATCACAAGTGGTGTTCTGTCTGTGCGATATGACGTGGCTTAGGCCCTATACCATGGAGGAATACCGTAACAGTAACGAAGATCCCTGCAATTAGCCTTGGCTATTTTTGTTTAGACACAGTTGTATCAATTTTATCTCAAGGTTGTAAAGGATTTGTGTAGGTTGACCCAACGATCACGATTTGTGGTGTCGGAGCAGATGCGATTGTAGCGTAGGGCTTTACTCTAGACTATGTACATGTATTGCGTAGTGTGTGCGTGTGGGGGAACTGGAGGCATGAAGGAAATAAATGGTCCGTTGGTTTCTTCATGGAGGTGGTTTCTTGTACACTGTTGTGATCAGGAAGCCATTGTTAACTTTGACAAAGGCCTTTGCTACAACAAATACGCGCTCACCCCGGGCGGGTCCATGACACGGGCGGGTCCATGACACGGACGGCTCAGATGCTTTCGGTGCAGTAGCGTATCCAGCTTTTTGTGCCAGGGAGGGCAAACAACGTCTGAACCGTCTTAAAACCGTCGCAAAAACAATATGTACCACATGAAACTAAATTGAAATCAACAGGTACATCTCACAGAGTACAGAATGGCCACTGCCAGTCAAAATTTCCTCTGGATAAGGCCCCCCAGACCCCCCCCCCCCCCCCAGAAGGGGTCACAAAATTTGGGCTGGATTAAACATTGAAGGCACCACATGAAACCAAGTTAAAATGAACAATTACACTCTACTAAGCATACAATATTCATTGCCAGACAAATTGTGTGCTGCATAAGGCCCGCCAGACACCCCCAAAAGTTGACCCTGTGGAAAATATGGTAGTATTGGGCTATATCAAAAGTACTACATGAAACGAAATTGAAATCAACAGGTACATCTCACAGTCAGGGGCGTCAATCCAATTTGAAGTGTGTGGGGGGGGGGGGGGGGACATCACTGAAGTCAAGATTTATGCACTGTGAAGCACACACGGCGGGCGTCTTTTCCGAATCATATTTCTGTATAACTTTTAACGGGAGGGGTTCCCAGAAAAGGAGCAGATTTCGAGACCAGATTTCAAAGGGAAGCTGCTGAACAAACGACCGTTCATCACACCCTGAACTGTTTACAAGGGCTGAATAGGGAGTCGGGCTTTTTATCATAGTATGAGGATTAACTATGGGTCACCACTTTCCTTTGAACTCCCAGACAGTACAAAGTGTGCGATCAAAAAGTTCCGAGACTGTTCCTGTTGCGAACAACGGAGCGCAGCTCAGTAATGTGCATACATTTCGTGAGTAAGTATTCCAAGTTACATCGCTTGATCAACATCAGCACCTGTGTTACGCGCATTTGCGATTTCACCATGGACCTGAAACTTGAGCAGAAGCAGCACCGTGTCGAAGTCTGCGAGGACCTCTGTAAACAGGCCCAGGATGACCCAAACTTCATGTCGAGGATCATCAGCGGTGACGAGAGTTGGGTCTACGGCTACGACCCAGAGACCAAACAGTCTTCGCAATAGATCCCGCAGTCTCCAAGACCGAAGAAGGCGCGTCAGGTCAGGAGCGCAACAAGAGCATGCTCATCGTTTTCTTTGACATTGTGCACCGTGAATTCCTTCCCCAGGGTCAGACTGCCAACGCTGAGTTCTACTGCACCGTTCTGAGGCGTCTGAGGGAGAACATTTGGCGCAAACGGCCTGAACTGTGGCGCGCTGGCAATTGGGTGCTCCAACATGACAAAGCGCCCGCTCACAGCGCGTTGACAACGCGCCCGCTCACAGCGCGTTGAAAACGCGCGAGTTTCTCGCCCGCAACAACACAATCGTCGCTCCCCAAAATGAAGTTCAAGCTGAAGGGTCGCCATTTTGGCACTGTGGAGGAGATCCAGCGAGAATCGCAGATGGTCCTTGACGCGCTCACGGAACGGGATTTCCAGGGAGCGTTCCAAGCGTGGCAGGAGCGCTGGGACCGGTGTATCCATAGGATGCAGGATATGGGGCAGAGGGAACCCTTTTCAGATGTATAGGTGGGATGTGTTGGGTAACAATAGTCTGGAGAGTGTATATGGTATAGAGACAAAAGAGGAGGGTACCCCTCTGCCCCATATCGTGCTGGGTATAGGTGTATCGCTGCACAAGGGGACTACTTTGAAGGGGATGGCGGCCAGATTTAAATCACGTACGGTTTTTGCTTGTTACAGGTGCAGTCTCTGAACTTTTGATCGCACCTCGTATATTAACTCTGACTTAGGTGGTCTTTCCTCACTGCATCTGCTGATGAAGTAGCTGTAGCTACGGAAGCTCATGCCAATTTTTTTTTTATTTTTAATAGTTAGTCTTTAAAGTGCTACCTTCAATATTTATCTGTATCTGGCTAACACGGCTGCAGTTAACATCTTTTTAGTCATGCACGAGTGCGTTTTGTTTTGGTGGTAATGGACGGAAGTGTTTGTAAGACCATAATAACAGTACAAAAATTATGCCTCCAAAATAACCCATCAACAATGTTTTGAAGAAATGTGGAACGTGGAAATCACTCAAATACGGAACCAAGCATCTGCAAGAGGAGAAAATTATTTGAAATGTTATATTTTTTTCATCACAACTCTACAGGGTGTATAAATAACTAAAGGAGGGCTTGTAAGGGATATTTCCTTGATAGACCCGGATCTCCTCTTTCAAATGACACATTGATCATGTCTTAATGTTTTCAGTTGACTAAGCAGTGAACAATTTTATGAAAAGCTCAAGGGAGGACCTTGCAACACTTTTCATTTTCGGTTTTAAGTGGAGTCATTTGTGACGCAATAATCGCTGATCGATAAACACTTAATAGCCAGGTTGGACAGAACAAAACAAAAGATTTTCTCATGAACTGAATGGTTTATTCTGTGTTTATTAATACATGCATCGATCCCCACGTCCCTCAACCTATGTCCCCCGTTTTCTCTTACACAAATCTGAGCACGGCGTCACATATCTCTCATTGCAGAACGAATCACACCAGGCTGTCCACTCAGATCGTCAACTTCCCTGAAATTTCGCCCCATCAACTCATTGACATCATGCGGTGGCGTAATAAAACCCCTGTCTTTCAGATATATCCCACAGAAAAACATCGCACGGGGTGAGATCTCGGGGGCTATTCCGTCGTGTCGTGATGCAGAGCAATGATTTGTGTTTTCAAACAGTTCCTGTAACCGCTCTCGTACGAAAAGATTCTTTGGTAGGCCGGTGCCTCATCTTGGGCCCACCACAACCGACGCAAAATGCTTTGTTGCTGTCTTTTGAAATATTGCTCCAACTGGGGTACGATCAGGTCATTTATCATCTGAAGATAGGCTTCTCCCGCAAAAAAAGTAAGGACTAACCACAATTTGAGCCATTCGACACAATTACTGAAAGTGGCGCAAAGCCCTCACTTGTGCCTTTCATAAAATTGGCCACTGCTCAGTCAACCAAAACATTAAGACATGATCAAGGTGTTATTTGAAAGAGGAGATCCGGGTCTATCATGGAAAAATCTTTGTTTTTTCAACTGCCCTTAAAAGGTGCATAAATTCCTCGTTCTTGTCCTGTAAAACATGACCCTCTTGGTCTAAATCCCCCCCCCCCCCCCCCGTCAGTTTGCCGAAATGTAAGAAACACCTACTTGTTCTGATTCTTCCGATAAGGCCTATTCACTGTGTGCACAATTCAACCCGTATGGTCGTCTTCGCTTGAATGATCTGCCTAGCTGCGTTGGCCCTGCGTAGCCTGGGTTATACAGGTTTTATAGCTTGACAACTTGTACATGCTAGAATTCATATAGAAATAAGGGTTAAGTATTCCCTTTCACTGTTCAAAATGTAAGCAATTTTCCCGACATATTTGTGAGGTCGCTGTTGCTATGATTTCAATCAAGGTATTCACTAAAGAGTTTTGGCACTTAGAGTACAACATTTGTCAAAAACTAAGCATTAAATATAACAGACCAATGAAAACAATTAATCCTTTCAGTTCTATTAAATCTGCTTTGATGCTGAAGCTCCCCCCCCCCCCCCCCTGTGTGGCAGCTTTCATCCAGGCTTGAACCCCTGCACAAAGTGTGAGGTGTTCACGGCAAATGATTACCCAGTAGCTACATGAATAGAGTACCAAAGTCTGACGTCAGTTGCCGTGGCAACTGGTTCCAAACACATGCAGTTTAGAATGTATTCTGGTTCCAAACATTGCATTGATTGACGTCATTACTTCGGTACTCTATAACCCATTGCTTTACGTCGTCTACGACTATTTACACCACGTCCACACACAACTTGATGTAGCCTATTGAAAAATCAGGGAAAACCGCGCCAGTTTCAATTGGTGGTTTGTTCATAATGCACCCAAGAGTGTTGGAACCATTATTGTAATTCTTCATCGAGTTGTAATCATTATATGGGCGTATTCGAAACCCTGTTCTCGGGTAACCGGTGTTCTCTCAGGCTGGTTGCCGACTACGAACACCAAAGTGCCGTGTATACACTACGTCCCAATGGGCTACTAAGTTTCTGCACATGCGCTAAATTAAAATAAATTTCTATACTAATTAGCTAAAGCAGCAATGTATTATAATGTAACAATTTTGCATTTGGTCATTTTTGGACATCTTACTTATAATCTATATTTTGAGCTTTTTGGCTTGAAGAATATCAGTTTCCGGTTCTGGAGTACTTCATGGAACTGGCTGTGAAACTGCTTTGTTACTCGAAATGTTTATTTCTCAGCCAGTTTGGTATATATGAATATTAGGTAAAAATCTCCGAGATCCATGTCAGCACCATGTACCCTGTGTCAGATAGAGCCGTGGTTGCAAGCAGCGCGTGCTGTTACATAACCTGGTCATTTTCACGGTGTGTCTTTGCAGATTAGCTCTGGTGCTCAGTCATCATGTGCGGAGCCAAATAATGAAGTTTGGAGATAAATACTAAAGAAAAAACGGGGGGAAATCGAGTAAAACACAACCACTAAATAAGTATAGTTTAGGTTTTCACGATCTTGCGAAAATAATTGAAATCCTGGAACTGAGAAATAGAAATTGGCGAAGACAATCCCACTCCCATATGATCACGTAAAATTGTATTTCTTTTATATCATTTATACTGTCCCTGGACTGAATAAGTGCTTCCCGAATTTCACAAAAATTAACGCAAGTTTAGGAAGGGCTTAAGTCCGCCATCTTTGTTCTTGACGTTCTTCATCTACTCCCGTTCTTCATCTACTCCAGTCGTGTTTTGTCCGCTTGGGCCGTCAGAATTACCAGCGTGCACATTATGTTATTAATACGCCAGTGAAGCACACGCATGTTGGCAACTAACAATGACTAAAGCCCGGTTCATATACTTCATGCTAATGCGAATGCGAAGCGAATTTCATGACGTCAACAATTGAAGTTTCATTGTGACGTTCTCCGTTACCTTAACGAATTCGCTTCGCATATGCATTCCCATGAAGTATGAACCGGGCTTAAAGCGGTGCCTATACCCCGGACGAATATAAATAAAACCGTCCAATTACCGACTTCATTGCAAGTCTAAACTCTCTTCAACACGCGAACGGAGTTGGATCCGGGAAACCTCCCCACCCCCCCCCCCCCCCCCCCTTGCCTTTGTTTTGCTTGTAAGGGCCTACGCCTAAAGTTGCAAACCAGAAAAGCAAAACCCTGTAAAAGTCTTATTTTGCGTATATGATAAGAACAAAACAGAGGTCAACAACGTTGAGAAAGTGTGTCTCCCCCCCCCCCCCCCCCACCTTCAATTGTAACATTTTGTTAGCAGGCGATACATTTTGAGAGTCAACTTTTTGGGCAATTGTACCAAAAAATATTCAGAACCCCCTTCCCCCCCCCCCCCCCCCCCCCCCCAAGCAATCTTGGATCCGCCCTGTGCAGGTTTTGTTGTTGAATTCCATTTTTGAGGTTGGTTGCACACGCTATAGGACCACAAGTATCTCAACGACTTTCAAGGACGATAAAACCTGAGCAGAATATTCCTTTACACGTTACTTTTTCTACTCTGGTAAATTTCCAGCTCGTATTGACAACGCCATTTATTGGTTAACCCAAAATGTACACTGCGAACCCTCTTGAAGCTGATTTCTATTCGAGATTAAACAGGGGATCGACGGATGTGATTTTTAACCGTGAGGGTGCCAAATCACACCCAGAGTTCAGAATTACGAGTTTTGAGCTGTTAAACCCAGAAGTCATGATACTGAACTCTTTGCCCCGGTGGGATTGTAGTTTACAGGTTTTAGATGTCACTTTGAATAGAGGAGGTTGCGATTTTGGAAGTTCATTGTCTAAATCACATCATCCTAATCTCCTTATCCATTATGAATAGAAAAATCACATCCGAGAGATTGTAACCAAAACCCTGGACCTAGACTCATGAGTAATATACTTTTGGTCAAACCAAGTTTTAAAGGCAATATACAACATTTGCAAATATAGAAAAACCTAGTACTGAATTATGATGACATACCGTACTTGACTATAAGTAAATAGCAATCTGAAGCATCCTGTGAAATCATGACACCCGGTGTGTTGTGTTATTTTCAAGAACTTAATTTCCCTCGATGGTCGGCCGACTATCGTTTGAAATAGTCTAGTTTTCCGACCAGATGATTCTATGACGTCTTATAAATTGCTTCGTTTTGTCTGAAGTTCGGTCAGGGAAACGACTACAAGAACAGCATTTTTTCCTCTTTGTTTTTTTCCAGCATGTATGCACACAAAATGTTAAACAGGTCAGTGTTACAGTATTTGCAATAACACTGCATTTGTAACTCCCAAACCCATTCATTTCTAAAAATTACAGCAAAAGCAAATGTTGTATACATGTACTACCTTTAAAGCCGATTTTCCTTCTTCCCAGACAACCATGAGAGGGCCCGACATTCGCACAGCTTTCCTCGGCCTGGCTGCTGGCTTCAGTCTCGGTATTATACCATCGGTTTTCCTGATCAACTCAGTCTTCTTTCGTCAAACCTGTATGGTCCCGAAAGATAACCCGTCAGATCATTTACTTTCTTCAGCAAAAGGGTGAGCGAGTTTAGAGTCAAATGGATTTTATGAGAATGTATATGATTACATGCTAATTGTTATCAGGGATATAGGGAACTAAGATGCCAATTATCCATGTAATATACAAAATATAAACTTAGCTTAAAGGGACACATTGCCTTTAAATGTCATGAAATTTTGCTGTTTAGAAATGTTCCTTATCTTTGATAAGAGTTGTTCATGCAAAAACACACCTATAATGTGTTGTAATTAGTGAGTAGTGATTACAAAACAAAAAATTGGCCTCTGATCCCTGACATCTGACCCGCGAAACATAGACTTATTTCCAGTACTAAATACCACCGTCTAAATAATGCGCAAAATACGCTGTAAGAGTCTTTAGGCTGGCACCGCAGCCAGTGGCCTTGTGAACCTATCAGATGATCGCCAGGTACAATTCTCTACCTCGCGACACATATCGCCAGTGCTGCGCGCCGCGTGCCACAGCACATCAAAATGGATCAACAGAACGTAACCAGATGCGACTGGAAATACGACTGGTGAACATGGTCCGCCATTTTGTGGAGTCAAAAATTTGGTTCTACAAAATGGCGGACCGTTATTTATCACGAATTTAAACAAAAACCACGCAATTTGAAGGGATAGTTATGTGAATCTTTATATTCTACTTTTAAAAAAGCTTCCCAACCATATCCATTTCAGTTTTATAGCCCAAATCGCAACATCCAAAGCAATGTGTCCCTTTAAAAAGGGGCTGTATCGTCACGACCATAGCAGGCTTGCGGCTGTACACTGAATCCCGAACTGATGAACGCAGATGAACCCAGTAACTGCAAATAATACCCCACGACCGCGCGCTGACCTACAGGGCGCGCGCGCGCTGACCTACAGAGGGCGCGCGCTGACCCACAGGGCGCGCGCGCCAGATCAGATTACAATTGCAATTACTACTGCGTGCATGATCCTGTAGTTATGATACATACTGCATGTACAAGTATTTTGTATGTGTTTGTGCCACCAAAAATATACGATAGGCCTACAGTCGAACATAGTCCGTGCCACCCACCCGCTAGTCTTGGTTCCAAGACGTTACTGTCTGATACTTGTCATCAACAGAGGGCGCAATTTACAGGCTGTCACCACCGGCGGCCGCGGGCGAGCGCGCGATCAATCACGGAGTTACAGTAACGTCTTGGATATTTCTACTTTTGAGGGCGGGACCCGACTATGGAAATCGTGGCTAAACATGCATCATTCATATCACGTGACTGGTCTGACCTCCATGGTTAAGTTTGACCGATTGCCCCAATTATGCAAAATGCGCCTGCGGTCGACGGGACGTGTAATATAATACCGTTTGAAAAAAACGTGGATGTACTGTACTACTGTGTACAAAAGCCACTTGTACATACAATGTACATGTATATGTACAATCATGGAGGTTGTGTTTTCTTCCTCCATGGTACAATGTACATATCCACATATGAACACTGTGGATACATGTATAGTGTACGTTTGTATAGGTACTTGAACTTCAAGTTTGAATAACTTGGAGTTTCTGATCTTTCTTGCTACGTCCCAGAATGAGATAATGACAATTTACCTGCAGGTGTGCACTTTAATCTGGGATGTTAATTAGCCAATGTAAATGAATAAATGCAGAATAGTCAAATTGTATAATTATTTTTTATCAAAGATTGATTTTTGCCAGTCTTGTTTAATTACATGTACAAACATGTGGTGCCGTTTTTTGCAGCCAGCCATGGCCAGGCCCAGTATTGTATTGGATATTTCAGTTCAGTAAGTTGCATGCACAATATATTTAAAGGACGTCTTTGGTCAACTTTTGACTGAAAAACGTTTTTACTCACTTTGTCTTCAAGGTGGAGCTTAAATTCATCATTGTCTTAATTATTTATATTTCTCCCAATATAAAATTCCTCCACTAAATACATTACATTCCTACATGTGTATAGTAATCCATGTATACTAATATTTAAAAAAGTGAACATGAAGAAGAGAAGTCTGAAATAGCAAGCCCAGCAAACCACTTAAATGCAGTGGATTTAAATCAAAGTAGATGGTTAACTTCACTCAATTATTCTAATTCTTGAGGTAAACATAATTTTTCACTGGATAAAATGTATTTCTGTAAAGATTTAAACCATTATTGTAAAGTTACATTTATGTTAACATATACTTTACCATTGAAGGTTAGAACTGCCACAGAGTTCATCAGAAATATGAAACGCACCATTTGTTACATCTCTTTTTTCATGTATTTTCAATTTCCATCCTGAAAAATTAAATTGGCAGATGTAACGGTCATTTACTACTCAGTGTAAAATAATCGACATTACATGTACATGTACATGTGGCATTTAAAAAAATGTATAATACATTTACTTCTACAAACTGGCTGGGACGTCCTCCACTCTGAAGTCTTTTTAAGTTTATCACCTCACATGTTTATACACCAGTGTTCTAGCTCGTACAGTGTACATGTACATGCACAATATATAATGTACATGTCATCGGGTAATACCTTCTCATAAATTTTTACCTTCACTCAAGCGCGCCTCCATGATTTGACTATGACATGTGTGGAGACCGGGAAAAAGGTGGTGGGGTGGTGGGGTGGTGGGGTGGTGGGGTGGTGGGGTGGTGGGGTGGTGGGGTGGTGGGGTGGTGGGGTGGTGGGGTGGTGGGGTGGTGGGGTGGTGGGGTGGTGGGGTGGTGGGGTGGTGGGGTGGTGGGGTGGTGGGGTATCATGAAATTTCCAAAACCAACCAACTGAAAATTTCGAAGGGGGGGGGGGGGGGGGGGTGGGGAGGGGATGGCCACTACGCTGTTTATTACACATGTATTAATTATGGTCCATACACAAACCCAAATTTAACCCTCTTTCCGACAATTCTACTGTAATTTCCATGTGAAATTTATAATACCTCCTGGTCTATTTCAATTTTTTTCTTCTGTCTGGTTTTATTGTCTAGGGGTGATCTTGTCATAAAGTGTGTGTGGGTGGAGATATATTCCCCATCCCCACAACCCCGAAATCTAATTTTTGGGGGATTATATTTAACTATAAAAGTTGGGCTAATATGTACGCCGTATATGTATCACCATTTGTTAATCCTTTCTGATATGTTTTCCTTTGTATAAAAATTGTTGTTTAAAAAATAAATTTGAAAATGATCAATTATGACTGTAATGAAATCAATTGTGATGTAGTTCTTTTAACCAATATATGTACACCGACTACTGCATGTATTTTTTCTATTACATGTGGAATAGTAAGCACGTAAACACACTGGCTGTCATCGAAGGTTATAGTTCTAAATTTACATTCAGAAGTATTAAAATATACCTCACATGTTCACTCATCATCCGCACAAATATTTCGTATAGGCCTACACTTTATTTAAAGGTACACATTGCTTTGGGTTTTGCGATTTCGGCTATACAACTGAAATGGATATGGTTGGGAAGCTTTTTTAAAAGTAGAATATAAAGATTCACATAACTATCCATTCAAATTGCGCGGTTTTTGTTAAATTTCGTCACAAACAACGGTTCGCCATTTTGTAGAACCAAATTTTTGACTCCACAAAATGGCGGACCGTGTTCACCAGTCGTATTTCCAGTCGCAGCTGGTTCTGTTGATCCATTTTGATGTACTGTGGCACGGCGCGCAGCACTGGCGATATGTGTCGCGAGGTAGAGAATGGTACCTGGCGATCATCTGATAGGTTTACAAGGCCACTGGCTGTGGCGCCAGCCTAAAGACTCTTACAGCGTATTTTGCGCATTATTTAGACGGTGGTATTTAGTACTGGAAATAAGTCTATGTTTCGCGGGTCAGATGTCCGGGGTCAGAGGCAAATGTTTTGTTTTGTAATCACTACTCACTAATTACAACACATTATACGTGTTTTTTTGCATAAACAACTCGTATAAAATATAAGGAACATTTCCAAACAGCAAAATGTCATGACATTTGAAGGCAATGTGTACCTTTAATGTCTAAATAAACTTCAGCTGCACTACAAAAATCAGCTGCACTACAGCATGGAGGAATGGAGATACTTCGCGGATTTTAACGACACGTACGTCAACTTAAAAACAATTTCCCACAGACATGACAGACTGGGTCACGCGGATCGCGTATCGCGCAATCCTTCATTCAAAACAATACAACGGTCGACGCGTTGGGGCCCGGGCGCGGTGAATTCAAATTTCCAGACAACACAACACACATACACAAAAAAACGCACCCAGAGGCAGTCAGCGCGCAGCGTGCTGAAAAGTGCTTTCGTTTATTTGCAGCGTATGCATAAAACGCTCGGTAAATGCATATTCATGAGATTGGAGATCACATTTTCGAAATTCATTTTCCAGTTAACGTGTCTTTAAAAGTAAGATTTTAATTAAAAGACAGACTGGAAATGGTATAGCCTTATTGTTTAGTGAGATTATTCAAATTTTAAACGTCCATTTTGTGAAATATATGAACGAAAATGTGACCGTTGTTGTAATGAATTTACGGTCGGTAAACAATGTCTTTTTTTCTAAACTAAACGAAGTTGGGCAGAAAAATCTGACGGGTTGGAGACAAGCTATAATATTAAGTTACCTATCTTTATAAATACGGTTCTCTTGATTATTCGAAACAGTCAGGATCACTAAAAAATGATGTCCATTCCGTATGCCCAGATTAGGAAAACAACGCAGCTTTGCAAGCACGTGGATGGCATGAGTGTGCTGTCCTCATTGGTCATATTCCCAAACGACTTTGCATCTTGACCAATCAGGCACCGCTACATTTAACACAAGGGCGCTTTCATGTGTCAGGTACCCTGCTCCACATACAGGCTTATAATAAAGTGTGAAGGCGGAGTAAAGGCGCCAGACTAGACAATAAAATCGTTGCGTAATGCACATGTCTTTTCGGAATAGGGAAAGTACGTGTACAATGATGTATTGTAAACACATCACAAAGATTGCCAGGCTGCTTTTTTTGTAATTTTTGTCAATTTTTTTCAATGACAAATGTAATATATCCACAACCTAAGTTCTACAGCCTGGAATTTAAAATGGGGTAGTAAATAGAAATTGTGTGCCGATAAAAAGTTGTCTATTAATGATTTTCCTTTTCCTTTAGTTTTGGCTCAAACTGATTAAAAACAAAAAGGGAAACCACTTTTTCTTTGACGGTTTGGCCAAAACAAGTATTGTAAAATGTAAATATAGGCTACCCACAATGCTATTTCCTGTAAAGGGGGGGGGGGGGGGAGATACCCTATCATTAGTAGTATCAATTTTTGTATTCCTTATAACATTCATATGTTGTAGATCATGGATGACATTAATAATAAATAACAGAAAATGATGCTTTAATGAATACAACTAAAACCTGTGTACCATTTTTATTTTCACAAGCAGCTACAAATGTTTTGTATACAAGGAACTGAAAGACTTTTAAAAAATAATAATATTTCAAAGAAGGGCACAAGACATTGCAGAAATGACATTTTCACACTTTTTACATTAAGTCGAAAGACATGAAAATGTGTTTACAAGAGTAAACATGAAACTACATGTTAAGTTTTTCTACATGTATACTTAAATCAAACACCAATAAATAATAAGTTCTTCACTACAAAACATTTTGCAAGGTTTCGGTGTTGAGATTTGAGGGAAATTAATGAACCACAAAACATTTAGAGGCATATGGCATTGCTGAAAAATGCCCAAGTAAAATGCATTTTCTACCAAAAGATAGGATTCAAAATTGCAAAAACTAGGGTCTTTAGAATTAAAAGAAGACTGTGCAGTGGAATATCCTATAAAAAAAGTAATACATGTACATTGTACATGTACCAGGCATGCAACCTCACAAACAAATGAGGAAATTCCAATCTTTACAAGAGTTTGTGTTTTTCAATTTTCAATGGCATACCATAAGTGTGATTAGTGAAAAACGAGGAATCAGCTGATCCGATGAAAAGTTGCATGCCTGATGTACATGCGTTTTAACAAAACCGGAGTCGTTTTAACATTTCTAAAAATCTGTCTATAATACATGGACTCGTACCACACACTGGACTTCAATGACAGCACACTTTTTGTCATTTGTTAAATTTTAAACACATTTCTAGAGTAATATATAAGTCTTTAAGTGATGGGCAATTCCTTGGAATGAAAACACATCGAAACCCATGCTTAAAACAGGGTACGAGTTGTCCAAGGTACGAGTTGTGCCAACGAGTGTGTCCTATTCTTCCATGGTCAAAGGTACGAGTTGTCCAAGGTACGAGTTGTCCAAAGTGCGAGTTGTCCAATCCAAGGTACGAGTTGTCCAAGGTACGAGTTGTCCTGTTGGGCGGTGTTACCCAGTTCACAGTACTACTACTACTAGGCTGAGAAACTCTGAAACATAAAAAAGAACACATTATAAATGTTTTTATAACACAGCCAAATTTGCATTTCATAAACATGTATGCCACATGCATGTGAAACGGGACAGGAACCTATTGTGGACATGCCTTTCTCTAGCTCTCGCCGCATCGCGCAATAAGCGCGCACCTACCCACGTACGTACGTACACGTACACAGTGACGTCATTGACATCAGACATTTCCCCGTGTAAGTTTGTAATTTTCGCCAACATTTAGCATCGAAATAAAAATCGCTCGTTGAACCTGCAGACATGGAAATAGTACAGATCGAAAGCATAACTCTTCAAGTGTCCAGCAAACGACAAATTTCATCTCAAAATATCTCGAAACAGTCAGGATCACCAAAAACAGGTAGGTCAAAAAACTATATTTTTCATACCTCATTTTACAAGCCTAGTAAACAGCCTTAACAACGAAAACAATGTTTAAAAATTGTATTATTCGATGCAGAAAGAAATACATTTTTACTCACGACTCCATGTTGGCCGGAAACTGCAGCGAAAATGGGCTTCCCATCTATTTTCTAGAGGCACTACCGAACGCTCGCAAAAACCTCGTGAATTCTCGTAGGTCCGAGACCGTCAACTCGCTGCAAATAAAACGTCGCCGGGCACCTCATTATCGAGTACGCTGCCAGCTGACTGGAGGGTGATGACCGCACCGCGTCCTATTTAATCGTGCATGCTCGCCAAGTTATGAATAATTCATTTGTCAAGGTCAAACTCAATCGCTGATTGGCTCCCCCGGAAAGTCGGGGGAGAATGTCGAAAAAGTAAAGAAAAAGTTAAGACCCGCGGACAGAAATATCCAAGACCTTCGTGGAAGTGAAGAACCGAGCAAAGAACAGTAGAATCGATTCTTGTCAGAGCGCGTAATATATAAAACATTATCGAATACAATCCGAATCGATTAACTGAGAAACAGCGCCCTCGTTCGGAAGGAAAAAAGGAACACGAAGGTCTTGGAACCAAGCTTACTACACCTCATAAATATTCATGAGCAAATTGGAGCACGTCATTGGCCGATTCCGCCGCGCGTCCGGGAAGTAAAAATGATACGCCGCCGGGTGACGTCATCCCGGTGAGTATCCAGCTCGCTGCCGTGCGGTATTCTTTTCTGGTAGCACCAAAAATTCCCTCTGGAACCCGCCTCGTAAACATGTAGTCTATGGCATGTAATCTTTACGGAACCAGTCTGTTGTTTGTAGTCCTTGTAAATACTGCAGTAAAGGCACATTAAAGAGTGTTGGCACCAGACTATTTCAACCCTGTTGCCATGACACACACGGAACTACTCTGCAGCTAGCTAGCTGAGCTATGAGCTCAGAAACAACAAATGGCGTCTACGAGTAACGTGAGATTTCCGTCATATTTATGAGGTGTAGTAAAACAAATACAGCATGGTTTATTTCTGGAAAATAGTGGGAATTACTGGTCCCTCGGTGTAGGTCAGCTCGACTACCTCCCTCCGCTTCGCGTCGGGAGGTAGTCGAGCTGACCTACACCTCGGGACCAGTAATTCCCACTACTTCCCCTCAAACCATGCTGTATTTGTATACTACCCACCCGCTTGTCTGAGTATCAGACGTTGCATGCATTGCATGCATATCAACGTCTGATATATGCAGACATGCTAATTTATGCGACCCCGCGCGCCAGCCAATCGGAGTGGACTTTGCAACTTGTGACGTCATTTCGATCAGAAATGTCGACGAAGGTACTGATTGGTTGGTAGGTGTCAGCTGACTCCATTTCTCAGCATTCATCACGGCGCGTATGCAGCAATGCCATAGCAACGAAATAATTCAAATGCCGCTGTGTCGCGCGTGCGTGCTTCCCCAGCACGCGCACGCGGGCGCGGTACGTACAGTACAACTGCAACATGATTCCGTGCGCGTGCAGAAATGTTTACATTTCTCAAAGACATGCATATCTGGGGCGCGTCACGTCCCTTGTCTGGGTAGCAACGCGCGCCTGTCTGATCGTCGGCTTACCGAAGGTCCAAAAAACGAACAGGCTGATTGGTCAAAATCTAGAGGTCAGGAGGCGGATGTCTTGCATAATTAATCGCCAGATCTGCACACATATTATAGAGCTCGTCGCGTTGCACGAGCGGCTATTCCATAGACTACCCACCCGCCGGCCAAACGCCAAAATGTACCATGACAGAACCAAACGAATAAGTAAATAAGTCAATCTGTATTTATAATTGTAAAATAAATAATGCACAGGAATTCGCCGACGCCATTTTTACAGTGGTGCCGCTTGCGTGCAGGTTGCGCGCTTTCTTTAATTTCAGTCGCGCGCGCATTTGGGCAAGTTGTAAACACCCTGTTGGTCGAAGCTGCATCGAGCGCGTCGTAAAATACGCACGCGAGCGTGATGCCACCGCAGTAAATGCTTCTAATTTTGGTCGCCGGATTCGTCTATACAAAAATAAAGTTGTAGGCCTATGTATCGAAATAAATTTTGACTAAAATCGGCTGTGCGTGCAATGATGAGCAAATCAAAGTAAAACAGCTATACTGATGGCGATATTGAGTCCACGACCTTGTGTTACATTTGACGGCAGGACTTTATGGAAAGTTACATCATAAGAGTTATTTCAACACTATCAAATAATAAACACAATAATAACAGTTATTACCAATAAATAATATACGCCAATGAAATGAGATTTCACCAGTGGCGAGTAAATCCGTGTCCAAAAGTGGGGATGATTATTGAATTTGTCAACGAAGTACTGCATCTTGAACTGTTCTCAACGGGGGATACCCCCGCCCCAAACACCGCTTGAAATTTGAAACATCACTTTGTGTACAATTTCTACTTTCTAAATTTGTTTACGAAACAAAAAAGAAATACAAATCGGCGGCCCCCTGAACTCCTTCTCCGTGTTTACGCCACTGGCGCACAGATCCCAACATCACTATGATAAAGATGACTACCTAAGAAACAATGAAATATACACCCCGACAAATATTCAAACAACCCTAATTTTCACCTGTTTTGCACGAATTATTCGCTTATTACTTTTTATGACATGAACAATTCACATACCGGGTACATGGATCGGATGTACTGTACATGTAATGTATGTACTGTACATGTTGACTATACATTACATGTAAATATTGTTTCACACAGCGAGTTGTTGACAAGTGCCAGTGGAATAGCGACCAAGTGAAGTTGTTTCAGCTCCATCTATCAACTGGTTTATTTTTAAAATGTACTTCTAAGTTCTAGATTTTAATTTTTTTTTTCGCTGCTAAAGAACTGTCTGCAGCCACTACCCCTCTTTTAGTAGCATGATAATGTTGTTATTGAAGTGACGGGTCAAAATAAGCCTGAAGCTTTTTATCGACCTAAGTTTACAAGCAAGATACAAACAAGATACATCCAAATGAATGTACACATAATACATAGACCCTTTTACGGATACCCCGCCTGTGGGATTTTGTGTACAAAAGTTTGCGCGAACTGTCCCACAGCGACAAGACACGTTGTAGTTTTGCTGTGCACATTTACATGGGCAAGGACCCTGTGTGCCGAGTCGTCCTCTCTGGCAAGAGTTTCGGCATGTACATGTCATAGGTTCTCCAGCGTAAGGTTCTACTTCTATATCGCCAACCTCCATGCAACTTCCATGCAACTTTCAGACAAATATTCCATGGCACTTGTGTAGGCCTACATGTGAATGAAATTTTATGAAATAAACAGATGAAATTTGGACGTTTTTTCTAATAATCTTACTCTTAGAGAACTGAGTGCCACGATGTGTGCTACTTGTTTATAAGTATATTTGTACACGTATGTGTATTTCAGTACGCAGACGCTGGACATGCGTGCGTGTTCTAGAGGGTGTAGTTTCCAAAAGCCAATTCTCAGAACAGCCATAACAAACGGATGGAGGTTAAAAATAGCACATAACCGAAATGAAGCGCAAGGGGGGCGCACTCCAATATTTGATTCGTTAACGCAAGATGGCGCGACGATACAGCCCCTTTAAGTAAGATTTGAGGCTTTGCATGGCGGAGATTATACTAATGAGAGAAAGGTTTGCGGAAACACCATGTGGAAGTATTTCTCAAATGAGAGAATGGTTCTGAAAAGAACTAGAGGTATAACTCGACGTTCCGGTGAGTATGCTCACAGGAGACGTAAAATCGGTTTTCCATACTACAAAATATACAGATAAACATTAAAGGTATAAAATTATGGCATATGCTTTCGTAGCTACAGCTGTAGCTACGAAAGCTTATGCCATATTTTTAATTTTAGTTTGTCTTTAAAGTGCTACCTTGCTGACTAACACGACTGTAAACAACTTTTTACAAAATATACGGCACATCATGATAAAGCCAACGCCCTGAAGCCAATTAACAGCAGCGATGATAATAAACTCGAGTGTGCTTATATAAGCACAAAAGCTGGATGGCATTACAAGTATAGAATTGGTATTACATATAAAAAAAGAGCGTCACGTCTGGTATTGCATAAGGACGGCACGTCTGGTGTTACATAAGAGTACAACAACACACGTAGCGTGTAGGTGACTGCTTGAATTCTACGGGACTCTATGCAAGTCACCAAGATCTCCGCTGATGAACTCAATTCTTTTGAATTCTCAAAGTGGATAATAATATTGAGTTCAGTTCTCGTCGACTGCGTGTCGTGATTGTATATAGACCTCCATACTCCCCAAAGCATCCAGTTACAACTACAACATTTTTGAAGAGTTTGCTGCATACCTGGACACTGTTATATTATCCACTGAGCCACTGTTACTAGTGACTTCAACACATGGGCGGAGATCCCGGGGGGATGGGGGGGATATATCCCCCCCACTTTTTGACCTGGGGGGGATGACCAATGTAGTCATCCCCCCCCCCCCCCCCCCACTTTTTAAGGGTAGGCGTACTAACTTGCGCAGAGTCCGTAACTTGCCAATACATGTATTTTTGTTTCGTTATACACGTGATGACTTTCCATTGATCCCTTTTATAATATAACCCATCCTCATAGACTAATGCCTAATTCACATTTGGCCTGCGATGGGTCTACGGAGCCCGTATCCTGCCTGTATCCCCCTTTCCGTGCGGCCTCCGTGCGGAGGCAGGAGGCGGCCGTGACATTTTCGTACCGATTCACGGGCGCCGCGGCCTCTACAATTTTGTTTAGCGAGAAGTTATACAAATTTAAAAAAATCGTAAGCCTGTAGCCCGTAGACATGTCGTAAGTGGCATTGCACAATCCCCGCACCGGCACCGCGCGGAGGCCGCGCGCTGATCGTGCAGAAAACGCAAGATTTTAGGTGGACATTGGGGCCAAAACAAATCGTACGGAGATTGTAGGCTCTTGGGACAATCGCACGGCCCTCACACAGCTATCGCAAGGTTGCCGCTCGCTGCCCGTGCAGTACCCGTGAAATCGCACGGATATCGCACGGATATTGAGCAGTCATCCCGCGGCAACCCCACAGCGGCCGCACCATCTCCGCGCAGCCTCTGTACGGCTTTGCCCCGGCCTGCCCCCGAGGGCCCGTACGAGAAATCACACGATGCTCGTACACAATGTGAACACATACGCCTTAGCCCGTAGCCACCTACGATGCCTCAAAAATCGTACGGAAAATCGTAGACCCATTTATCGCATGGCGCCCGGGGCAAATGTAAATTAGGCATAAGCACTAGTTTGCCTGTCCTCACTTTTTCCGTAACAAAGAAATAAATGTGAGGACAGTATTGTTCCCTTTGTTATACCCTTTTTTCTGTCCTCGCGTGTAATGCGATACCATGACAGGCCAGCACCACGCAGCCCAGCAAGTGCGAGTGTCGTTCGTTTACTTTCCCTGCATTGAGTTTAAACGCACTGTGGGCAAGAGCTCGGTATGTACAGGCGCGGATCCGGGGGGGGGGGGGGGGGGGGGGGGGGGTTTGTGGCCGCGGGGTCACGTGCCCCCCGGTAAATTGAGTCCAAAAAAAGGAGGGGGAGGTGAGAGAAAGGGAAGGGAGGAGGGCAACCTCCTTAAAAAAAATACCGCCGCCGATGATAAACATCTGCTGTGTCTACTTTTTGGCATACAACTACTGAAAAATGCAATAAGAAAAAAAAGGCTATCAATCATGCCATGGAACTTGAATCCCTCTTTTAAGAGAAAACCGATGTATCTCCCGGATCCCTGGGATTTCAACTCTGTCCATCGATCCCCCCTCAATCGCGGTGCATCTCAACATTCCCTTGGGGAGTTTATTACAGGTTAAATGGCCCCAACCAGCAGGAAACAATGGATCACTTGACTGAATGACATACTATATGTGCCTAAATCCTCTGCCGATGGTTTTAACACAGGGCAAGGAACAGTCTGAAATCAAGCCCTCTTTTTGAAAACTTCAACTGAACTGAATTAAAACCAAGAAAAATTCCGGATAAATTAAAAATGAAGGGGAAAAACTGCAAATTAGACGCCAAAAATGGGGGAGGGAGAAACTCAGATTTTTGTAGTGATGCATGACATGGCAAAAAAATTGCCCAAAAATAATGGCTAACATAATGATATATATATTCTCCATATACAATGTAATCTTAACAACGCGCTCGCATTGATCCGTTTTGGGTGTGCCCCCGTCTAAATTTGTGTAGTCATGACATGGCTAAAATAATCACTAGAAAATAATGGCAAAAATCATGATATACATGTATATATTCTCCATAAAATCGTCACAACTTTTGTTTAAAAAGATCAGGTGAAAGTAGGGGGGGGGGCTCGGGGGGCTCAAAGTATTATACCATTATTTTCTCCGTTTTCGAAAATTACAGTGGTGGGGGCGACTGGGAGAGACGATTTTTTTATGGGGAGGGGTGCTTAAGCACTATAGGGTTAGGTTTAGAGTTGGGATTTGTGTGGTCACTATTGATATGAACTCAATGTTGCGGTTACTGCATTCGCAGAATATCGCTTTAACAAATATTCGATACTGGTCACTCACACGTGCATTATCAACTTTTAGTCATTTCCAAAGACAAAATATCATCAGAATTAACAATTTGTATTCATCTTTTCATTCTTGATAATTTTGAGTTATGTAAAAGATGCTAATTCGCGTAACTCTGCGCTATTCGTCATCGATGATAAATTCCTGGCCTGCAGATGGTCGTCGCGGTTCTGCCCAAGTTTAATGATTCGAAAAACAATCTGTCTTGTGACTGAACAATGGGACTGTACATCAATAAACGGCAGACAGTCACAGACGTTAAATAATACTACCTTGTTTCCTAGACAGAATAGTTCGTTGTTTGCAATAAAAATACAAAAATGCTGTTTGGTTTGGATAAACTATTTTGAAGTTGAAGTTGGATACTTCTATTGTCTTCTATATTTATCCAAATGCCTACAACTGCATTACTGTTGGAAAATTGGAGGCAGTATTTGAAAAAGTCGGGTATTTCCCGATGGTCGATCGACCATCATTGGGAATTGATACAAAATCTCACAAATTCCGGTATCATGATTACGCTTGATGATTGAGACTACTATTTACTTAATGTCAAGTAAGGTGTTGTTTTTTTATGTTTGCAAATGTTGTATACCTTTAATTAATGTAACTCGGTAACTGCAACTGGCCTTTTTAATATACAAAGTAAAGCAAAAAGCTACCTTGGCCTGGGAGATGTAGTCCTGAATATCCATAAAGTTAAAACATACGGAGGTTAGTAGAGCAAGGAGATTGCCGCCGCGCGTAGCCCACGTGAGGACTCCGTTTATGTACATTGCGGCGGATTACATCGTTGTTCATTTTGGTGACAGGACACCTTACACGGTTTACACCATGGGCGGAGATCCCGGGGGGATGGGGGGGAATATATCCCCACTTTTTGACCTGGGGGGATGACCAATGTAATCATCCCCCCACTTTTTAAGGGTAGGCGTACTAACTTACTTTTTTTTTACTCAATTTACCGGGGGGCACGTGACCCCGCGGCCACCCCCCCCCCCCCCCCCGGATCCTCGCCTGTACATACCGAGCTCTTGCCCACAGTGCGTTTAAACTCAATGCCCCCGTCTAAATTTTTGTAGTCATGACATGGCTAAAATAATCACTAGAAAATAATGGCAAAAATCATGATATACATGTATATATTCTCCATAAAATCGTCACAACTTTTGTTTAAAAAAATCAGGTGAAAGTAGCCAGGAATCGCCTCAGATTGCACCACTGGGGCATCCACACTCCAAACATTTCCGGGGCCCTTAAGCGGGCCCCGGACCCCACACCGTAAGGACTTCGCGCTCGCATTTATCCGTTTTGGTTTTCCCCCGTCTAGACTTTTGTAGTCATGACATAGCTAAAATAATGGCTAGAAAATAATGCCTAAAATCATGATATCTATAGTCTCCATAAAATCGTCAAAACTTTTTGCACCACAGAGCATCCAGAATCCTAAATTTTACGGGCCCCTTAACCGGGCCCCTTAACCGGGCCCCGGACCCCACGCCGTAAGTTCAGATCCCAACAAAGATGATGGCCTTTTATTTTATTGTTTTCACTCAACTAACACACCCAACGAAGGCAATAGAAAGTTGCAACGGCAAACGGATTTTGTTATGCGCCAATAGACGGTATGAACGCACGTGCGGCGCATGTAATACAATGTAATTAAAATACCGATAGCAGACTTCAACTGACATTCACTGGGAATCGGCGCGCACTCACACACAAACGTCTGTGCGTCCTGCAAATAAGTGTTTGGGAACTTTTGTTAGAGCCTGAGTTTTGCATCTCCGGCATTCCAGTTATAATGTCGTTAAGTATACATCATTGTCCACCATATTTTTTCATAGTTTTTGTCAAGTGTAGACCAAATCACATTCTAATCATGCCTTACCGAAATGCATCAACTGGCATTATTTTGCAATAATTATTTTGTAAATAATTTATTCTTAATATAATGCATAGGCATTATTTGTGTTGCTAGGTGACCAGAGCTCCATTGTGCAAAGAGACGCTTACGCTTCCAAATACATTGGATGAGAAATTTGAGTTTTGAAGATCTTTTGTATTTTTTAATGCTTGAAGGTGTTAATTATTGTCATTTATTGCAATTCAAGCTCAAGAAAAGGTTGAATTTTGACACAATTTTGCACCTAAAATTGTGTAAACCCCAGGGGCTCCAGGGGGCTTTACCTCAACCACTATAGCAAGGGCTTTGCGCCTGCAACCCACCAGGGGGCCCTTAAGCGGTCCCTTGGACCCCGTGCCGTGTCGCGCTCCACACAAGGATGGCCTTTCAAAAATCATCCCCCCCCCCCCCCCCCCCCCCCCCACATGTAACAAGAAATCTCCGCGCATGCTTCAACATCAAGGTAGACGTCACTAATGATCACGATTCACTTCGATTTGCTGAGCACCTTGAGTGCATGGGTCTTCAGCAGCATGTTGATAAACCAACTCATCAGCTCGGCCATACGCTGGATTTGATTATTACCCGCCAATCAGATATTATAATCAACATTCCACCTGTGCCAGATTATTTGATCTCTGATCACTTCACCGTGCTGTGGGGTCTATTTGCCAAACCTCCCCTTCCAGTCAGAGAGAGAACTTAGGCCTATAGGAAAATCAATGCTGTTGCTCGCGAGTTGGTGAGAGGTGAACTTGCTGCTACTGAACTGTGTCGCATCTCCCTGATCATCTGCACGAGCTGGAGAATTCGGTCGATTCACAACTCAGTGCGCCGCCAGCGGCAAGCCGGGAAAGGCCCATTTCCCACTTATTAGATGGTGGACAGTACAGCAGTGTGGATTTCGCGCGAATGCGAGTGGATGAGTTAAAGCAATTTTTGACTAATCGGGGAATACCTTGTGCGGGAAAGAAGAGAGAGGAGTTGGTAGATTTAGCGGAGAAGGGGTGTAAGAAGAACGGTCGATGCATTGGCGATACCCACTTCCGGTTTTGCGATGTCGACTTTTCCCCACGATGCAATGCGTAATTTGGCCTCTCCCCTGCTTTCCGCTGGCGGCGCACCGAGTTGTGAATCGACCTAATTGCTACAATACCACCCTAGCTTGTGCATTGGATCGACACGCCCCTCAACTGGTCAAATCCATTACTATTCGGCCTCTGGTACCGTACAACAGGGCTGCTAAAAAAATTAATAGACAAGCTCAGCGGAAATGGCGACGCACTGGAAATATTTCAGACTTAACTATGATGTTCATAGAAATGTCACCAACCATCTAATAAGAAAGGCCAGACGCTTGTTCTACACCAGTTTAATTGATGATAATTCCTCAGACCCAGCTAAACTGTTTAAAGTCACCAAGAAGTTACTGAAACTACAAACCGAGTCTCCACTTCCTCTATTCAACGAAAAGACTGAACTGGCCAATGAGATGGGATGCTTCTTTAAGTCCAAGATCGACAAAATCCATGCAAGGCTTGATAGTCAGTTGCCAAGTTTTGGAGACCATGTTGGTGCATATCCTCTTCCTGACATCACTCCACCGATTGTCAGCGGGCTGGACCGGTTTTAACATCTCACTGAATTGGAGGTGATCCCATGCCAACATCTGTTCTTGTGGATTGTATTGATGTGTTGCTACCAGTCATCACCAGGATCATCAATACTTCATTGACGTCAGGTACTTTCCCAGGTACTTCGTCAGGTACTTTCCCAACAAGAATCCCTTGTTACACCCCTACTACAAAAGGACAACTGTCAAACCATGGGTCCGTTCTTCCCATGGATAACTACAGTGGAACATACTGACAGAACAGCAGGTCAACAAATAAATCTCGGCCGGGACAGCGAAATTTGTATGATCAGAACAATTAAATTAATCAAATTTTAATAATAATAAACAACCTGCCACCACAGGAATTAACTATTTACAAAAATACACACAATATCGAGCTCATGTTCATGGCCAAATACGCAATAAATTAATTACTACAATTATGACGGTACGGGTAGATAAAAACCAGTCCGTGTCTAAGACTACCGGTACGAAGCTGTGGTCGAGAAAAATTGTCCATGCAAGAAGATGGTTCGTTACAGCAAAGGTCCATTGCTTATCCCACCTCGACGTTGAAGAACAGTCAGCATAACATCAGGTAAGTGTAACCATGAGGGACGTCATACACGGTGTCCATCGGCCAACTGCTCGGCTTGGCTCAGGTAGGTGTTCAAGTTCCCAATGGTCCACACAGGAATCGGTGACTCGATCATGAACCCATTACACACAGGAATCAGCTAATCATAAGCCCAATCCACACAGGATTCACTCAAACGCTCAAGTTGTCCACTAAGGACCCTGGACGGCATGTAGTTCCCCTCGGGGAAAAATGCCCTTTAGAAAACGGTTAAACATAATTCACAGTGAAAGTACATTCATAAGATTTCAAAATGGCGACCTAATTTTGATAAAATGTTTAGATCACTTCATTTTCAAGCTCAAAAAAAACGTTTTTCTGGGATGAAAATAGTCAAACTCCTTGTATTGGTATAAATCTATCCGACTATAACCATATTTAATAAACTTATAAATGGTTCTAAAAGTAACTTCAATATTCAAGATCAATTCCACAATTCAGTTAGTGAAATGTTACTTCTTAAATATTGGATACTGAATATCAATTCAATAAATAAAATAAAGAACTAAAAGCTTCTGGCAGAAACTGGCTCAACAGGGCGTTTCAAAAAGAAAAGTAATCCTACTTTAAATGGTTAATATGGCCAGACTATATGTTTATTAGCAAAAAACATGGTATCACCTTAAAGCAGAAGCTTTGTGCTTAATACCTTGGGTTACATTCCAGGGTCACGCATCAATGAGCACCACTGTCTTGAAATTGTGGTGCAAAATTGCACTTGGTTCACTTTCCTGCTGAACAAAATCGACACAGATTCATGTTTAATCATTGGATTTTATTCATGATCATGAGTAAAACATTTAAAAGCAGAAGTTTTTGATTTTCTCTCATTGGCCAAGACCCTCCATGTGTCCACCTCCCCTCTCCAAGCACAGTTGACATCGACGGCGCATGTCGTCCACAGCTCGTCTCATCGCTGTTCGAAATCGCCTCCAAGAACTCTTTCACGAACGCGTGATTGCTATCAACCACCCCGTTGAATGGCCCCCAAGGTCACCAGACCTCACCCCCTGCGACTTCTTTTAGTGGGGTCATTTGAAGAACAAAGTTTTCAGTACCCCTCCACACAACATGCAGGATTTGCGTGAAAGGATTCATCGTGAGGGGAACACTTTGCGACAAAATCCCCACCAAAAAAACCCTCGCAACCAATCTTTATACGCTTGTACACTGTAAAATAAATACTGTAAAATTTAACAGTAAATTACTGGCAGCACGGGCGCCAGTAATGTACTGTAAAAAATACAATATCATTTGGTATTACTGTTAATGAAATTACAGTAGTGAGGTGTAAAAACTAATGTAATTTACTGTTGTCCACTCTGCCGGCAAGTTACTGTAATTAAGTCAACAGTATTATACTGTAATATTTACTGTTCATCTCCCAAATTACTGTAATGATACAACAGTAGTTTACCGTTACATTTACGGTAATTTATTTGACCCCGTTTATTACCGTAAAATAAATAATCGTAGTTTACTGTAATTTAAATGATAATTTACTGGCACCAGACAATTTACTGTAAATGAATTCATTGAATTATTCTGTGATTTTAGTATTGTAAAAGATAAAAATAGACTTTTGACTTTCTGTGTCAGTTTGAAGTTCTATTTCTGTAAAAGAGCAACATCAAGTTATCATAATTAGCACCAGTGCCAGTTAATTCTATTCTAAAATGTATAAATTACATCACTGATTGCACTAACACTGAAAGAAATGTGAAATACAAACACACAAAGCATTTTCTGATGATTGTTTCCATTTTTTAATACATCAAACATTAAACATTGCATATTATACCTTACATGTTGATATTGTTTGAATGTATAAAGCTAAACGAATAGTACATCACAAAAACAACTGCATGTTTTTAAATGATTTAAATGATGTTATTTGCTTTTATGGGGCTATCCTGATGAAATGTAATAAACCTTCTCTTCCACATTATAAAAGCTCCTGTTAGCTGCATCATGCACATTATTTTTTCTGTTATTTGGGGTACATGCACATCAACATATCTTTCTAACACTTCTGATTGATACTTGCATTTAAATTGGCATGTTTTGCTAAATAACTACATTGAACAGTTCTTTAATTAAGTATTCAAAGTACCTGTTTTTTCTTCAACAAATTGAAGACAGAAATGTTTCAAAGGGCTGTCTTATTAATGAAACTTTATCTGTATTCTTCATTGTTCTTTTCTGTAAAACTTGCCAAGGACTTAATTTTCCATAAAAACTATAAACATTTATCCTGAACAGAACTCAAGCATCTTTTCAAAATGTATTTAACTCCAACAAACATTATTCATGTAAAGTTGATGAGAGATGTAATCTCTCCTGGACACTTTCATCAAGGAAGGTTAAGGTATACTTGACTTGCCCTACTAAAAGCATACAACCGGGATGCTTTTCACTCATGCATTTCATTAACACAACTTACTTACAACAATCATCAATGATTTGAAGAGATTATGCATAATAAAAGACTCCATTTATAAATATTTAACTTTAATGGCACAAAACACGGTAAAGGGGCCAGGCACACTTCTGTCACGTTAGCAGTGTTTCTTTATCACTTATAAACTCCACCTATTACCCTCCATATTTTGTTGTAGAATTGAATTGATATGCATATTGCATACTATCACAGAATAGAATTAAGAAGCAACCAGTTTTTTTTATTTTAAACAAAGTTTATGGGCCGCTTTTATTTAAAGGAAAAATCTACCTGCATTTTCCATCCATTTTTTAATTAATATTAGGCAGTAATTTTTATAAAAAACAAAAAACAAAATCTTTCCACCCAAGAGCTTTTGACCAGATAGGGCTACCCATGTAGAGATAAACACTGGAGTAGTGGGATGGTTAATCGAGACAAAGAAATTGTGCTAACTGTGTTTTGTGTCATATACTTTTCATTCAAAGTAGAACTTCACCTTGGAAAGCGTAGTTCAAAAAGTTAAAAAACTTCTTGTTTGCGGCATCAATGCAAACTTATCTGTTCATCATGTGAAAGTGAGCAACAGCATTCGAGAGGGTTAGCAGCCTAGGTGATATTGGTGACAGTTTTCGCCTTCCTCTTTCAGCCTTAGTACCATCCGGGTTGATGCAAGCAAATACCCTGAAAATAAGAGTGACAAAATTCTAATTTAGATAAAGTAAATTAGTAAGTGTTTAGAATTTCTTAAAAATGCAGTCTGTGCTTTTTGGACGGTGTTGCATCCCAGATACTAAATTATCGACTTGAATTGCTAATTTGGTAGCATCAGACAACTTATGAGCTTTCCAATGAGACATTCAACAACAAAAATTGACAAACGGATGAAACGATAGGTAACATATTGAATAAGTTTCAATTTTTAAAACTGGAGCTGGATGCTGATCCGATGCTCCAATTAGCGCAATTATGTTGACGCATAGGGCAATCATTGTGTGAAAAGTTTAGACCAAATAAATTGCAGTGTGGTAAAGTGACTGTTTTCATTCAAAAATAGTTTGCCTCCATTATTCGTTTGGAGGAAATCCATTCAATTGAAATTTTCAGCCAAAGCACAGACATAGCAGCTTTAAAAAAGGAATGCTGTGATGTTGTCTCTGTGCCATATCAAGAACCTTTTAAACCAAAATGGTCTCAGTTTTTACTTCAAGTTCATAAATAATGGGTTGACAGTTGTTGATATGGGTAAATATATTGTAATTGACAAGTTGAATAACCTGACAAACACCACAGCTCGGCAAATCTTCAGACTGCATTTTTAATTAGACGGTGAACTTTAGGCTCTAGGTTTAATGACTGGATTTCTATTTTTATCTCCCCCCCCCCCCTTCACTACAGCCCTGCCTACAAATGGAATAGTACAAAACTTGCCTTTGAATATACTCCATGGTTTGAGCTCCGTCCTGGGGGTACATAATGTTGCACACGTAGAATGCTGCAAACATCTCAGCCAAAGCCTTCAGGAAGTTTGTGATGCTATCATTCACCACACAGCGATCAATCGCAAGCATGAAGCGTCTTGCTACCAGCAATGTTTCACCTTTTAACACATCAATGGAAAAGAAAGTGAACATATTTTGCAAAACCTCGTCATGAACAGAATGTAATTGACATGCAATTGATTCGTATGACGTGCTATTTAAACAAAGCTGATGGAAGAATTGCATGAGTGATACAAAAACCAGATAAGTAATCTATCATTCATATTTTCTGATGCACCTATCAACTGCTTCCCCCACTCCTCCTCCTCCCCCCCCCCCCCCCCCCTGGGCTGCCCCACCCAAGATGTGGGGATTATCACTTTTGAAGTGAGAAAATCAACACCCCTGGGGCAAAATTGTAGTGACAATCCCCGACATACATGGGTGGGGCACCCCCACCTCATGGTTTTTAACTTCTAATGATGTGGAAACAATGGCAAAATGAGTGACCAACATCCCCACCCTGCGGCTTGAAAAACGTGACCAAACCCCCACATGGGGCAGCCCGGGGGGGGGGGGGGGGGGGCAAAGCAATTGATAGGCGCATAGGTGCTCACTAAACATGCACCTAAATGACAAATGGTTCAGCTATTGAATGAATGAATGGTTCAGCAAATGAATTCTAGTAAATTTTAATAAACTGATCGATGCAAAGCTATAAAACAATTTTCTGGATATCGGTACATGTACTTACTGCTACAGGGCTTGAATTTCAGAAAGGAAAAAAAAAATGAATGTCACTCCCCCCCCCCCCCCCCCCCAAAAAAGTCTCTAGGTTTCTGGTCAAGGGTTGGCTCCAAAAGTGATTATGTGACACTGGTTCTTTTTCTTTTTCTTTTCTTCCAAGACGTACGTGCTATAAATATTAAATGTACTTACCGCATACAACCAGACAGGGAGTCTTGGGTAGAGAAGCTTTGCCTGACACATCTTGGCCAACAGTTGTACTCTGTAAAGAAATACAAATAAAACACAAAATACAAATAAAATGCTAACAAATGAATCTCCTCTCAAGACCTGTTATCAATAATGCATCAGGTTGATGTACATCTGCATGTATGAGCAGAGAAAGATGAAATATTTGAAAACTGTCTGTTGCAACCACTGAAAGGACAAGCCACCTTCACTCCTTCTTTGATGTGCATTTTTAAGTGACCAATTAAAGCACAAAGATTATCAAACTCAGACGAGCAGGACATAATCTGGCAAACCAAAATTTTGTTCTGATTTGAGCTAGGCCTAGAACTAACGTTAGATGCGTTGCACCCATGGTCACGTAGAGTATGACTTTTGAAACCAGAGTAACTTATAAAACGACGAGAACAGTTTGCAACACAACATGGAAATGAATAATTTGCAATGTTCCTATGAAGTCCAAAGTGATCACAATATGATTTTAATGTACCAGAAATTTTACCACACACTTCGCACGTATACATAACGTTAGCTGATGGCTGATCTACATGTTATTTACAAACAGAACAATGAAACAGTTAAAAGTTACCTCAAAAATGTTGCACGAAACCACTCATCGCCACGTCTTATAACTAAGTACACACACAGAGCACAGTGCAGTGTCACGTATAAAGTCGTGTCGGTCAATGTAAAAACTTTTAACTGGTACACGCTCCGATATGTGCAAGTCGTTTTGGTGTACGTGAAGTACATGTACCAAGACCACTGCCGCGCACCATGTAGCATTTGTGCGCGGTGATTTGGGCGAGCTGCCAACTTTCTGTAAACTTGGACCAATGTCACGTATCGAACCGTTATTATGCGAGATTTTGTTTTCATATCACTTTGAGGCGCTAGGATATCTACACAACAGTCAGACCTCAATGTTCGATACACGCGAGACTTTCACAGTCTATGGCGGGAAATCGGAAAGAACTGACCCGGCCATAAAGCTGCTAAATGTACATACTAGAGTGGGCGGCGGAACGGGGGGGTGGGGGGGGGGGGGGGGGGGGGAGTGTTCCCCAGCAGCGTAGCCAGGGCTGTCTCCATGGGGGGCGAGTTTGGGAGGGGAGATGCATGGTTGTTACAGGGGGGGGGGGGTTGCTCACAGTGTTTTTTTCTTTATAATACTATTATTTTCTGCGTTTGCGAAATTTGCAGGGGGAGACGATTTTTTATGGGGGCGTAAGCCCCCCAAGGCCCCCCCCCCCCCTTGAAAAGATAACTAATCTCCTCCCCCCCCCCCCCCCCCCAACTTTCCATACAAGCTTGAGGCCCTCAAATTGACTGGGGAGATAATAATGTGACCTTTTTATGAGTATAGTTTTTAATACAGGTGTACTGATGGTGCCACCAACGTCAAAAGAGTCCAAGACCCCCCCCCCCCCCCCCCCCCCCCCCCCGACCCGGCGACCCCAACTTTGTCTTTGCCATCATCATAACATAACATAACAAGTAATTACAAAATTACTGTTGCCGTAACAGTAATTCACCGTTGACTCAACAATACATTAACTTATCGTTGAATTAAAACAGTATGTTACTGTTACATGCGTTTACAACGTTACTGTAGTACAAATACAGTGAACCACGGTATTACCGGCTTTCAAACAGTATTTTACTGTAAATGTTAATTACAGTAAATAAAACAGTAAATAAAACAATAAATTACTGCACAATCCGTTTACATTAAATTACTGTGGTTAAATACAGTAAGGTACTGCATATTTTACAGTATAATTTTACAGTGTATGTAATGGAGGAGTGGTTAATCTGTGGTCGGGCCAGGCCTTTGAAAAGCCCAGCCATGCACGGGCCTTCGGGATTTTACTCTTGCTATTGTGAGCCACAAATCACCTAACAATAGAGCATCAACTAATCAATAAAGCCCAGCCTCTGCCAGGCCAGGCCTGGTTGTAGCCCCTCCCACACTAATCTGTACCCATTCACGGCTGGATCAAAAGATGCCTCAACTGTCGGTCAAGTCTGGGTGAACAATGGGAACCGGCTGGACTCCAGAATTAATGGGCAGTTTATTGTGTACAGTCAAGGGATTATAGAAGCCCAAAGGCCTGGGCGTTCGAGGGGCTTGGCCAGGCTTTTCAACGGCCTGGCCTGACCACAGATTAACCACTCCACCCTAACACCAACGCTCGTGATGATGGCAATAATTTTGTCTCTTGCGGTATGTCGAGTATAATCACTTGTCTACTGATCCTTAGGCCTACTCCAGGGCCGTGCTTGATACTATCTTGGTTATTTTATTAAACCAATAAACACCCTCAGGGTGCGGATCCAGAAGGGGGTGGGGGTCCTTACCCCACCCCCCCCCCCCCCCTGCCATTTTGTTTGCTTACACGTAAGGGCCTACGCCTATAGGTACCGTTAGCAAACCAGAAAAGAAAAGCAAAACTCCGTGAAGGTGTTATTTTGCGTGTACAGATAAGAACAAAACAAAAAGGTTAAATGGCGCCACCAACGTTCAGAAACTTTTTGGGAAAATGTACGGAAAAAATCAGAACCCCCCCCCCCCCCCCCTTGCAAACAATCCTGGATCCGCCCCTGCCCTCAGACTTCGTGTGGAGTGAAGGTGCAGATGCGGATGGCGTTTGAGGTAATAGAACAAAATGATAATGCAGTTTTCGAAAATGAAATCATATGTATGACCTGTAATCGGCTATAACTTGATAACCTTTTCGTAATCTTTCGTTAAGCTCAATAATTACTGTCGGAATACATGGCACAAGGTAACTGAAATCTGGGCGACGCATAGGGTTGCTTACCGCTGAGCAGAATAGTTATTCTAAGCAGAAAAATGTTGCTAGCACGGCCAAGTCGTGCTAACGCCTGTGCCTTTATGGTGATTTCTTTTGTTACGTCCCTGTTTTGAACAAACTAGCGGGATGCCGCTTCTAACATTGTCTCATGGTACAAAATTTGAATTGGGCTGACTGTTTCTGCACCGTTGTATTCGGGGCACCAGTAGGTTGGAGGTCGAAAGTTGATCTTTTAATTTGTTAAGCTTTTTGTTTCAGCTTTTTTACCGGAGGCGAAAATCCGTCTTTAATTTGACTTAGGCTACCGTACTGTTTCTGCACCGTTTCATTCGGGCCGTCTTTAGGTTGGAGGTCAGGGGTCGTTCTTTCAATTGAATTGAGACAAATATGAACTTTCTGCCTTTTTTGGACTGATTTCAGCTTTTTAACCGAAAATCCTTCTTTAATTTGAATGAGTTGAGCCACTGGTTCTGCACTGTTTTATACGGAGCGCATTTAGGTTGGAGGTCAGGGTTTGATAATTTCCATTAGTTTAATAAATTGACTTTCCCGGACATTTAGAATGGTACAAAATCGTTGGAAAACGGCATCCGGCACTCTAAGACTGATTTTCAACTTTTTGTTTCAGAATCTGAATTTTTAGTCAGATTAATTAGGTTGGCTGTGTTTTTGCACCGATTCAGTAGAGCCGCGTTTGGGTTTGAGGTCAAGATTTTTTTCATACTGTAGGGGATAATATTTTTAAAATTCTAAAACATTTACAAAAAGTACAACATCGCTGGGAAAAGTATTTCGTCCATTGCAAGTATTCGTGCACACGTATGGTATTCTGGTCATTAGGCAAAACAAGAAATTGTTGTGTCGCCCTCAAACCGACCGACCGTAAAAATCGAAAGATTCAGGGTCGGCGTTTTTTTTTTTAACATATCAATAAAATCATATCTCGGCCTTTATGTCTCAAAAAGTGTTAAACCAGGGTGTTCGTTTAATATGTAGGCCTAAACGCGCCCGGGTGAGCGTGAATACAAAAAACAATTTCCGACCGACTGACCCTCTTTTCCAATTTGTCGGCCGAGGGAAACAACAATTTTTGTTGGCCTTATGAATAGCGCCACGTTCGCCTATAGGCCTAACGGTGCGTAAGCCTAAAAGGTTGGAAACCATCGGCAGAAAGTACCAGCATTTCGCCAGTAAGCTATTTGAAAGAGAGAGAGGCGACCGATTTCGAAGATTTACATTGATATTTTCTAATTGCGTTGTTTATCGGCCACCGTATTGGCAATAAAGGCGAAAGCGTCTTGCCGTGAAAACAGCCAGGCATGAAAATTCGGCAAGCCCAAATGTGATACCGATTATATGCTACGGCCATTCCGCAGGCGCCAGTTCCGGACAATCGGGCCCCGGTAATCGAGATGATTCAATCAGGAAATGTCCTCATTTGTATCATCTGCAGAACCTCAGGTACTAGATGCTAGTTGCTTATTGCACCATCCTCGACCCCATGGACTGCATGCGCAAGGCATGATGGGAAAGAACATGGCGCGCCAAGATCGTAACCATAGTATCAACCTCGTCCCCAAGGCTTACTTTGTTTTCAACCTCGTTTCCAATAGTAAGCCCTGGGATGGGAACTCCTTACTCGTGCCCTGATTGGATAGTGAAAATACAGTATAGCTTAGCATATATTCAATATTCATATTATCTAGAGAAATTACAACCGTACAGTTGGTGATTCCACTGTATCTCTTGATGAAAGTTTGGAATTTTTTTAACGTTAGTGATTTTTCTGTGGTATATATTCTCGAAAATTTCTGCAATGGCGACGCCCAGCCCCTACACCCGTCAAATCTAATACTTGCATCTTGTGTAACAAAAGCGACAATCGTAGAAAGCACACTTCTAATATTTGTAGACCTCTCTAAGGCCTTTGATACTATCAACCATGATATTATTTTATCAAAGCTTGCCTATTATGGGATAAGAGGCATTCCTCTTGAGTGGTTTCAGAGTTACCTTTCAAATCGTCAACAATTTGTGTTTATAGAGGATTACCAATCTTCTCTTAAACAAATATCCCACGGAGTCCCTCAAGGATCCATACTTGGACCTCTTCTGTTTTCTATTTACATTAATGATTTTAATAAATCGTCTGATTTATTTTCATTCATTATGTTTGCTGATGACAGTAATGTATTTCGTAGTCATAATAACATTGACGTACTTGCAGATTTAGCCAATCGGGAACTACTTAAAATTTCTGAATGGTTTAAAGCAAATAAAGTATCCCTTAATATCAAGAAAACTACTTGCATGTTATTTACTAATATATCGATAACATAAAAATACTTTATTCTGATTGTGTAAAAATTTGGGATTGTACATTGATCCTACTCTCTCTTGGAAAAATCAAATTCATAATATTTGTTCTATTATCTCAAGAAATGTAGGTGTTATTAGTAAGCTCAAAGCCTTTTCCCACAGGAAGTCCTGTTTATGCTTTATAGTACACTGATCTTGCCATATTTTAACTATGGGATCCTGGCATGGGGAAATTGTGCTGCTAAACATGTTAACAGAATTCTTAATCTACAAAAAAGGGCCTTGAGAGTAATTATTTCTGTTAGTTTGCTTGAACATTCAAATCCACTTTTCTATAAACATAAAACTCTTAAGGTTAATGACATTTACTCACTTCAGCTTGGAGCCTTCATGCATCGTTTAAGCAATAATTTACTCCCAAATTCAATTAAACAAATGTTTTGCAGAAATGAAACTATACATCACCACTTTACCCGACAACGTAGAGAATTTCACTGTTCATTTGCAAGAACAACTGCTTTTAAAAAGACAATTAGACATGAAGGCCCTAAGTTTTGGAATACCTTACATAATTCACTGAAGGGCATTCGTAGCTCCCCATTATTTAAATATAAACTTAAAACTAGTCTATTATCTAATTACTTGAGCTTCGATTAAACTTCTTACTGGGTTACTACTTTGTATTTTTCTGTATGTTACTACTCTGTATTTTTATTGATTAGGAATATATTGGCTTAATTGTGTATTCTTGTTTTATATGCAACTTACACATTCTTCATTTTCATCAAATTTATGGGTTAATGTATGTTTAAGGGGATCTCTACTCGACAAGCTCTGCTTTTTGGGGATCCCCCTCCACATGTATCTCTAAATTAAAAAAGAATGTATAAATATATTTCGGTAATCTAACACAAATTTCCTAATCTAATTACGTTCCAATGTTATTTTCATGAGATGTGGTAACAATTATAAAGAATGAATGAATGAATGGAGAGTCAGTGGAAAAAAGAAAGTTGTCCGCAATTGCTTTCACAACTCAACTGGCCATACCGCGTAACATATGCCGAAGTTGCGGTACGAAGGTCCATAAAACGGTAACGTTTCTGGAGGATGCACGGGTCAACATCGCTAAACTGGCGTGCACTATATAGTAGCAGCAGTGGTTGTAGCAAAAGATTCCTAAGATCTCCTGGTCAGAGTGCTCCAGCTGCGAAACAGCGGGGTTTTCTTTGTACTAGGCTGTCAATACCAACGCCGCCCTTAGTCCGCGATCCGAGGCCCGTTGCCCCGAAAGTCTGTCCTTCGTCAAAAGGCGCAACGTACGGAAACACCACAACGAAAACTGGTATCACAAGAGTAGGCTATGTAAATGTATTTTTTGCCCTTTTCATTTGTATATGGACATAATTTGTTATCTCGTGCCGAAACAAGTTGTTGATAATGGTGTTGGTGATGATTGATTGCTACTTCTAGTTCCAGTGTATTTTAGTTTCTAGTAGTCTAACTAATTGATTGCTTGGAGGAATAGAAAGAAAATGATTTTGAACATTGCCAGGATATTGTTTCCAGACGGGCTAAATTACAGGGGTGGGGGCAGACTACCTTAATTGCATGGAATGTACTTGCATGTACCTTGAAAACATTTAATAGGGCCTACTTACTATGCTTACTTACTAAAATAGGAGTACTCAAAGAGGACACGGCTTCTTTTTTACTAGACCGTTTTCAGACTTGGCCTATGTCCTATTATATTACCCCAACATGCCTAACGTTAACGTTATGTAGTAATTGATTAATACATGTTCGTTTAAGTTAACAACTTACAAAATGAGCCTGTGCGTATATAAAAGCTGAGATAAATTACGCTTCGTTGATGCTCGCGCTCAACCATGTCAACCATTCTGAGAACCCATGAACTGCACTCACCTTTGCTGTGAATGCGACGAAGATGTGAAGTTTAAGTATTGCCATTAGACGTACCCAGAATACATCGCTCACAGGGAGCCTTATTTGCATGCGTATCCAAAAAACTTGGATATTTAAATGATCCCATACAGGGTGAGAGAGCAGCTGTAGTGTCGGTGAGGGCGCTGCTCGACACCATGGGAACGAGGTTGCCATGGTATCTAAGTTGCTCTCGCACATGAAGTTCGAGCCATTCGCATTACAGTGCACCACTATTTTTTTCGCACGGTTTATTTCAAAGGGTGGACACGCCCGTCTAAAGTCATGTATGTGTCGTTTTGCACAAAACTGACACTGTGATGAGTCTTCACTTTTAAAGGAACCATGCTTCTCAAATTTGCCGGATAGCATTTTATTTCATAAATACATTCATTTATATGTATTAAATGTGAATTAAAAGCCAAACTGGTTCAAGTGAAGTTTTAGTGTGATTATTTGGCGCCCAAAAATTGCCCCCCCCCCCTTTTTGGAATTTGTTGAGACTCAAATTGAGGGCGCTGTTCGTGACGTAGATCGAGGCACCGAAATTCATGAATGGACTCGATAGTCTGGACCCGGCCCGTATACACACTAGGTCTACACGTGCAATTTCGTAAGTTGCAACAACTAACATCGAACTTACCCTGATTTTCTCCCTTTTAGCGAAGGCTCCTCGGGGAATGGGCCGTTTAACTGCTTTTGCCTATATCCTACTCACATCTGGGAACTTTGTTGGGATGGCAGTGGACTTGAGCATATTTTTAATGGTAATCCCAAAGGATTTGAAAATACCAGTATCGAAACACGACGGCTCAAAGTGGTCGCTACATAACGCTGAAAAGCTGCTGGGGCCGGACCACTTTGCTCTTGTCACCTTCACTTTCGCCGTTCAAATTCTCCGATATTTCGCATCAGTTGGAAATAAATGAAGGCTTACTCCATCCTTCGTTGTTTTGCTGCATCCAGCAGCCACACACCTTGTCGGCATGGCCGAAAAACGCTATATTTTGCTTAGATTTTGGACAAAGAATGTACACTCAATTTACGCGTGATGAATGGTGCTGGCTCGAGCAGAATATGTAATGTTCCTCGATCTACGTCACACACTTATGTTAATGAGGGTCCCACTCAGGGGGCGGAGTAGCTTGGACAAACATTTTCAAAAAATGTTTTTTCATATTTAATCTGGGAAATAATTGACTCTGGTAACAAAATATCGTTGTCAAGATAATACTTTATTGTTTTAAGCAGGAATAATGCAATGTAAATCCTATATCATGGTTCCTTTAAGTAGTTTGACGTTTTCGCAGGTAGTTATTGCTTATTTTTTACAAGGCTTCAAAATGCATTTTAATGTTACGATCCTGAAATATCCCGAGAAATACCCTTGGATCAATGAAGTGTTATGGGTAAGTTGTCGACCGCGCAGTTTGAAAATGACATCAGGGGTGCAACTGCTGGGTGGCGCCGTGTAATGTGAATCGCCCAGTGGACGTATACAAATAACCTGGAGTTTGTCTGTATAAAAGTGGAAGCCATCTTACCGTGCCGAAAACAATACGTTTGACAACATTGTCCTCGTGGTTTACTTATGTGAGGCACTGTTCGAGAACAACCAAAACGCCTTCGTCATGCATCATGAATAATTGAATTAACGCTTTAATATTCATTCCTAATATAAGTATATGCACAAGGCGTGATGGTGTCATTTTGGTTGTTCTCCATCAGTGTTTACCTTTACTTATAATACTCTTTTAACCTCGTTCGCCTGTGAATCGCTATTATTCGATCGGCAGGATTATTCGAGACCCCTCGTTAAGGAACTTCCAAGCGGTACCGGTTACAGAGGCGCCATCACACTCACCTCGGAAAATCCTGCTGGACTGCGGGGCTAACGTGGCCTCCACGGTGCTGCTGTTTCGGGAGACGTACCCCGGGGGCAGAGATTTCACCATCCACTCGTTCGAAATTGACGACCGGCTATCGCCGTACTTCAGCCCGTACGACAATCATCACCTGCACTGCCCCGTTGGCGTAGCCGGCAAAGATGGTAAGCAGTACTTCATAAAACCCTTAATTTGGCTCTATTTTTCAAACAGTGTATTCGAATTGTGAGTAGGTTTCGTTCTTCTTCTGTTTTTACGTTTGTCACAATGAGAGACTTTTGAGACGCTGGTGGCAGCAGACATATCGGTCCTTTTCAATTAACTATAAAAAGGACCGGTATGTCTGCTGCCCTCCAGCGTCTCAAAAGTTCCATTGGGGGCGATTCACAATACGGAGTGCCACCAAGTGGTTAAACTGCAGAGAAGCTAATTTATAATTTCATGGCGTCTCGTATTACATGGGTTATACATGAGATATCCATCAGGATATTTGAAAAGCCTTTGGAAGCCTCAGAACTACAAGTAATTCTTAACTATACACAGAAAATATCCTGCAATGTAAACAATTTCATGTACACTAGACGTAATACTACTGAATTCTTTTGCTTTCCTTTTGATAGTGCATGGGCGCAGGCCTACATAGCGTTCAATTACTTCATGTCAACCTTTTCCCATATTACACTGGGATGGTTTCCATTCCCAGGGCAATCTATTGGTGGTGCACTGTATTGTAAATCGCTTGATTTGTCATTTTTAATTTTGTATTATTATTATTTTTAGATCATATCTTATCTGAGGCTTGTGATATAAGCCTAAGATTAAGTCTGAAGTTGTGTAGTGGCGGAGGAAGTGTTTGGGACAGTCCACGCAGACCCCCACCCCTAAACAAAGCGGGAGAAGGGGAGAGGTAGAACATAAACGCTGTTGTTGCTACAAATTCACAGTTCACTCTGAAGATTGTAAATGTCTGACTCTGCACGTAAGAGGTGCACTTGATACAAATGTGGAAATTTGCTCATTCGAATCATCTAAACAGCATCACGTACCAGATTTTATAGAAGATGCAACTTCATATGCCGTATGCCATTTCTGTGGAGGTAGGAGCTCCGAATATGAAGACCAAAAAAGAGACTCTTAACAAATCCTTGAGTCAGGAAATTCCTCTTACTGAAGACAGATGAGGTTAGTACAATGGCCTGTATGGGCTGAAACAAGTGCAGACAAATCCTAGAGTGATGGGCTTATCCAATACTATTGATAATTTCTCTCGTGATGCCCCCTATTTTATGCAATCAAGGTAGTAAAAAAATACAGGGGAACGGCACACCAGGTCAATTGTATAGTTTTGTGCATTGACTTGGACAACGTTTTAATCAATAGACAAAATAACCAAACCACACACAAGATACCAACGAAGTTAACACATCCGGTAATAAACAGTAAAGGCAGTGCCTGCCTAGTATTTACGTGTGCTTAAATACGAGAGAAAACAAGCTGATTTGCGTTGACAGTCAGAAAACTTTGTCAGACTATTGTTTTTTTGTTTTTGCCGTAGGCAACATGACGGCGTTTTCGGAGATGGTGTGGGGACCCCATAAAGGTCTGAATCACGGTGTCGATATGCAATGGGGAGGGGGCTCACTTTTTGTGTCCGACAAAGAACAAAAGGACAGCAAGACAGGTGCGTATCATTCACTCTTCAAGGGAACATGCCGTACGATATTTATGACATGAATTTGTGTATGAAAGTGTTTCCCTGCTCCTATGAATTTCGAAAGTTCCCTGAGGTACAACAGAGGTATTTTGTGTGCAAGAAATTGCAGCATCTTCTTTATTGTCTTGAAGAAGGTTCCGTGTTTAGGTTGAGTTCCACATATTAAATGATGGGTCTACAGGGCTCATCTTACCCGTAGAGCCACTACTAATGCATATTTCCCTAGAGGGCGCAATACACTGGCTAAGATTTCACACAATAGCCTTCCCACCATGCCCCGCGGTACACCCGCCATGTTAGCTTCATCTTTTCTCTTAGCGCTGATCAGCGTAGGACGTGAAATTTTTCAGTGGCGTTATAAACGCAGTTTACGTCTACGTCTGCCGTACATTTGCTAAGTATTCTTGAATAAAGATTGTAGAGTTTTGTTTCTTGTGTTAAGTATGGTATTTAGATAGACATGGCTTCACGAGAGAAAAATGTGACGCGTAAGTCGGCTATAGGTGCGGAGCGGTACCCGGGATGGACGTGGGTTCCACGGGACTGCCCGCCCCTCCGGGGGGCGAGACCAGGGAGACACCCTCCTCCCATGGCCTTGCCTCCTACCGTTAATCTGTTGGGGCCACCCTCCCCCTTACATAGACTTCACTCCGCTGCCCGGAAACGGGCGGTGGCCTCCCCATAGGCCGGGGATCGGGCTATAATCAGCCCGTTCCCCCGGCCGCGGATAACGGGGAAATCCAGCCGACTAAGAAGCTGACCAGTAAGAGTCGCCAAAAATCGCGCACCACGGTCCAAAGCTTCAAAGGCAAGCGGGACACCATCCCCGCCGATTTGCCTTCCTTTGCCTCCGGCCACCCCCGATCCCGGGCAAGGTGGCCGAGGCTACGGCCACGCTCAGTGTGACCAATCTGCCTGCCTCTACCCACGGGTCACTGGCATGACCACGGGACCCAGGGTAGCGGTGCCACCCTGGTGGGCAGCACCATTACCGATCCGCCCCCGGCCGTTCGGTGGGGGACCCATGGGTCCCCGTTGCGAGTTTTTCCTCTGCCTCGGACTTACTCCGATGCTCCGGAATTCCAGCGATCCCGCCCTCTACCGAGCCCTGGGATACTGAGGTTTTGCGGGGTCGCCCAGCCAAAAAAGGCGCGTAAGAAGCGTCGCCGTTCCCCGGACTCACCATCGTCCTCGGACCGCTCCCGGAAACACCGCAAACATGCGGAGTCTGTTTCCAATGCGAATCTCTTACATGTTTTCCAGGCGTTCACCGCGTTCCTGTCGACCTTGTCAACTACGGGGTTCGCGCCGGTGGGCCAACTCGCCCCACACGCTGGCCAACTCGCCCCGGACACGGGCCTACTCACCCCCCAGCCGGCCCCGCGCTTCAGTCAACTCGCCCCCAGTGTCGCCCCCAGTGTCGCCCCCAGTGTCGCCCCCAGTGTCGCCCCCAGTGTCGCCCCCAGTGTCGCCCCCAGTGTCGCCCCCAGTGTCGCCCCCAGTGTCGCCCCCAGTGTCGCCCCCAGTGTCGCCCCCAGTGTCGCCCCCAGTGTCGCCCCCAGTGTCGCTCCGCCGACTCGGGACGTCCAGGGATGGGTTCGTCGTGACCAACAACATCTCCCCCAGGCTTTGGGTCGTGCCCCGGCCTCACCTCCGGCCATTTCCATTCACCATTCAGCAGTTTTCTCGGGGTCGGATGGGGATTCAGTACCGGCGGTGGCCCTCCACCGTGAGCGGACACCAGCTACGGAGGCCACGTGTTCGGACCAGGGGTTGTCTGATGCAGAGGGTGACATGCTTGACACACATCATCTCTCCCCATCGAGACACAGATGCGTCTGGTTCAACGCGACATGATCCGGACTCCTCCGCTGAGGAACCTGAACCCCCGGCCCAGCAATCGTTCAAACATCGTATTGCATCGGATACCCCTGCGGGACGCTCGACGCCCTTCCCGATCCTACCCCTGGACCAGTTTTGCATTAAACATCCAGGCCGTAGCGGATCGCAAAACGTGGCAGTCCTTCGACAAACGTACCAATGGATATTTCCGTTTCCCGCCGAAGGACTTTGACGACTATTTTACGGTACCAGCAGTCCCTCACACTCCGCCAGAGACAAGCTTGCCGCTGATGGTAGTGGGTCGGGTTCGACACGTTCCCTATTTACCGATCGTACTAGAAATAAGATCGAGGACACTTTGAGGAAGACAGACTGGGCCTCCAGATTTGTAATGCGCTCGACCTCGTTCCTCCTGCTGTTGTCGGAGTACCTGATCAGAGGCTGTGAGGACGGGACTACCGTTCCTGTGGACATGCTCTCCGCAGCCTTCCGCTGCATTGACGAGACCCTTCGCCTGCTTTGGAGCAGTTCGCTCGTATTTCGGTGATGGCAATATCCGTCCGCCGGGCCAATATCCTCGACTCCCTGTACCTCCCCTCGAAAGGGGCCAGGAAGCGGATGGAGGCTTTACCGTTATTTGGCCCGGATTTATTCTCCAATAAGTTCCAGGACTCCCTGGAGGCCGAAGTGAAGCGGATAGAGGCTACCGACACTGGAAAATGGCGGCCTATTCTAAACCTGAAGCCCTTAAACAGCTTCATCCGCCCCAAACGGTTCCGTATGGACACGCTCCGGGTGATCCTCGGTTCGATTCCGGCCCAAGCATGGGCTGCTACACTCGACCTGCAGGACGTGTATCTTCAAGTCCCCATTCTTCCGCGTCACTATCGGTTCCTCCGATTCCGTTACCGAAACGTGACTTACGAATTTACGGCTCTCCCATTCGGACTGTCAACATCTCCTCGGGTTTTCACAAGGATTGTGAAGTCGGTGGGAGCAGCCCTCCACGCGAGCGGCATTTCAATCTTCATGTATTTGGACGACTGGCTGATCGTGGGCCGTTCGAAGCACGAAACCAGCCGAGCGCTCGTCTCAACCGTACAGTTGGCCACGCGTCTTGGGTTTCTAATAAACAGAAGAAAATCACACCCAATTCCTACACAACTCCCAACGTTCTAAGGGGCTGTGATAAACCTCAGAACGAACATGGTTTTCCCGACGGACAGGCGCATTCAAAATTTACAGCAGTGCGTCGTTCTATTCCTCGCAGTAACATTGGCCCCAGCAGCAGCATGGCTGAAACTGCTCGGCCTCATGGCAAGCATGGTGGTCCTCGTGCCTCACTGCCGACTCCACATGCGCCCGCTCCAGCTCCAGCTCCTCGCTCACTTCCGACCGAAATACCACCTCATCCATCATATGTTTCCGGTTCCGGTATTTCTACGCCCACACCTGCGGTGGTGGTCCGATCCGTCAAACCTCATGCGCGGAGTAACCTTTCCGCAGCCACAACCGATGGTAACCGTAACAACGGACGCCTCGGGCTTGGGTTGGGGAGCTATGCTTTACCCGCGCCAAGCCGCGGGAGAGTGGAATCCGGACCAGCGATCCCTACATATCAATGTTCTGGAGATGCTGGCGGTATTCAATGCCCTCAGACATTTTCAACCGTACGTCCGGGATCGGTTTGTCCTAATCAAATACGACAATGTCACAGTTGTGGCATACCTCAACCACGAGGGAGGCACACGGTCACCCCAGCTCTGCCTCCTGACGTGGGAAGTGCTCCATTGGTGCATAAGGTCCAACATAACGTTGTCAACCTTCCACATCCCAGGAGCGGACAACTCGATAGCCGATGCCCTCTCCAGGGGAGTAATCCGACCAACAGAGTGGACACTACATCCCCAGGTGGTCGAGCAGATCTTCACGCTATCGACCGCCCTCATGTAGACCTGTTTGCATCAGCGGTCAACAACCAGCTGCCGGGGTTTTGCACCAGATACCTATAGATCCGAGGGCGTGGCATGTAGACGCCCCATCAATGCCCTGGGAAGGGATGTTCGCGTACGCTTTTCCGCCGATATCCCTGATCCCTCGGGTACTGACGAAAATAGAACAGGAAGGATGCAGGATCCTCCTTATCGCCCCGTTCTGGCCGCGTCAACCCTGGTTCCCACCCACCGACCATTAATTCTTCCACCTCGACCGGACATTCTTTCTCAGCCACGCTCGAGGTTAATTCACCCAGCACCCGCGGATCTTCACCTGACGTGCTGGACATTGTCCAACGCTCCTTCCGAGCAGCGGGCCTTTTGCAGGACGCTGCCGTATTCGCAGCACGCAGTCGTAGACCTTTCACGAGGAAAGTCTACAATAGCCGCCTACGCCATTACTACAAATGGTGTGGACGGAAATCGATTGATCCAGTCAATTCACCTGTAACCAACATTGGTGACTTCTTTGTTTACCTGCTCAACTCTGGCCTCACAGTGGCCACGATCCGGATTCGCGGACGGGGCATCAATTACCAGTAACCATTCCCTAGGTCACATTCTTCGAGGAATGTTTATAGAGAGGCCATCAACTCGTAAGCTTCTTCCTTCTTGGGACCTTTCCAACGTTCTGGGGGCGCTATCATGCGCTCCCTACGAACCAATGGGCCAGGCGACCTTGTTCGACTTATCCGTCAAGCTCGCTTTCTTACTAGCAGTGGCTACGTCACGGCGTCGTAGCGAACTACATGCCCTATCTGTTGATCCGGGCCACATTCGATGGGAACTGAATGGGGTACGTCTAGTCCCAAATGCGTCCTTTCTCACGAAGAACCAGTCCGAGTCCTTTGCTCCACCAGACATCTTCGTACCAGACATGCGTTCGCAGTCATCCGTACTGGAAGATAGGAATGGTGCCCAGTTCGAACACTAAGTGGTACCTCAACAGGACCGAACTGATCCGGGGCAAGGCGACGAGCCTGTTCGTCACCTCCACCCCTCCATATCGTCCAGCCTCACAGAGCACCATCACGCGTTGGATTGTGACTGCTATTCGGACAGCTTCAACGACCTGGCCGGATACATCATCCGCCTGCTCTGACGTGCATGCTCACGACGTCAGAGCAGTGGCGTCGTCATGGGCCTTCGTCAAAGGAGTTCCCTTGGCCGATATCACCCAGGCAGCATGCTGGAAGACATCGAAAACTTTCACAGCCTGCTACCTGCGAGACGTCCTCCAGACTGAGGGACGTGCTGGGAGAGCGGCGTTGCGGGTAGCAAGGGATGCCTCACAATCTACCTCTCAGCAACTCCAGTAGACAGGTTCACTCCACCAGTAAGCTCACATCTCGTATTTATGTGTCTTACGCTGGTAACTGAGGGATGTATACTGTTACGATAACCAATTTCTCCCAACAGTGATACCCCTCTGTATTGGGTGTCCTAGGCTCACACAGTGGCATCTCACTCACACCTCCAAGAGCGGTGCTACTCTGCATTAGTAGTGGCTCTACAGGTAAGATGAGCGCTGTAGACTCCCCCCCCCCCCCCCCCCCCCCCCCCCACAGTCGTGTGGGAAGAGTCTACTAGCGAATACTTACCCGTAGAGCATCCCTCCCTCCTCTCCACAGAGGGCTCGCTGCGGATCTACCTGCTATCTCTCGAGAAAAGAGGAAGCTAACATGGCGGGTGTACCGCGGGGCATGGTGGGAAGGCTATTGTGTGAAATCTTAGCGAGTGTATTGCGCCCTCTGGGGAAATATGCATTAGTAGTGGCTCTACGGGTAAGTATTCGCTAGTAGACTCTTCCCACACGACTGTGGGGGGGGGGGGGAGTTTAGAAGCCGTTTCTAACCAGAATTACGTGTAAACATTGTTGCGATGTTTTAGAGGAATTGTTTAGTACTGTTCTTATGCTCTTTGATAAAGTGATAGACGATAGCAGCGCTCTCTTGTAAATCAGAAATATATAAAAATGAATTGACAACCACCAGCTTCCCAAGGAAAACAAGCGTTGAGGTCGTCTTCGTATGTTTGTAACATATTCTTTAATTGTCGTTTTTCAGCAGTCGCCTTCTTTTGCAAAATATACTCATGGCCTTTCACGCACGACTTTAGGGCGACATACTATTTTTTGATTCATGTTTTTACTGGCTGGCTGGTCGGCTGTTCGGACAATCGATTTTTACTGAAGAAACTAATCACTGCGCTCTTCCGTTTTCAAAAGGGCCAAAACAACAAATGTTCATTGCATGATTACTTTACACAGGTTTCCATTTTAATTCCTATTTTGTCCTATTCACAAAGTAAAAGAGCACCTTATCAATTTGCGAAGTCTTTTGATACATTTCAAAACCTGTATTTCTTTTTATTTGAGCCAGGTTACTAAATTACTTTTTATGAACTACCGTTTTTATCCTTATTGTGGCTATACAGCCGTAGACAAAAAGCTGTGACAGTTGTAAGAGAGCCCAAACCCTGGACCAATATGGCGGGTTACGCATCAATGCACATGAACAATAAAGCATAGCCGACTGTACACATAATGAGCAGTCATTTTGGGACAGAGTCAGAAATTGTCGCAACACTATCTGCGGCTGGCGAATTTTTTTCCGTAGGCGGGTGAAGCAATTTTCATGAATAACTCAGTGGTTGCATTGATCACTGCACAGCCAGCACTTAGGTTTTTCCTTAAATTTAAAATATCCCAAAGATATCACAGTAAAGAAAAATGGGTACAGGTGGATTCAAACTAGGGACCTTTTGATCCATAGCACATCCCACTATCCACTAGACTAGTCTGTAGCAGCTCGACAGCAGCCGTTCTTTAAAATGATACAATGTCACTAGTACTCTATTTGCACCACCGCTTTTCTCGGGCTCCAGAATCTACTGGGCTTAGATATGGGCGAGAGATTCGAGTATAGAAACCAGAGACCGAACAAACCGTCGGGGTGGGTGGGTGGGAAAACAAAACGAAATGGCGATCACCGAGCTGGACCGAACCCTCTTTCGCTAGCACAAACTTGCTTTCTTTTATAATAGTGAGATATGTTATGTCAAAGAAATATCACCCGTGATATTTGCTTGCCTAAAGCAATTTTATTGTTTACATCTTTTATTTAGGGTATGAGGAACACAAAAATCAGTGATGCCAAATTTTCCGGCCTCTTTGTGGGCGCCATATTGGAGTTTCAAAATGGCCGCCATTTTGGAACGGAAAATTAGCATAACTTTGGTTCTGGGCCATGTATGAAAGCAAACTTGGTGGCAAATCCTATGTTCTCAGTATCTACGAGTCCAATGGTACAACTTCTGTAAAGCTGGTAAAAGTACAAAAATCACCATAACTTTGGTTCTAGGTCATGTAGTAAGTAGGCCTACAGCAGATTTGGTGGCAAATCCCATGTTTTCACTGCACCGTTTCTATTTTCTCCTACGCAAAATTATTACGCGCAGTTTGATGAGCATAAAAAAGCCAAAAATGAACTTGCCAGCGAGCGCCGTACCGATGCCGCGACAGCAGCAGCGACAGCGCCGCGGCCGCTCCATTAAGGTCCCGCGCGCCCTACATGCACCTGCTCGCTCGTACACATATACTTTGGCGTGTCCAATCTCCTCCTGGTACCCTGCACACTGGTGGTGCTTCATACAATGTGTACAGTGCATGGTGACGGGACAACCAGTACTAGGTTTAACTGTTGTATATATGTTCTCGGCTTTTTGGCTAAGATTATCGTAGTAACTGTTCTTTTCAGCTTAATTAATGTATGGGAGAAAGCGCTGAAATGCCGCTCAAATGAGTAGCCAGCGCTTTCACCCGGACCAGGCCTTGTCCTGTGCGCTGTGCCAAAGGTCGTTCTCTACGACCCACGGCGTCAGATTGCATATGATCCTGTGGGCTCACGAAATACCGCACCCTCTATGTCATCGGGTGCAGCGCTCCCGGAGCCTATGTCTCCGATGGACCTCATCCGTGGTGTGGTTGGTGAGTTGCCGAATGTGACCTTACCGATTGTGACCTCGGCCCAACACTCTGGCCATCTCCCAACACTCGACGGAGGAATGCTCATCAGGCTTCCCTCGGGGTTCCTGTAACATGGATGAGGGAGATGCCCCAGCGCTCCAACACTCTGTGGATTCATGCTCGGGGACTCCTCGAAGCCCCCGTAACACGGATGAGGGTATGCGTCGGGGACACGACCCACACACTGTGACTGAGAAGCGGCATTCGAATACCGTCACAGGTGGGGCTGTGGGCCGGATTGCGTCTCCAAGGGGATCCGCGCCACCTACCCAGGTTTCACCAAGACCACGGACCTCCCAGCCTGTGGTGGAGGAGAATCTCTGGGTGGTGGCTCTGTTGCGGGCCGGTGACTTCGAGGAGTTTGAGTTAGTGTGTGATGGTTTTTCGAAGCATGCGGTCGACCTGGCTTATGCTAAATCGAATAACCGACGCGGGACAGAAACCCGATCAGCGCAACCCGGAAGTGCGAACCCTCACCCAGTGCGGCGACGTCGTATGCTTGGGCTAGAGTTTGATGCGCGGGAGGCCAGCAGACTTCAGAAAATGTACAAGACCAGTATTAAGAGACGTGCGATGCGAATGGTCCTGGAAGGTTCTGAGGTCAGATACGCTGGCACGGAGGAAACACTGGTGGACTACTTCACAGAAGTCCACTCGGAAAGGGTGGTCGATAACGGATGTATCAGTGTTAACTCTGGACTCCTGTTCCCAGACTCTACCCTGGCCCGGAAGACTGGCTTAGAACCTTCGTTGAACCGTGCGCCTCGTATGCAATGCGTGCCGGCAACTGCCCGAATGGGAGCCTCAGGCGGCTTAGGAGGAAGGTGGTGATGACGGCGCGGAAAGTCTGCAACCTTCCGACCTGGGCCGCCACCAACTATGTCTTCGCGGACAGAAATGTGTGGCCTGAGTCTGTTGGATCCCAACCGGAATGCTGACATTCAGACAGTCACGCAGGCAGTCCGCATCCTGTCTTCAACAGACCACACCGTCCGTGGTGTTGCCACCGAGCAGTTGACCTCGGTTGCCCGCCGAACCATCCGGCGTATACCGACCAAGGCAGAGCTCGACCAGTTCATGAGCGGGTCTATACAGGGGGACCTGGCCAACTCCGGCTGGAATGGGCAGATCTCCATGCTCTGGTCACGGGCCAGGGCAGCGGCTCGCCGGCTGTGTGTCTCATTTCGTCACCGTTTTCACGAAAAAAACACACATGTGGATTTTGAAGAAAAAGCGTTATCGAGATAATCGCAAGAGAAGTTTCTCCTATTTTAAAACTGCAAAAAATACTACTTTGCAACAACTTTGTGCAGTAAGGAAACATTCACATGATTCTATGAGAGGTGAATTTTTACGTGAACCCAGTAATTAGAATTAGCACGGTGGTTAATTAGCCTAAATTAATTAGTAAAGATGTGTGTCCCTTCGTGAAAACGAAAATTCAGGTTTTCTTACATTGTGGCCCTTTCTGTTCAATGTGTTTTTCCATATGGAAGGAGCGCACGTGTTTACGTGCGCGCAGCTGAGAATGTAACAAAGATGTGTGTCTCTTCGTGAAAACGAAAATCTCGGTTGACCTACTTTTACGCCTTTCCGTGCAATACGTTTTGTACGCGTTCAAGGGGCAGGCATCTTTGCTTCTCTTCGTGAAAACGCAAAATGCAATTATCGAGATGTCTGCCCTTTGCATAATTAATGTAATTTGGAAATTATTGATGTGTTGCTTACAGAAGCATGTCAAAATGGTTAAGTAGAGTGTTTTAAAGCAAAATAGTGAAAAAAAATCGAAATCGAAAAAAATGTCATTTTTGACATGTGTGTCTCTTCGTGAAAACGGTGAGGATTTAATGGCTGCTGTTCTGGTTCAGTAGTCGTACGTACGGAGGTTGGAAAGGAGACACCGGCAAAGAGCATCACCAGCGCTCTGCGGGCTGCTGTTCGAGAACACTACTCTGCTCAGCTGCTCTCTCTCCAGGACCACGGTAAGGTCGCCCGCTCGCTTGAGCAGGACCTCTACCGTAACGGCTCCTCGTGGGTGAACACCGGCAGTTTCATCAGATTCTGTGACTAGCGGTTCATCCACCAGGCCCGCCTGAACTGCCTCCCGACCAAAGAAGTGGTTAAGAGATTGTAACCCGCAAACCAATCGAAGTGGCGCCGCTGTGGTCTCTGGGAGGAGACTCTGCCTCCTGTCCTAAACAACTGTCCTCCGAACATGGCGTATATTCGGAGAAGGCATAACCTTGTCCAGAACCCGATCAGGGCGGCTGTTCGGAATGGACAAGTCAACATTGACCAACACGTCCCTGGGGATCCCACACCTCGAGAGCAACCCGACATCACAGTTGTTGAGGGCAACAAGGTTACGATCATCGATGTATGTTGCCCCTTTGACAGCGGATGTGATGACTTGGATATCGCCGCAGCGGCCAAATATGATGGCTTTAATTGTGACAGGCCTTGGCGCGGCTGAATGTAAAGACGTTAAATTTGTCGGCTTTGTGGTCGGTTCTCTCGGCTCCTGGTGCCCTGGGAACGAGAGAGCACTTCAGCGTCTTGGGATATATCCAAGCGCTACAGAGGTCTGATGCGCCATCTATGCTGCATAGACGCCACCAAGGGTTCACGGGATGTGTACATCGAACATGTCACTGGCCATCGTCAGTAATCTGATGAGTAGGCCCCCACCAACTTGCGTCGAACAGTATACTACCATGGTATTTTTCATTATCCAGCCTCTCTATTATTTTCCTTTTTCTGCAGGTGATACCTGTACTAGACGGTAACTTGCCATCAATTTTGCATTCCTGAAAGTCCTAGTGCAAAATTCTAGTGATTTTTGTATTTTTACCTGGCAGCCATCATGGAATCCAACATGGCCGACATCCCAGCTTTACAGAAGTTGTATCATTGGACTCGTAGATACTGAAAACATGGGATTTGCCACCATTTTTTGCTTTAATACATGGCCTAGAACCAAAGTTATGGTGATTTTCGTATTTTTACCTGGCGGCCATCTTGGAATCGAAAATGGCCGCCATCCCAGCTTTTCAGACGTACCATTGGACTCGTAGATACTGAAAACATGGGATTTGCCAACAATACATGGCCTAGAACCAAAGTTATGTTGATTTTCCGTTCCAAAATGGCGGCCATTTTAAAAATCCAATATGGCGGCCATAGAGGGGCCGGAAAATTTGGCACCACAGATTTTTGTATTCATTATACCCTAAATAAACGATGTAAACAATAACATTGCTTTAGGCAAGCAAATCTCACGGAATAACACTATATAAGGTGCTGCTGTGTTCGCAATTTGGCCGCTGAGCTTTGCCGCGCCAGTGCATGATTGTACATTCATTAAGAGAAGCAGGCGTGCCTTGCTTGGCATAAGCCTCGGTAAGACAAATTTGCAACCGTCTGCTGCAGAGTATGCACCATGACGCGCAAAAGCATCGTCATCTGTGCTTTTGCGTTTTCATGCAGGCGCTGACTTAGCCGATGAATGTTTGTTTTTTGCTGAGGCGTGGGTGTGGCAGGCTGCAGTGCTTACCTGTGTCAGTTCAGACATATCTGCATCCAGTTCAGCAGTGGTCAATGCTTTGTCCTCAGAAGGGTATCAGCATGGATTTCTATGGAACACAAGTAAAACATATTGAAAGTGGTCACAACGTGATCCTAATGCGCGCTTGGTATAGCGATGCGTTCGTGCTTAACACCAAAAATACACTGACGGTTAAATGGGCATGTTCCCCCTTATATGCGCGCAAACGGCATTCTTTTCTTTAAAGAGTGGCTTAGCTGGATACCAGACAATACATACAATCTCACGTGATTCTGAATGGAGGTAATGGTGAGGTAGAATGAGCCAAATCGGAATTACAAATAGGACGGCAGAGCACAATGTGCATGCATTTGGCCACTTTTGAATAAACACGGCTCTATTTTTTCGGATTTTTTCGCTTCTGTATTAAAAATACCTCTAAAACTGTACAGATCACCCTCACAGGCACCCCGGATGAAGGCCACACATATTGTTTTATGATATCTGTTTACTGATCCTGAAATTGTATTGCTGTATTTTGGGGTAAAGTTCCAATTTGGTTAACAGTTTCCCCATTGACTTGTGCGCTGTGTGGCCCATTGCACATGCGCTGTACAGACGTATATTTGTAAGTCTAATTGGGCTTAGAGGTAAATAATTTCTAGACAAAGAAACTCATTTTAAAGGGAATATCAAAATGTATGGTTTATTTGTATGGTTCATTTTTTTGCTGTCACTCTCTTTGCAGGTGGTACCCGTAAGCTCTCGTATCGGAAGTCAATTCCGGTCGTTGACCTTTCTCGGTTCATCAGGGAGTCATTTTCAGTCGACGATTACGTCATCCTCAAACTGGATGTTGAGGGCGCCGAGTTCGAAATTCTACGGAAGATGATAGACGACAAAGCGTTTGACTACATCGACAAGTAATCATTGATACTGTTTTTACCCTACTTAATGAAAATGGGCGCGGATAGCTGTATTCTGGATGATTCTTAATACAGTGCGCCACCAAGAGTTTGTCACGGAAAGGCCATTTTGGAGCACTATGTATTTGAAAACGTCCGTCCAAACGGTACGTGTCATTTTGCACGTGTAAAAAAGTGGTACCGTGATAGGCGTGGGCTTTTAGGTTTAGGGTTAAAGTTGAAAAGTGAAAAATAATACCTCCGAAGACTCTCTTAAATTGATTTCGACCAGATTTCGAAAACGCCAGGATTTGATTTGGGTTAGGGTTTTAGTCTGGGGAGAGTTAGTGCCAGGGTTATGGTTAGATTAGTAAGGGCCAACCCTAAGTTTTACTCTAAGAGTAACACTTAAGGGTTGGCCCTTTTTTGTGAAAAAAGTTGCTCTGATAATTGTCAGAAACGAGGCTAATGGGGTGAAAAGAATAACCTTTGGGTTTCATTGGTCAGGAATTCATATCTAATTTTCCCCTGATTTTTCATATTTTCCAAAATTTTTCTCAAAATCAGAGCTTATATTTCCGTAAATTTAAATTTTTATTATTGAGTTGGAACGTGGAGAAGATGCTCTAAAGAGTCTCTAAAGTAAATTTCAAACTAATTTCTAATTTTCTATTTTGTAGGGCTTAGGCTAGGACTAGGATCATTGCCAGCATTAGGGTTAGGGTTATTGTTTAATAGGGTGAGTGTTAGTGTCATAGTCAGGGTTAGGATAGGGTAAGGGTTAGGGTGAGTTTTAGGGTCATGGTCAGGGTTAGGTGGGGTTATTGTTAGGGTGAGTGTTAGGATCGTGGTCAGGGTTAGGGTTAGGGTTAGGGTGAGTGTTAGGGTCATGGTCAGGGTTAGTGTTAGGGTGAGTGTTAGGGTCAGGGTTAGGATAGGGTTAGTATAAGGGTTGGGGTTAGGGTGAGTGTTAGGGTCATGGTCAGGGTTAGGAGGGGTTATTGTTAGGGTGGTATTAGGCGCATGCGCAGGGTTAGGGTTATAGGGTCAGGGTTAGTGTTATCCATTTGTTTTTCTGGCGTGGGCAACAGAAAGCCTATCACTACTTTCGCAAATCTTACAGATACTACGGTGAATATCACTACAGTCAGCCAACGGGCTGGAGCAAGAGAGAGAAAGATCAGATACGCAACGACATATCCAAGGCGGGCTTCACCATGATAAACTGGATAGGGGAGAAAAGGACATACGACGATATCGACACTTTGCATCCTATAAAGGTACCAATATTATTTTAAAGTGGGATTACTGTGAAATCTTCAAGGGCCATTTTCAAGCCTTAGTGCGGCTTTGGCTTCGTCTCTGGCTATTCCCCAGCTCCATTGTCAACCTCCAAGGGCGGATCCAGAGCACAATTTTTTGGGGGGCCAAACTTTTTTTGGCAATTTTTTTGGGAGGGGCCATACAAATGTTTTGGCTAAGTTTTGTGGGTGGGTGTACGCAGTGCCTGCCTTTTTGCGACCTTTTTGCCCCCCCCCCCCCCCCCCCCCGGATCCGCCCTTGTCAACCTCGCGGCTTGATTTCTTGAAGAAGGCTTCGGCTGCGGCTTCAAATATCAGACTTTGTGATGTACGTGTAGCAAAGGAAAAAACGTGCTCGAGAACTTGCCAGATTCGGAGAGCTAAAATTAAGGGAAACCAGATCCGAAGCCAGAGTTTGAGAAATGGCCTATATTTTAGGACAAATCTTACCCAGTTTTGAATGCTTCTGTCACTGTGGTGATAAATAAAATAATATTTTGACACATTCTACCTCATAAGAGCGTGTTTTTGCAAGTCCAATCCACGCTAAATCTGGCCAAACATAGGTCGATAGCCGTAATGTCATCTTTGGGACTACATGCTGAAAAGGTCGTGTATACCCCTACTCAAGAACAATGTGCACAACTCGGTATCTCCCAAACTATATTTCGCAGCGGTCATGGCATATGATTATGACGTCACTACGAATTTCTTCTTAAAGGTAGTATACACCATTTTCAAAAAACAAGACTACCGAATTGTTACGAAAAACCGTACACTGTTAAAAAAAGGTGTTGGGCAACATACCAACTGCCCACAATCTTGGGAAAATTCTTCCCAAGAATTGGTCCATTTTTACCTGAATTAATCAACAATGTTGGTTAAATAACAGTTGCCCAATTATGTTTTACCCAACGTTTTAACAGTGTACCAGACTGTAGCTCCTTTTTGGTCTAAGGTATGGTCAGGGAACCAGACTACTAGAAAATATTTTTTCTATCTGTTTTCCCAGCATCTATGCACGCAAAATGTTAAACGGGTCAGTGTTACAGTATTTGCTAGCACGCTATAAAATACTAACCCCAAATCCATCTATTTCTGAAAATTACAGCAACAGCAAATGGTGTATAGGCCCTACAACCATTAAATGGTAGTAATAATAATAATAATAATAATAATAATAATTACCGGCGATGGGTCATTAGGGAGACTTTCCCATAGACTTGTGCACAACTTTTTTCCCGACTTTAATGTAACCTAACCCAACTTTCCCCTTATCCTACCCCCACGAATTTCGGTATATTTATGTTTTGGACCATCCTCTATCGATACAACCCAGTTCCGACAGTAAAATTCTCAATATTTAAAGGGGCTGTGACATTAGGGAGACATTTCAATGTCTCCCTAATGTCACTAGTCTCCTTAAGGTAATAAGAATGATGACAAAATGTCTCCTTAAGGGACCATTAACAGGTATAATTATAATAATAATAATAATAATAAATGTAACAACTTATAAAGCGCTGGTAAAAAAAATTCACTGCGCTATAAAAAGGCGAAAGGTTATTTTACAGTCTTCACTTTGTCATGTATACAGTGTGATGGTAAACATCAGAACTGAACATCAATCAGAATTTGTGTCTAGTCAGATTTGAACACAAAATATATCACTTATGAATCGAATTGATATCATCAAATTAATATAATCATGTACCACACAGTCTTCTAATGGTTCATTACCAAGATCAGTTGATGAATCACTGACAATTACAAGGAGGTATCATGGGGGTAGTCGTAACTGTCCAGTGGCGGATCTACGGGGGGGGGGGGGGGGTTTGGGGGTTTAAACCCCCCCTTGGGCTGAGAAAAAACAAATAACCAGTGTCGGGTGTCGAAAATTTGGCACGCTGGGGTGTGTAGGCCAATCACCTCAGGTAACCCCCCCCCCCCCCCCCCCCCCCTTAGTTAAAACCTAGATCCGCCCCTGCTGTCCGTATCAAAGTTAGGTTAGGATGCACACGCACTGATCACTAGTAATTGTCATTTTTTTCGGTGGTAGGTCCCAGCAGACACCCCCGGCAAACCCGGCGAGATTTATTCAAGTTGCAAAATTGGTTCAGTGGCCCTAGCCGTCACGATCGGCATGAACTCCAAGCGAGCACACCGGGTGGTTTCGACTTTAGCGGCCCATAAACCCCTGGTGCCCACCACGCTGTTCGTCTACGGGGACTTCGTGCAGGTCTTCCCCGAAATGGTCAAGGCCTGGGCCGAGCACTTCAGCATCGGTATCCGGGAGGACGGCCACAATCCCCCGGGTCACCTGGAGCTGATGCCCGGTCAGTGGGTCCGCATGGGCCTGATCAGCACCATCTTACGCCTGGAGGAGATAGGGATAACTGTTGCCTATTACCTACCGACGGTGGTGGGAGGTATTAGTTCCACAATCACTAAGGAAGCTGCGAGTAGGGGACTGAGGATTGTCCAGCCTGCAGTGGAATTTCCTGCCGAAATCGGTAAATAAACGCGGCACCCCAGCTCGTCCGGGTGATATTTTTACTTAACTTAAGCAAAACATCGTTGAAAACAGCGTTACCGCTATCAAGGTCAACTCAATACGGATGACCTCCCAAATGGGAGACTTTTGAGTCGCTAGTGGTAGCTGACATATACCGGTCCTTTTTGCTACTTCTGAGCGTGCGCATGTAGTTCTGTGCATGCGCGCCTAGTTCTGAGCAAGCGCGCAGAGTCTGAGCATGCGTACGACTGGTGAGAATAATGGAAAAGGACCGGACGTCTGCTGCCACCAGCGTCTCAAGGGTCTCCCATTGTTATCAAATTTGAACCCAAAGGTGTGTGCCAAACAGAATTTTGTCGAAAGGCTTTTTATTGAGGATTCTTGCGCAGTAAAAGGAATGCGCGCACCATTAACATGCACGAGCCATGATGAATTACGAGGTTCGTTCAAGTTAGGTGTTGTGATATAAACAGCTCATTTGATGTTCGTAGTTACTAAATGCATTTGAGGCAATGTGGGTGATTTGTCGACCGACTCTCAAAACTGTTGCCTCATGCACATGATGCCGTGAGGTGGAGTATAATGATTGATAATCTATAGATCAGTGTTCATAATCTTGGGGACAAAAACGTGCTAGTGAAAAAGTGCGTGGGGTGCATTCAATGTTTGAAGTGTTTCGAGTGATTATTTGGTAACATCGATTTTTGCCTCCCCTAATCTCCCAGGTTCTGAAGCCCAACTGACGTGGGATAACTATTACAAATACCGCGATGTAGAACGCGTGCCCAAGGCCCTACGGCGAATTCACGACGCTCTCGTCAAGAACAAAGGGGGCGTCCTGAGTCTAGACACGGACCTACCGGACACTTACATGAACTCTGTGTTTCTGATGGACTACCTGGTCGAGACGTCCGGCTTTAATTTAGTGAATTTGAGAGAATGCATTGCTTGGTCAACATAGTCGACGAGCAAGGTTGAGCAAGTTCGATTATGGACTACCTTAACCATTGTCGGCAATTGTTGGACCAACTTTGCACAAACGATGGGTATAGTCGAGCACGTCGATTTTGAACCAGCCCACAGGGCCAAGGCAAGCTTGTGCTGGGTATCTGTCGAAACATTGGTCGTACTAAACTGCGAAGTGGAGTTGAGGCCACACTGTAAAACATTTCCTAAAATAACGGGTTTTCCCCCAGTGAAAAGGAAACAATCGCCGTATTTTAGTTTTATCGTATTTTGGACGTAAAATTACGGTACTGTGACGTAGAAAATATCACGCGTCCGTAGTTTTCGTGTTTTAACGGTCGTTTATACAAAGAGGATATAAATTTACAAGTCTCGCTTTGTCAAAGTACAACATATTTGCTATAAGTAGGGTAAAGTGGGGGAATATGGACCTATATAGCACAAAGTAGTAGTTTTCAACATTTTACAAAAGTTATTTTTAAGTCTTACTTTTTTTATATATTTATTTATTTAAAACCATCTTTAATGAGGGTAACCCATCCAGCAGAAGCTGATCATTTGGGGCCCTCACATTAAATAGAAAAATACATCAAAACAAAGACAAAACTTCAACAATATACAGCGCAACTAGATTAATAAAAGCAAATTTCTTAAAGAATTAATTAAGAAATAATGTACATAAAATTGCACACAAAGGACATTAAGAATACGAGCGCCCCTCCCAGGGAAAATACTAAAAATATATTCGTTCAAACTTTATTTTCCTTCAGCAATTGCCGAAAAGAAAAATAAGAGTTTGAGCGGATAGTACATGGACCCCCATTTAAAAAGACAGAAGCTCTGTAACTAAAACCATTCTTAAAAATTTCACAATTAGGTCTTGGGACAATAAAATTACCATGTGTGATGGCCCTACTTTTCATGTTGGAAGAACTAGTTATTACCTACATAAAAATGCAATAATGAAAAAAAATGTTTCTTATTTACAAAACATAATACAAATAGGTGTCGCGGGGTCCATATTACCCTGATAGTTGGAGTAATATATGGACCCCCGCAAACAAATCTGGGTACAGCAAGGTTTTCAGTATTGTTATTGGAAATTTATGATAGTGAAAAATATTCACCTTTGAGGTAAATTATAATAATAACTAGAGGCAAGTGTTTGTGGACAAACACAGGGCTGTTTCGATTTTGTTTATTGTTAGTTTGGATGTCAAATGTGTATGCAATATTTAAAGTTGTTTGTTAGTTAACAATGACAGAGGGATGAAGATGTTGTTATTGGATGTGTGAAGGATTGGTTTAAAAAAAGGAATCGTGTACAAATGCTATGGGAAATAGCCTAGCGAATGCCCCTTTAAGATGACATCACATAACGTCATGTCAATTTTCATCTATGACACCGGGTGGCATACCTAAATGGTGTGTTTCAACTGAATCGGACTTGTACATTTGTAGATATATGGCTTCGAAAAATGCCCCTTTAAGATGACGTCACGTGACATGTGATGACGTCATCATGACGTAAAAGTTAGGCACACATTCTGAGCAGTTGGGGTAAGTGTCTGCCAAGTTTAAAAGTAGCCAAACTGGCCGGTAAGAAAGAAAATGTTTACAAATGCTATGGGCAATAATCTAGCGAGTGCCCCTTTAAGATGACACCACGTGACATGTTATGACTTGGTCATAACGTCATATCAATGTTCATCTATAACACCCGGTGGCATACCTAGATATTACGTTCCAACTTAATCGGACTTGTACTTTTGTAGATATATGGTTTCGAAAAATGCCCCTTTAAGATGACGTCACGTGACATGTGATGACGTCATCATGACGTAAATGTTCGGCACACATTGTGAGCAGTTGGAGTAAGTGTCTGCTAAGTTTAAAAGTAGCCAAAGTGGCCGGTAAGAAAGAAAAAGTTTACAAATGCTATGGGCAATATTCTAGCGACTTGAAAAAAGATTTTTTTTTATGACGTCATCATGACGTCACACAATTTTCGCTTTTTAGGGCATATCTTTGAGACATACCAAAGCTATAACAAAAAGAATTTTGAAAATATCTTGTTTTTTTCGCTAGATATAGTGAAAAGAATGTTACGATTCCAAAAATTTTACAATTCAGCGACTTGAAAAAAGACTACAAATCAACCCTTTTTATAAACAGCATGCTCATTTAAGCCATGGTTATCAGCCCTTCCCAGAATTCCTTTGTGTTATATTGAATTTGGTCTAAATTTTGAAATGGTTCCTATTTCTTACTTGAGTGAGCCACGACCATGAAATTTTGGAATTACGTACAGAAAAATTCAATGTATACATTTTTGTAATCGGATTGACCCTTACATGCGTTAAAAAAAAAAGAATTGTTGATGACGTCATCATGACGTCACACAATTTTCGCCTTTTAGGGCATATCTTTGAGACATACCAAAGCTATAACAAAAAGAATTTTGAAAATATCTTGTTTTGTTCGCTAGATATATTGAAAAGAATGTTACGATTTTAATACTTCAAAAATTCAGCGACTTGAAAAAAGACTAGATATCAACCCCTTTTATAAACATCAAGCACATAATAGCCATGGTTATCTGCCCGTCCCAGAATTCCTTTGTGTTATATTGAATTTGGTCTAAATTTTGAAATGGCTGTCATTTCTTACTTGAGTGAGCCACGATCATGAAATTTTGGAATTGGGTACAGGAAAATTCAATGTATACATTTTTGTAATCGAATTGACCCTTACATGCGTTTACAAAAAAACATATTTTTGATGACGTCATCATGACGTCAAACAATTTTCGCTTTTTAGGGCATATCTTTGAGACATACCAAAGCTATAACAAAAAGAATTTTGAAAATATCTTGTTTTGTTCGCTAGATATAATTTAATGAATGTTACGATTTTCAAATTTCAAAAATTCATAAAAAATCACGTGATGACGTCATCATGACGTAAAAGTTCGGCATGCATTCTGAGCAGTTGGTCTAAGTGTCTGTTAAGTTTAAAGGCAATCGGCTGCATCAAAGTAGCAAAAGTGCCTGGTAGAAAGAAAACGTGTACAAATGCTATGGGCAAAAAGTCTGAAAAAGAAGCCAAAAAAACTAGAGCCAATGGGAGGTGTTTGTGGACAAACACAGGGCTGTTTCGTTTTTGTTTTTTTATTTTTTGGATGTGAAATGAGAATACAATAATTTAAGTTTGTCAAACAATCGCGCTGCTGCCAGTTTTCTTTGTTAGACTTTGAAAATAATTAAAGTTGTTTGTAATAGTCACTTGTGATGACGTCATCATAACGTAATGTACATTTTCATCTGTAAACTTGCTGACCTACCTAGATATTACATTTAAAATAATCGAACTTGTACTTTTGTAGATATACAATGTATGGCTTTAAAAACTGCCCCTTTAAGATAACGTGACGTGACATGTGATGACGTCATCATAACGTCACGTCAATTTTCATCTATAAACCTGCTTGCCTACCCGACTATATATTACATTTCAAATAAATCGGACCTGTACTTTTGAAGATATATGGCTTTGAGAAAAATGCCCCTTTAAGATAATGACACGAAACGAGTGATGACGTAATCATGACATCAATAATTTTGTTATTTAAAATACCTACTGGGCTACCTAGATATTACTTTTGAACTTAATCGGACTTGTACTTTTGTTTATATATGGCTTCAAAAACTGCACCTTTAAGATGACGTCATGTGACATGTGATGACATCATAATAATGTCATGTCAATTTTGATCTATAAACCTATTGGGCTACCTAGATATTACTTTTCAACTTAATCGGACATGTACTTCTTAATATATATGGCTTCAAAAACTGCCCCTTTAAGATGACGTCACGTAACATGTGATGACGTCATCATAACGTCATGTCAATTTCCATCTATAACACCCGGTGGCATACCTAGATATTACGTTTCAACTTAATCGGACTTGTACTTTTGTAGATATATGGCTTCGAAAAAATGCCCCTTTAAGATGGCGTCACGTGACATGTGATGACATCATCATGACGTAAAAGTTCGCCACACGTTGTGAGCAGTTGGGGTAAGTGTCTGCCAAGTTTAAAAGTAGCCAAAGTGGCCAGTAAGAAAGAAAACGTTTACAAATGCTAAGGGCAATAATCTAGCGAGTGCCCCTTTAAGATGACACCACGTGACATGTTATGACTTGATCATAACGTCATGTCAATGTTCATCTATAACACCCGGTGGCATACCTAGATATTACGTTCCAACTTAATCGGACTTGTACTTTTGTAGATATATGGCTTCGAAAAATGCCCCTTTAAGATGACGTCACGTGACATGTGATGACGTCATCATGACGTAAAGGTTCGGCACACATTGTGAGCAGTTGGGGTAAGTGTCTGCCAAGTTTAAAAGTAGCCAATGTGGCCGGTAAGAAAGTAAACGTTTACAAATGCTATGGGCAATATTCTATCGACTTGAAAAAAGAATTTTTTTATGACGTCATCATGACGTCACACAATTTTCGCTTTTTAGGGCATATCTTTGAGACATACCAAAGCTATAACAAAAAGAATTTTGAAAATATCTTGTTTTGTTCGCTAGATATAGTGAAAAGAATGTTACGATTATAAAACTTCAAGAATTCAGCGACTTGAAAAAAGACTAGAAATCAACCCCTTTTATAAACAGCAAGCTCATAATAGCCATGGTTATCAGCCCGTCCCACAATTCCTTTGTGTTATATTGAATTTGGTCTACATTTTGAAATGGCTGTCATTTCTTACTTGAGTGAGCCACGATCATGAAATTTTGGAATTGGGTACAGAAAAATACAATGTATACATTTTTGTAATCGGATTGACCCTTACATGCGTTAAAAAAAACACATATTTTTGATGACGTCATCATGACGTCACACAATTTTCGCCTTTTAGGGCATATCTTTGAAACATACCAAAGCTATAACAAAAATAATTTTGAAAATATCTTGTTTTGTTCGCTAGATATATTGAAAAGAATGTTACGATTTTAATACTTCAAAAATTCAGCGACTTGAAAAAAGACTAGAAATCAACCCCTTTTATAAACAGCAAGCTCATAATAGCCATGGTTATCAGCCCGTCCCAGAATTCCTTTGTGTTATATTGAATTTGGTCTAAATTTTGAAATGGCTGTCATTTCTTACTTGAGTGAGCCACGATCATGAAATTTTGGAATTGGGTACAGAAAAATACAATGTATACATTTTTGTAATCGGATTGACCCTTACATGCGTTAAAAAAAACACATATTTTTGATGACGTCATCATGACGTCACACAATTTTCGCCTTTTAGGGCATATCTTTGAGACATACCAAAGCTATAACAAAAAGAATTTTGAAAATATCTTGTTTTGTTCGCTAGATATATTGAAAAGAATGTTACGATTTTAATACTTCAAAAATTCAGCGACTTGAAAAAAGACTAGAAATCAACCCCTTTTATAAACAGCAAGCTCATAATAGCCATGGTTATCAGCCCGTCCCAGAATTCCTTTGTGTTATATTGAATTTGGTCTAAATTTTGAAATGGCTGTTATTTCTTACTTGAGTGAGCCACGATCATGAAATTTTGGAATTGGGTACAGCAAAATTCAATATATACATTTTTGTAATCAGATTGACCCTTACATGCGTTAAAAAAAAAAAGCATTTTTGATGACGTCATCATGACGTCACACAATTTTCGCTTTTTAAGGCATATCTTTGAGACATACCAAAGCTATAAGAAAAAGAATTTTTAAAATATCTTGTTTTGTTCGCTAGATATAATTTAATGAATGTTACGATTTTCAAAATTCAAAAATTCATAAAAAATCACGTGATGACGTCACCATGACGTAAAAGATCGGCATGCATCCTGAGCAGTTGGTCTAAGTGTCTGTTAAGTTTAAAGGCAATCGGCTGCATAAAAGTAGCCAAAGTGCCTGGCAGAACGAAAACGTGTACAAAGTCTATGGGCAAAAAGTCTGAAAAAGAAAAAAAAAAACGAGAGATGTGTGACTGTTGATGAACAGTACACATAGCTTTTCCGCTCTGCATTTTTTTTTTTTTTTACATGAAAGGAATTAAGGAATAAAGAGTAAGTTTAAAGAGTGAAAGTATTAAGAGTGAAAGTATAATAAAGGTTGCATGAAATATACCTTAGATTTGTAGATTTTTTTCTCTAGGAAGGTTAGGGGCAATTACCATAAATGGGCGTATCTAGACCGCTATTACGATCAAGCATATTCATGATTAAGTTAATTTATATAACAAGCATCGCACGCATTATTCAGACAGCTATATAAGGTTGAAGTAAAAATATTTTGTCTAGCTACTGTTGTGGCTATATTGGTAGAGCACTGAAAGCTTTAGACTACAGACGCCTGGGTTCGAATCCTCTGCCCGATTTATATTTCAAGGGAAAACACAACGTCTATTTATGACAATTGACCCTAACTTACCTATGAAAAAAAATCGCGCGTTCGCGTTTTGTAAGTGACGTGACAGGGTTATGTGATGCATTACATCATCTTTTGGAATTTGCGAGCGGGTAAATTGTGGGGGGGGGGGGGGGGGGGTTGAAAAGTGGTTGAAAAATTGCGTAAATGAGCCAAACAAATCACAATTAAGAGAAAAGAACAATGTTTTATTTAGTAACAAACTAATTTATTAAGATCAAAAATATGTTTCAAAAATAACTTCTGTTTTTGTTATTTTTAAATACAGTCTGTTTTATGGTTGTATATTGTATAAGTCTTAAGCTAGATAAAATTACAAAATGGAATAGATATGTCAAAGTAGGTGCAAGTTTAATGTTCAAGATGTGATTTTAAAGTAATGTGCCTCTTCTACCGACGCAGTTGAGTGAGATTCAGTCAGATGAGTGAACTGTCGAAATGTTGTGGGAACTTTGAAATTCACATTGGACAAATTGGAAGCTTATGTGACACATAATGGTGTATAACAGTTGTCAATGTGCACAAACATGATAATGAAGTTGGCTTGAAGTGCAAAAGTTCCAAAGATTGGATTTTGGTAGTTTGCCTGCGTGATTGGTCAGGAGTTAGAATAGTGTGCATATATGTTATGGCTGTTAGTCTAAAATGACATCTTGAAGTAAGACATCTTGAGTAAGCATATATAAAATACATGGAAACTTACAAACGTATGTTATATACAAAAATCAACAGTGCTGTTTAAAGAAGTGAGTGTTAAAATATACAAGGATAACTTGTGAGTGCTATAAAACAACTTTCAAATGTAGATAACGTGTTTTTACAAACGAACTTGAAACAAATGAACATGAGGTGGCTGATGCAGAAGTCAGGTTGTTGGCACAATTATTTAATGTATTCTATACTTCATTTGAAACATTCATAACTGCAGAAATAATTGGGATAAGCTTCCGGTGGCTATACAGTTATGAAGGTTGCAAAGGGGAAATGTGATATATTTGTGTGTGTGTGTGTGAGTTTGTATATGCCGGCAATCGTGTACCTAGGACAAAATAATTCGAGCGTAGACAAAGGGGTCCACGTTTGACCTAACGTCCACGATTGAAAATCGTGTACAAAACCAATGGGAGGCCTTCCGAAAAAGTTAGACTATAAACAAAAGAGGAACAATGGGAGGTCCACGATTGCACCCGTTTACATGACTGTGAGTGTGTGAAAGAGAGACCCAACTGCAGGAGTAAATATTTTCTTTTAATACGTTAAATTATATTCGTTTGCACTAATAAACAGAATTTTGTTAACAGAGTTTGCTGTTAACAAAACAAGTCTAGTGGTGTTATCCACTTTTATATATCAGGTCAATTGAATCCAAAAATGAAGAGAAATTAGTGTTCTTATTTTCTCTAAAAGCATTATGGGAGTTTGGCTCCCCCTTTCCATCGGGTATATTTAATTACTTAACGTTTACGTACAAAGCTGTAACTGACTTGCTTTCAGAAGAACATGCTATCCTCCACATACATTCCCAATGGGTAGTCTGTACTTATAATCTATTATGTTCAAGAAAATATGCCACTTCTGCATACTGATCTCCTCGTTTTGCATGACAGATTGCATTTGTAAATAGTGGGAAATGCATCATCAAACCTGTCAGATACTGAAGAAATTTATTTGTATCTGTCATTGTGCTGTTGCCTTGTTCGTCCTTATAACCTCAACTACACCCAGCCTGATATTTGTCCATTTCAGATAAATTCTGTGCAAGAGCAACCCAAATCTGAACTATTGAAAAGGATGAGTATCTTGATAGGAGCGTGGAGATGGGCCAATTTTTTAATGCTGCATTAAAATTTCACTTAAAACTTCATTGAATAATTCACACCCAAAGCAATAATTTTGTTGCAGTATCTTTGTCAGATACAGTTTAATAAAAGGAATAAAAACATTCTGCAGTTAAAATGTCGTCTTCTTTTTTGTCAGTAAAATTTATTCTTTTGGGGAAGAAAGAAAATGCATGGTTTGAAAATTCTTTAATGGCAAAGAAAAACATGGGATTTCCAACCGAATTTATTGTGATTTATATTACTTGTTACTAGTATTTAGCTGTTGTTTTTTTAGCTTGGGAATCGATGGAGTTTGGGTTGCTGATCTGATTTAACTAAAGTTTTTGGTGTGATCAGCCAATTGGCTCCTGGTTTAGTCCAACGCGCTACGCTATGGCATTGTCAAAACTTGTCATATGAGGGCGCACTTTAAATTTTTCCCGTAACGCCAGGCAAACTCAACCAAAGTACCAAGAAAAACGTACATAGTTTATGCGAGTTAGCTACAACTTTAAACATGGGGGCATCATGGCGTCCAATATCTCCAGAACTAAATGTGGGATCTGGTTGAACTTCTATTTCTATACAGATAGAGACACACATCTGCCTTAGCTTACACCAGTAGTCGGGTAAACTTTGAACCACTTAAGTTGTGTGCTGCCCCCAGCGTTGGTTTGTGGGATCTTCATACGGTTTAGTCAAAATGTGACTTCTTATATTGCAGACCATGTGAGGATTTTGGCATATACATCGTACGTGCTTTGATTCCGATTGCCGAGGAAGACAACGGTAAAATATACCGGCCTACCTGCATACCACGATTGACTCCAATTGGATGTACAGTTCTCTGGATATAGGACCTAAACGTATGCACCTTTCAGATGTTGCCACGTGACGCATGGTGATGTCATCACGACAGCACTTGTAAAAACAAACATTTACAACATGGTCTTTGTCTGAGTCAAGATTGGATTCAATCTGATCAACACTGTCATTGATCAGATTGACTATTCAGTTTTGCATATCTCTCGCGGTTGATTTTTCAACATTTTCTTCAGGGTTCAAAGGACTTTTCATTGCAACTTCCGGTCTGGTGACGTCATCAATCTTTGCCCCCACTCAACTTGTTCTTAGCATGAAGCCGATTACATACATCAATTATAGAGTGATTTCAGCAAACTTCGCCACACACATCTACCGATTATTTATTTTTTTTAAAGTTCAACCTGCCGCTAGAGGGCGCTCGAACATTTTATGACGTCACAATTTTGTGTGTGTAAAGTACAACCTAGCCAGAGACTAACATCGTTGAAAGCAAGTTTACATATTTTTTCACTTTCAAATGATGAGGCACTTCCGTTTTGGACCGGAAGGAAGGGTCACGTGACTTTGCACGTAATATAAAAAATGAAGACCCTGGATTATTCTATCGGTTCCCGTAAAAATCAAAATCAGATCTCTCTCGATTGATTTTTATATTGATTTTCAAAGATTAAACTTTTAAGTTATAAGGCACTTCCGGTTTGGACCGGAAGGAAGGGTCACGTGACTTTGCACGTAATATAAAAAATGAAGACCCTGGGTTATTCTATCGGTTCCCGTAAAAAGCAAAATCAGATCTCTCTTGATTGATTCTATATTGATTTTCAAAGATTAAACTTTCAAGTTGTAAGGCACTTCCGGTTTGGACCGGAAGGAAGGGTCACGTGACTTTGCACGTAATATAAAAAATGAAGACCCTGGATTATTCTATCAGTTGCCGTAAAAAGCAAAGTCAGATCTCTCTTGATTGATTTTATATTGATTTTCAAAGATTAAACATTCAAGTTATAAAGCACTTCCGGTTTAGACCGGAAGGAAGGGTCACGTGACTTTGCACGTAATATAAAAAAAGAAGACCCTGGATTTTTCTATCAGTTGCCGTAAAAAGCAAAATCAGATCTCTCTCGATTGATTTTATATTGATTTTCAAAGATTAAACTTTCAAGTTGTAAGGCACTTCCGGTTTGGACCGGAAGGAAGGGTCACGTGACTTTGCACGTAATATAAAAAATGAAGACCCTGGATTATTCTATCAGTTGCCGTAAAAAGCAAAGTCAGATCTCTCTTGATTGATTTTATATTGATTTTCAAAGATTAAACATTCAAGTTATAAAGCACTTCCGGTTTAGACCGGAAGGAAGGGTCACGTGACTTTGCACGTAATATAAAAAAAGAAGACCCTGGATTTTTCTATCAGTTGCCGTAAAAAGCAAAATCAGATCTCTCTCGATTGATTTTATATTGATTTTCAAAGATTAAACTTTCAAATTATAAGGCACTTCCGGTTTGGACCGGAAGGAAGGGTCACGTGACTTTGCACGTAATATAAAAAATGAAGACCCTGGATTATTCTATCGGTTCCCGTAAAAAGCAAAATCAGATCTCTCTCGATTGATTTTATATTGATTTTCAAAGATTAAACTTTCAAATTATAAGGCACTTCCGGTTTAGACCGGAAGGAAGGGTCACGTGACTTTGCACGTAATACCAAAAATGAAGACCCTGGATTATTCTATCAGTTCACATTAAAGCAAAATCAGATCTCTCACGGTTGATTTTATATTGATTTTCAAAGACTAAATCTAGAAATCTTTGGTTGCTTGTAATCTGATACTTGATGACGTCATCGTGACGTCATTATCGGAAAACTCGAGAGCTATGTAAACTATGCTATCTGAAGCAGAAATCTGCATTATATCTCCTGCGGTTGATTTTTCAGCAAATTTTTTAGGTTTAAAGGTCTTTTCATTGCAGCTTCCGGTCTGGTGACGTCATCAATCTTTCTCCACCTCAACTTGTTCTTAGCGTGAAGCCGATTACATACATCAATTATAGAGTGATTTCAGCGAACTTCGCCACACACATCGACCGATTATTCATTTTAAGCATTTTTCAACTTGCCGCTAGAGGGCGCTCGAACATTTTATGACGTCACAAATAATTTTTTTATGAAGTACAACCTAGTCGGAGACCAACATCGTTGAAAGCAAGTTCCCATCTTTTTCCACTTTCAAATGATGAGGCACTTCCGGTTTGGACCGGAAGGAAGGGTCACGTGATTTGACGCACACGAGATGAAATAAAGATCCTGGATTATACTATCAATTCCCACAAAAATCAAGTTCCGGGCTCCCACGGTTGATTTTATATTGATTTTCAAAGATTAAATCTGCTAATCTTTAATTGCTTGTAATTTGATACATGATGACGTCATCATGACGTCAGAGTAATATGCACGAGTTCAGTACAGGGTCTGAGTGTATGCCAAATCTCATTAAGATTGAAGTTTGTTTAAGGGCAAAAGTGCCGATTAGAAAAAACGTGCATAAAGTTTATGGGGTTTTGGGGAGAAAAAGAAAAAGAAGACGAAGAAGAAGAAGAAAAAACGAGAGATGTGTGACTGTTCATGAACAGTACACATAGCTTTTCCGCTCTGCATTTTTTTTTTTTTTTACATGAAAGGAATTAAGGAATAAAGAGTAAGTTTAAAGAGTGAAAGTATTAAGAGTGAAAGTATAATAAAGGTTGCATGAAATATACCTTAGATTTGTAGATATGTTTTCTTTGCGATTATAAGTATCGCACTTTGATGTGTTTTGGTACATGTTGGTTCACGTCATTATGGTCTTAATTTGGAGAATTAAAAACACAGAATTTTAAAAGGGAATCATTTACAACTCTATTTGTGGGGTTAGCACTGTACATTGTGTACAAATGATGTATATGCGCGATGCGCGGCTGTTCGAGTGGCAATTTTTTTTCTCTAGGAAGGTTAGGGGCAATTACCATAAATGGGCGTATCTAGACCGCTATTACGATCAAGCATATTCATGATTAAGTTAATTTATATAATAAGCATCGCACGCATTATTCAGACAGCTATATAAGGTTGAAGTAAAAATATTTTGTCTAGCTACTGTTGTGGCTATATTGGTAGAGCACTGAAAGCTTTAGACTACAGAGGCCTGGGTTCGAATCCTCTGCCCGATTTATATTTCAAGGGAAAACACAACGTCTATTTATGACAATTGACCCTAACTTATCTCACTTCCGTTTTGGACCGGAAGGAAGGGTCACGTGAATTTGCACGTAATATAAAAAATGAAGACCCTGGATTATTCTATCGGTTCCCGTAAAAAACAAAATCAGATCTCTCTCGATTGATTTTTATATTGATTTTCAAAGATTAAACTTTCAAGTTATAAGGCACTTCCGGTTTGGACCGGAAGGAAGGGTCACGTGACTTTGCACGTAATATAAAAAATGAAGACCCTGGATTATTCTATCGGTTCCCGTAAAAAGCAAAATCAGATCTCTCTCGATTGATTCTATATTGATTTTCAAAGATTATACTTTCAAGTTGTAAGGCACTTCCGGTTTGGACCGGAAGGAAGGGTCACGTGACTTTGCACGTAATATAAAAAATGAAGACCCTGGATTATTCTATCAGTTGCCGTAAAAAGCAAAATCAGATCTCTCTCGATTGATTTTATATTGATTTTCAAAGATTAAACTTTCAAGTTATAAGGCACTTCCGGTTTAGACCGGAAGGAAGGGTCACGTGACTTTGCACGTAATATAAAAAAAGAAGACCCTGGATTATTCAATCAGTTGCCGTAAAAAGCAAAATCAGATCTCTCTCGATTGATTTTATATTGATTTTCAAAGATTAAACTTTCAAATTATAAGGCACTTCCGGTTTGGACCGGAAGGAAGGGTCACGTGACTTTGCACGTAATATAAAAAATGAAGACCCTGGATTATTCTATCGGTTCCCGTAAAAAGCAAAATCAGATCTCTCTCGATTGATTTTATATTGATTTTCAAAGATTAAACTTTCAAATTATAAGGCACTTCCGGTTTGGACCGGAAGGAAGGGTCACGTGACTTTGCACGTAATATACAAAATGAAGATCCTGGATTATTCTATCAGTTCACATTAAAGCAAAATCAGATCTCTCACGGTTGATTTTATATTGATTTTCAAAAACTAAATCTAGAAATCTTTGGTTGCTTGTAATGTGATACTTGATGACGTCATCGTGACGTCATTATCGGAAAACTCGAGAGCTATGTAAACTATGCTATCTGAAGAAGAAATCTGCATTATATCTCTTGCGGTTGATTTTTCAGCAATTTGTTTAGGTTTAAAGGTCTTTTCATTGCAACTTCCGGTCTGGTGACGTCATCAATCTTTCTCCACCTCAACTTGTTCTTAGCGTGAAGCCGATTACATACATCAATTATAGAGTGATTTCAGCAAACTTCGCCACACACATCGACCGATTATTCATTTTAAGCATTTTTCAACTTGCCGCTAGAGGGCGCTCGAACATTTTATGACGTCACAAATAATTTTTTTGTGAAGTACAACCTAATCGGAGACCAACATCGTTGAAAGCAAGTTCCCATCTTTTTCCACTTTCAAATGATGAGGCACTTCCGGTTTGGACCGGAAGGAAGGGTCACGTGATTTGACGCACACGAGATAAAATAAAGGTCCTGAATTATACTATCAATTCCCACAAAAATCAAGTTCCGGGCTCTCACGGTTGATTTTATATTGATTTTCAAATATTAAAACTGCTAATCTTTAATTGCTTGTAATTTGATACATGATGACGTCATCATGACGTCAGAGTAATATGCACGAGTTCAGTACAGGGTCTGAGTGTATGCCAACTCTCATTAAGATTGAAGTTTGTTTAAGGGCAAAAGTGCCGTTGAGAAAAAACGTGCATAAAGTTTATGGGGTTTGGGGGAGAAAAAGAAAAAGAAGAAGAAGAAAAAAAAAAACCGGAACAAAAAAAATACCTTTTCCGCAGGTATGCGGAAAAGCTAACGAGAGATGTGTGACTGTTGATGAACAGTACACATAGCTTTTCCGCTCTGCATTTTTTTTTTTTTTTACATGAAAGGAATTAAGGAATAAAGAGTAAGTTTAAAGAGTGAAAGTATTAAGAGTGAAAGTATAATAAAGGTTGCATGAAATATACCTTAGATTTGTAGATATGTTTTCTTTGCGATTATAAGTATCGCACTTTGATGTGTTTTGGTTCATGTTGGTTCACGTCATTATGGTCTTAATTTGGAGAATTAAAAACACAGAATTTAAAAAGGGAATCATTTACAACTCTATTTGTGGGGTTAGCACTGTACATTGTGTACAAATGATGTATGTGCGCGATGCGCGGATGTTCGAGTGGCCAATTTGTTTCTCTAGGAAGGTTAGGGGCAATTACCATAAATGGGCGTATCTAGACCGCTATTACGATCAAGCATATTCATGATTAAGTTAATTTATATAACAAGCATCGCACGCATTATTCAGACAGCTATATCAGGTTGAAGTAAAAATATTTTGTCTAGCTACTGTTGTGGCTATATTGGTAGAGCACTGAAAGCTTTAGACTACAGAGGCCTGGGTTCGAATCCTCTGCCCGATCTATATTTCAAGGGAAAACACAACGTCTATTTATGACAATTGACCCTAACTTATCTCACTTCCGTTTTGGACCGGAAGGAAGGGTCACGTGAATTTGCACGTAATATAAAAAATGAAGACCCTGGATTATTCTATCGGTTCCCATAAAAATCAAAATCAGATCTCTCTCGATTGATTTTTATATTGATTTTCAAAGATTAAACTTTCAAGTTATAAGGCACTTCCGGTTTGGACCGGAAGGAAGGGTCACGTGACTTTGCACGTAATATAAAAAATGAAGACCCTGGATTATTCTATCGGTTCCCGTAAAAAGCAAAATCAGATCTCTCTCGATTGATTCTATATTGATTTTCAAAGATTAAACTTTCAAGTTGTAAGGCACTTCCGGTTTGGACCGGAAGGAAGGGTCACGTGACTTTGCACGTAATATAAAAAATGAAGACCCTGGATTATTCTATCAGTTGCCGTAAAAAGCAAAATCAGATCTCTCTCGATTGATTTTATATTGATTTTCAAAGATTAAACTTTCAAGTTATAAGGCACTTCCGGTTTAGACCGGAAGGAAGAGTCACGTGACTTTGCACGTAATATAAAAAAAGAAGACCCTGGATTATTCTATCAGTTGCCGTAAAAAGCAAAATCAGATCTCTCTCGATTGATTTTATATTGATTTTCAAAGATTAAACTTTCAAATTATAAGGCACTTCCGGTTTGGACCGGAAGGAAGGGTCACGTGACTTTGCACGTAATATAAAAAATGAAGACCCTGGATTATTCTATCGGTTCCCGTAAAAAGCAAAATCAGATCTCTCTCGATTGATTTTATATTGATTTTCAAAGATTAAACTTTCAAATTATAAGGCACTTCCGGTTTGGACCGGAAGGAAGGGTCACGTGACTTTGCACGTAATACAAAAAATGAAGATCCTGGATTATTCTATCAGTTCACATTAAAGCAAAATCAGATCTCTCACGGTTGATTTTATATTGATTTTCAAAAACTAAATCTAGAAATCTTTGGTTGCTTGTAATCTGATACTTGATGACGTCATCGTGACGTCATTATCGGAAAACTCGAGAGCTATGTAAACTATGCTATCTGAAGCAGAAATCTGCATTATATCTCCTGCGGTTGATTTTTCAGCAAATTTTTTAGGTTTAAAGGTCTTTTCATTGCAACTTCCGGTCTGGTGACGTCATCAATCTTTCTCCACCTCAACTTGTTCTTAGCGTGAAGCCGATTACATACATCAATTATAGAGTGATTTCAGCAAACTTCGCCACACACATCGACCGATTATTCATTTTAAGCATTTTTCAACTTGCCGCTAGAGGGCGCTCGAACATTTTATGACGTCACATGTAATTTTTTTGTGAAGTACAACCTAGTCGGAGACCAACATCGTTGAAAGCAAGTTCCCATCTTTTTCCACTTTCAAATGATGAGGCACTTCCGGTTTGGACCGGAAGGAAGGGTCACGTGATTTGACGCGCACGAGATAAAATAAAGATCCTGGATTATACTATCAATTCCCACAAAAATCAAGTTCCGGGCTCTCACGGTTGATTTTATATTGATTTTCAAAGATTAAATCTGCTAATCTTTAATTGCTTGTAATTTGATACATGATGACGTCATCATGACGTCAGAGTAATATGTACGAGTTCAGTACAGGGTCTGAGTGTATGCCAACTCTCATTAAGATTGAAGTTTGTTTAAGGGCAAAAGTGCCGATTAGAAAAAACGTGCATAAAGTTTATGGGGTTTTGGGGAGAAAAAGAAAAAGAAGACGAAGAAGAAGAAAAAAAAAAACCGGAACGAAAACAATACCTTTTCCGCAGGTATGCGGAAAAGCTAAAAACCGGAACGAAAACAATACCTTTTCCGCAGGTATGCGGAAAAGCTAAAAAAAAAAAAGAAAAAAAAAAAAAAAAAGAAAAAAAAAAAAATCTTAACGAAAACAAGGGCTGTTTCGAACTCTTTCGAAACAGCCAAAAAAAAAAAAAAAAAAGAAAAAAAAAAAAATCTTAACGAAAACAAGGGCTGTTTCGTAAAACTACGAAACAGCCAATAATAATAAAGTAGAATAAAACAGTAATGACTGCCAAAACTGATAGCCAAAACAGCCCAGTGCATGTACACAATGATATCATCATCTCCCTTTCTATTGAATCCTCCATGTTACATAGGGGGTCCATATTACCCCCAAACATATTGTGCCTGTTTGAATGGATAATACAGGCCATTCACCCAGCCCAAGGTCAACATAACCACTTACAACACTTAGCCTATATACAACCCATATCATTCACTTAATATGATGCAATCAGGGCTAGATTATACGCCAAGTAAATTTACCACAACAATCTTTACACTTACAAGCTTATAAGTAGTACAAAATTTACACGAAAATCCCTCACCTTTCCGTGAAATTTGTGATTTTCTTATGGGTAGCGAAGGTTCAGCAGCTGACTTCGGTGTTCACAATGTGAAGTGAGTGCAAATGGTCACATTAGAGCATAGGAGTAGCCAGCGGGGGGTAAGGGGGGTATTCGTCCCCCCCCCCCCCCCCATATTTTCAGAGTGCCTTTTTTTTCTTCATTTTTAATTTTTTGGTACCCCAAAATTTCCGTCCCACAAAATTCAAAACCCTGCCCTCTATCTACGATATACCTGTTGGTGTTTAATTACGGGGCCCGTAATAGTCCAGTAAGAATTGACACGAAAAATGCCCAACCCTGACATTTTAGTTTACAACCGAATTTTTACTCAGAAACCTTTATATTCACTGTTATTCTCCTGTGTAAAAAACCGCTGTGTAGAAAAGCTTTTAAACAACCATGTGTAATTATTGAACAAGGTTGTGTGATCATATGCAAGTTGTGTAAATGCTAGGTTGTGTAAATGCATATAAATCGATATAGTCGCCAAAACTGAATTGAAACAACTGTTGTGTAGACTTTGAAGCACGTGATAAGAAATAAACCAATCACGAAGTACGACCAATCAGAAATGAGGAAATTTGCCGTGTTTAGTCCAAAAATACACTTTCTTGACCATAATATGTTTTATTCAAACAATTCCACAATATAATTTTTTTTTTTTACAAACATAGGTGAAGAATCTTATTACATCTCCTTTAATTTCATATTCAAATATTGAAATTGTTCATGGGAAGCCATGACTTTATTATGAGGGGGATACGCTGAATATAAAGCCAAATCACAACATCGTTCACTTTGTAGCATTTGTACACCCTACCTTAGTAATGTATAATAAGTTACTTCCGTTTAGTCTGGTTCCGAATTCATTAATTTCTGTTAGTTAATGGCAATCCACACTGTAAAAAATCCCCTAAATTTACTGTGCACTTTCGGTAATTTTTAAGGTTTTGTACCATTTTTGCTTCAAAAATTCACCAATTGCTGTGTAAACCATTTACATAACTAATTGGGCAAATGAATTTTACACATTATTGTGTAGAAATACTACACAACTGTTGTTTACAAATTACACAACTAGGCTTGTGTAAACTGTTTACACAACTTGTGTAAGATTTTACACAACCGTAATAGCAGTGTGGTTGCCATGAACACATAAAACAAATCAACAAATGTTTTCCTTGGGGAAATGTGATTTTTAAGCTCTTAAAAATGCCGGTTCCTGTACTCGATTGTGCTATTACCCGATTACTGATGCCCAAGTTGGTACAATGATTAACTAAAACAGGCTCATCATAAGTTAGTCAGATTCCAATATGGGCAATAGCGTATGTCACGTAAAATTCATGTAGCTAAGTTGTTACTTCTATTTTACTCGATCACAAACTCATTTATTGCCATTTTTAATCGAACTGATGTTAGTAACCGGATTAATATTATTTTGCAGCCAGATAAAATAACTTTCCTAAAACATTTGTCATTAGTTGATATCTGATTTTAAGGTTTTATGCTAATTTGGTGTGGAAAGTTTACATTTCTGTAAAAAGAGTTACCCTTTTACGGCTAATTCCATAAAGTTCTTACCCCGATTTGTTGTTGCTGTGGAAGTAATGAGTTTTAACAATAAAAAAAAGGAATTTCTTTCTCGCGAATGTCTAAGGGGGATGGGGGTAGGATGGAGGAGCACACTGGTGGAGGGGAAGGCCTTGGGGAGGGGGGCATGACACAATGCCCCCGCACCTATTAAAGGAAAGATGCTTCTCAAACTGGCCGGATCACTTTCTATTTCATAAATAAATTCATTTATATGTATTAAATGTGAATTAAAAGCCAAACTGGTTCAAGTGAAGTTTTAGTGTGATTATTTGCCGCCCAAAAATTTACCCCCCTTTTTGGAATTTGTTGAGACTCAAATTGAGGGCGCTGTTCGTGACGTAGACCGAGGCACCGAAATTCATGGATCGACTGGACACGTACACTAGGTCTACACGTGCAATTTCGTAAGTTGCAACAACTAACATCGAACCTACCCTGATTTTCTCCCTTTTAGCGAAGGCTCCTCGGGGAATGGGCCGTTTAACTGCTTTAGCCTGTACCTTACTCACATCTGGGAACTTTGTTGGGATGGCAGTGGACTTGAGCATATTTTTAATGGTCATCCCATGATTTGAAAATACCAGTATCCAAACACGACGGCTCAAAGTGGTCGCTACATAACGCTCTTGTCACCTTCACTTTCGCCGTCCAAAGTTCTCCGATATTTCGCATCAGTTGGAAATAAATTAAGGCTTACTCCATCCTTCGTTGTTTTGCTGCACCCAGTAGCCACACAGCTTGTCGGCATGGCCGAAAAACACTATTTTGCTTAGATTTTGGACGAAGAATGTACACTCAATGCATACGCGTGATGAATGGGGCCGGCTCGAGCAGAATCTGTAATGTGCCTCGGTCTACGTCACACACTTATGTTAATGAGGGTCCCACTCAGGGGGCGGAGTAGCTTGGACAAACATTTTCAAGAATTTTTTCTCATATTTAATCTGGGAAATAATGACAATGATTATACAATGACGATGATGACAATGACGTCCTTAAAATACTCCTTTTTCATGGTAATTTTGGTCATAATCTTCATTAAGTTTTCGCCTTTGCTATCTTGTATTATTCAGGGGCGGATCCAGGAATTTTTGCAGGGGGGGGTCTGAAATTTTCCCAGAAAAGTGACTCTGATACACTTTCTCACCGTTGGTGGCGCCATTTAACCTCTTTGTTTTGTTCTCACCTATAGGCAAAATAAGACCTGTATTTGCAAGGCGTAGGCCCCTACAAGCAAAAGCAAACAAAATATAATATTTTAAGGTGAAAATTTGCGAGGACCCTTTGCCAATTTTTCAAAGGGTATGATTTCGCTTAGGTGTCAGAAATAAATGCCTTTCAATATAAATTGTGCATCCTTTTAGTTTTTCAATTAATTAACATATTTCCCCAATGTTGATTATGGTTGAATTTTTATGGGAGGTAGCTAGAGTTCCAATAAATACATTGCCACTCAAATTTGCCTGTTAACAAAAATGTCAGGGTCCTCGTCAACTCTTACTGGACTACTAGTCTCATACCAACGTTAAAAATTATGTTTTCGGTGCCACCATCATAAAGTAAGGTCTTGAGTTGTTTTAATTTAGTTTCATTTACTTTACTTTAATTTAGATTAATGAAAATTAATTTAGTAATCACCAATTCCATAAAACCCATTAAACCAAATATCCGAGTGAGGGTTTACTCGTTGTTTTTTTTTCCAATACCAGGATTTCGTTCAACCCGTATCTCCAGATTTAGACTTGACTTCTGGAAGGAGATTGTTTAATACTGGATGAATGCGCATCACAAGCGGGAAACAATAATATCGCTTGACTAAATAACTAGTACGGTATTCCCTGTCCTTCCTCAATGTTATTTTTGTAAAGATACACAAACAATTGTTTCACTGTAATATTTGTTTTTTTCCTCTAATGAAAACCCCATTCTCTTTTTTAATCGCTGAAATTAGTGTACAGACAGGAGGAAATCTAGATTTTTGTAAATTTTGTATGGGTTTTTTAAAATTACAACCGGCAAGAAATAAACAAACCACTCAAAAGAGCTTTGTCTCGGGATAATGATACTGTGGGCTCAGTTGAAGGTAAACAACGAAATCCTGGTATGAACATATTTTTTTAATGGGAATGTCACCACCAAATTTGGATTTTGATCAGCTTTCTAGTATGTGGCTTGTAATTATAGGTGGTGAGCTTGGTTCAAATTAATTATGACAGACGCAAACAAGAATGAAGGGAAACATAGCCTTGGTCAAGGCTGTTCGATAGTCTGCATCCGGGTCCGGGTCCGTACGTACACGTATACACGTATACAAAGCGCAAACAGCGACCTCACGCGGCTAGTATGCAAATCAGCAATTTGCATATTATTCACGTTACCGCGTGAGGTCGCTGTTCGCGATTTTGTTTGCAATGAGAAGCTGCACTAATAACCCAGGCGGTCCGAGAGTCGAGGTTTGCTCATCATCACGGCCACCACCGCGAACGCCTTGACCAAGGCTAAGGGAAACAGGGACACAAGACGTATTGTTTCAAATTATATTACAATTTTACATTATTTATTATTATTACACAAATTATTACACAAATTGTCAGTATCTTTGTTCGGGGTTTCAATAATGCAACGCAATTCCATTGTAAGTTGCTCTACTCCAACATGTAATAGGTGTGTCCAAACAAAGTTTACTTGGATCAGCAACTCCAGCTACTGTACACGGTACGTCATGCTCACCACGTTACCCGATCCAGTGGCTAGTGAACGGCATAACCAGCAGAGAGTTTCGCCTCGATGTAAACCAGAACCGGTAGCCATCTAAAATCAAAACAATCCGAGATCCTTCAAAGTCTCTGACAGTGATATTAACATTGATAACCCATGCTAGGTACTTGCCCATTCAACATTTCAAAAAAAGGGTGTATATATATTCGATTTATCTGATACATATTCTTGGAAAAGAGTGACCAAATTCGACATAAAGAAATTGCAATAAATAGTCGCAATAATCGGTGCTTCACGATACAATTAAAGTGCAGAATTTGAACTTTCCTTTATCTTGCCAACATTACAACAAATGTATTTAGTGAAATAATCGGAAACACTTACGGGATTTGTTCTGCTTGAATTCCTGCTTGGTGGAGGGTTGCAGCGATCGGGACAGTATTGGTGTATGTCGGCGGCAAATTTAGCCCTGAATTTGGCCAAAGGGCCGAGATCGACTAGATCACCGACCAAGTTATCATTCACGGTGGATTAAACCTTCTGTTTCTAAGGTTTCTGATGAGTTGAATTACTAGTCAAGCATGCCCTCCACTATAATGCCAACAAAAAGATCACGTCCTCTCTCTCTGCAATCAGATTTGGTTCTCTCTCTCACGCAGACCTATGACTTTCCACATCACGTTCAATCTTGGTGGTTTTTTTAACGGTCTGCCCTTTGTTGGTTTGCGTGTAGGGCGTTCTAAACAAAACCCATGGCTGACAATAACAACAAACTCTACCCCGTCATCACATAGCACTTCGCACTTACTTGAGATTGCACTACTACCGGTGTTTGTCGTCACACTTGAGAGAGCTCATTTTTAAAAGAGAGTTCTTCCCTATATAACCGCGCCCAGCATGGCCATACCTCATTGCATTTTTGTGACCGGTACAGTCGACTCTCGGTAATAAGAGCTCGGTTAACACGAGAACCCGGTTAAGACGAGAATTTTCGTTGGTCCCGACCGAATTGTGCACATTCTTATGGGAGAAAATTCCATTAATACGAGCTATGTCATGTCTGTTTACGCATGAACTCGGCTAAGACGAGCATTTTTTGCGGCCCGATTGAGCGCAAATGCATGTATTGTTATCTATTTTCCACGAACATTTTGGAAAACAACCTGTCAATCAGCGAATCCATTCAATCCAGTAATTGTAATGTTCGTTAATTCTGCAGTGCGGTTTTCACTCCGCGTACACATACACATCACCTATTTGTGTCTCATGCCGCAATGATAATGGCGCAGTCATAATGCTCGCTAATCCGGCTCTGCGGTTTTCACTCCATGTAGACATCAGCTGTTTGTGTCTCGAACGTGCCGCTAGAGGGGGCTATTAAAAGGTGGACAATGGGCGATTGCGGTTCCCGCGCGTGCCGCTATAGAGGGGTTTGTTTATGGCGGCTTTCATGCCGCCGGAACGCGTAAACTGTGAAAGCAGTAGCCTGCACTTGCTTTCGTTCCCCTTCCAGCCAGCAGGAAAAAAAATAACCCAACCATGCCAAGGCAATCATGAAAAGCAAAATGTTTGGCGCCCTCTTTTGTTCAGTTATATCAATCCCGTTTGTAACTCAAAATATTTAATTTACCCCCAGGATTATCAATTAATTTTAGAGCTTATTAATCCCCAATAGTCGTACCCCAACATTTCACATTTTACCGTAAAAAATAGTCATTAATGAAGACCCCCCACGATCGAGAAACGCCCTCTGTTGTCCACAAAAAAATGCACTGGTTTCCTCCCTCTTGTGCCTTATGCTAGTTTCCGTGATGGTTACCAACTAACAAGAGCCCGGCCCCGGCCCCGGCCCCGGCCCCGGCCCCATCAAGATTTTTGTGTATGATGGAAATACTTACGTGCGTGTAGCTAATAATGCAGTGGTTTGCAGTGATCTTGGCAGCTCAAATCGCCCGGTCAGCGAACTCCAGAGGTTTTGTTCTTGTGCTCCGGTGTTGTTTTAATAAATATTACTGCTTGTTTTATTAAAAATCAGCTTGCAACATTTTCATACATGTAACCAATATAAACTTTATAAAGCAATACAATGTTATCGACACGATGTGCGTGGCATTTACATCGTGTTTGGGGCCTATCCACGCATCACATTTATACAAAATAAAGGGAAAAACCTGCAGCCCGGATAGGACGAGAGCCCGGATAATACGAGATATTTGCGTAAGTCCCGAGGACCTCGTATTAACGAGAGTCGACTGTATATGTTCGTCTCGTACTACGCACGATGTCTTCGGCACCTTCATTGCTTGATTTGCTCGCCATTCAGTCTGACAATGACTTCGATATGAGTCAACCGGACCCTGGTCCTTCGGGCGGTTCTTCGGGTGCTCCTTCGGGCTCCATTCCTAGCGGCAATCCGCGGGTAACGAAGTCTTCGGCAACAAAAGCGACTAAAAAGGTGGCAAATACGGTCGCCCGGGTTGAATTCTCGGCTTTGGAGCAGAAGATGACCATGATGGCGGAGGCAATCAAGACCCTACAAGCCACCGTGGTGACCTCGATGGCCGGACAACAAGCCAAACGACAACAAGTTGACCAGACGGTGTCGTCCAGTGACGAGTCCTTCACAACCAACAAGTTGATTGAGGATCTGCTTAAACCGTCCAATGACGGTGCTTCGGCTGAAGCCCTAAGCGCCATTAAACAGTACTCGGCTGAGGACTCCGGCGAGAGGATTAATGAGAAGTTGGCAAACCTTATCGGTAAGGTGGTCAGACGGCAACCGTCGGACAAAAAAGTTACTGAGAAACTCAATAGTTTCAAACGTCCAGCCAATATTGAAGAACTCCAACCCACTCGAGTAAACCCGGAGATATGGAGTTCATTGCAATCGAAAACTCGATCACTGGACATTAAGCTCCAGAAGGTGGAACAAGCATTGCTTAGAAGCATTTTGCCAATGGTGTCATGCATTGAAACACTCATGAAATGTGAAAGTATTGACCCAACGGATCTCATAACAAAGCTTCTGGATTCGGTGGCCATTAATTGGCTATTCGAAATTATGAGCTTAATCTGCATCGCAGAGAACTTATTAAACCTGACTTTAAACCAGGAGTTCTCCAATATGTGTTCTGCTGAAGCGCCCGTAACCGGGCTATTGTTTGGAGACAATCTCACACAACTATGCAAGGACATTCAGGAGACTAATAAACTGGGCCAAAATTTGGCTATCGTTGCGGAACCTTCCCGTGCCCGAGACAGGACCGAGGGAGGCCGCAACGAGGACGGGATGGTAAACCGTATACCCATACTAGTCAGTACCGACAAGTGAAGCCCTGCAGTATCTGGGTGAGTGAGCATAACGCTCAACATCTTAATTAAGACAGGTAGACTCGCACACTTTGTAGCCAAATGGCGTGGACTTACGTCCGACAAGTTGGTCATTGACACTATTCAACACTACCACATTGAATTTATCAAACAGCCGTACCAAACGCACATCCCACGGGAAATAGCCTTTTCTGATCAGGAAATTATCTTGATTTCAGATGAAATTGACAAGTTGCTCCAAAAGGGAGCCATAGTTAAAACAAGCCACATTGATGGCGAATTTATTTCCAATCTTTTCCTTCTTTTTATTTATTGTTCGGCATTCAGCCGGGATAGCCCACGAAAGTCTTTCGACTTATTTCCAGTGGGGTCCCAGATGATAGAAGATGAGGAAGGAAGTTACAGTTTTAGACGTGAGAGGAAAACCCCAGAGATTAAATCTGGAGAAAACCCACGGAATCAGGTAGGGACTGAAAACCCAATCCACATGTTGGCCCCAGCCGGGATTCGAACCAGGGTCACAGTGGTGGAAGACGAGGAAAGTACCACTACACCAACCTGATCCCCAAAAAGGACGGGTCAAAAAGGACGGGTCGTTTCGCCCTATTATTAATTTACGGGGGGCTGAATGCCTTTGGTGCATACCATCATTTCAAAATGGAAACTATTCGCCACGCAATTCAGTTACTAAGACCTAACTGTTTTATGGCATTAATCGATCTAAAGGACGCATATTTCTCAGTGCCTATTGCAGAAGAACACGGGAAATTATTGAGGTTCGTGTGGCATAACAGGGTGTAGAATTGTACTTGCCTACCCTTTGGTTTGGCATGTGCCCCTCGTGTCTTTACTAAAGTATTGAAGCAGTTGATTGCTTCACTTCGACAAAGGGGCCACGAGTCATGTGACTATTTCTCTACCGCCTTCAAAGGTGGGGCATATTATTACGTGCATTCTTTACATAATTGACCGGAAAGTGTCAAAAATTCGAGATGTTTCCAGTGTAATTGGGTTGTTGGTCATCTCTGAACTGGCGATACCATATGGCCCCATGTTTAGAAGAACGCTCGAAAATGAGAAAAACACAGCACTTTTTAAAAGTGGTGGAAATGTTGAGGCCATGATGTCGATTTCTATTCAAGCGATATCAGATTTACATTGGTGGATTAAAAATCTTCCACTTGCTTCCCGCCCCACTGTATAGACAGGCGCCCAAATATATTGTTGAGACTGATGCGTCGACTTTGGGCTGGGGTGCCAACTTTAATGGCCATATTACTGGAGGACACTGGTCCCAAATTGAAGCCGGTTTTCACATAAACCTTCTGGAACTCCAGGCTTGCTTTCTGGCATTAAAGTAATTTTTTCTCGAATGAAACAAATGTCACGATTCATTTGAAATTTGACAATGCCACAGCAGTGGCTTGCAGCATTTTGGTGGCTCAAAGTCGAAACTACTGAATTCCTTATCCAGTGAAATTTTGTCATGGTGCATGGACCGTAATATATGGTTAGTGGTTTCACACCTCCCCGGCACACAAAATATTGTGGCTGATTTTGCATCCCGTAATTTTCAGGATGACTTGGAGTGGAAACTTAATGCCACAATTTTTCGGGAAATAGTGAACATTTTCCCTGAACCTGATATTGACTTGTTCGCATCTCGACTGAATTATCAAATGGTCTCATTATGTCACATGGCGGGCTGACCCAGGTTCTGTAAATTTTGATGCATTTACTTTAGATTGGTTTTCATGCATTTCCGCCATTTTGCATCATAGACAGAGTTTTAACGAAAGTGGACCATGACAAAGCATTTGGGATATTAATTGCGCCGTTATGGCATACACAAACATGGTTTACGAAAATGCTGGAATTGCTCGTCAGGACTCCGTGTATTTTGCCTCCTCAGCCCGATTTACTTTCTCTCCCTTTCTCAGAGAGGCTCCACCCCATGGGGGACCGCCTGAAACTAATGGCTTGCCTCTTATCCGGCAGGCCTTCAGAAACCAAGGAATTTCAAGACGGGCTACCCAAATCATCCTGGCATCCTGGCGATCGACCGAATACCAGAACACATATGATGCACGATATGGGGCAGAGCGAAACCCACCTCTTTTGTGTTGGTCATTGTGTTCCCGGAATCTCGGGAATTCTTTTCAGAAGTCTAGGGGGATGTGTTAGGTAACAATAGTCTGGAGATTGTATAGGGTATAGGGACAAAAAGGGGGGTACCCCTCTGCCCCATATCGTGCTGGGTATACCAGAACATATGTTACAGGTTGGCGCTTCGCAAGTGGCTTTTGTTCTGTACTGTGAGGCAATTAAAGGTTAATCCGATTCGATCAAATGTGACGTCAGTGGTCGATTTTCTGGCAGCGGAGTTCTACAACGGCTGTGCATACAGCAGCATTAATACTCTCCAAAGTGCCTTATCGGCAGTTATGCAGCCAGTCGACGGAATAACCATAGGTTCACACCCTCTAGTCAAAAGGCTCTTGCAAGGTGCCTTTAACTTAAAGGTAGTGTACACGATTGGTAATCCTCCAATTTTTGTTTTACTGAATTATTACGAAATACCTTACTAGACTGTAAGTTAATAGTAGTCTCAATCATCCTGTGAAATGATGGCACCAGGTGTGCTGTCGTTGTCAAGAAAAGTGGAAATGTATATCGTTTTCCAACGATTTCCGGCTGGAAATCGTTGGAAAACTGCCCTGTAGCCGTTAGTCAAGGCGCGCGTGGCTACCCGGGACGAGTGGCGCGCACCGGACATGATGGCGCCATGCCATATCCGGGGCGCGTCACGCGCCCATAGCCACGACGGTTTCATCCGCCCGACGGTTTCATCCGCCCGACGGTTGAAAACGAGCGCCGTTTTTCTCTCGTTTTTTTCGCCATCCAACAACGCAAAACTTTAAACAGGTCAGTGGAATGATATTTCCTATAAAATACTAACCCCTAAATCCACCCATTTCTGAAAATTGCAACAATTACCAATCGATACTCCCACACATGGGATGTGACTGTTGTCTTAAATTATTTAAAGGGCTTGGGTCGAATGCTGACCTCTCTTTGAAAAATCTCACCATGAAACTGGTGGTATTTATTGCTCTAATATCTGGGCAGCGATGCCAAACATTATCCTTGCTCAATTTAGATTATGCACAAGTCACGACCAACGGGGTTACCTATATAATTGACAGACTTACTCAAACAAGTAAAGTCGGAAAACCTCACTTGACTGTTCATTTAAAGGGACACATTGCCTTAAAATGTTATGAAATTTTGCTGTTTGGAAATGTTCTTTATCTTTTATAAGAGTTGTTCATGCAAAAAGAACACGTATAATGTGTTGTAATTAGTGAGTAGTGATTACAAAACAAAAAATTGGCCTCTGACCCCTGACATCTGACCCGCGAAACATAGACTTATTTCTAGTAGTAAATCGTCCCCTATGTTCACGTCTATTTGGCAATAAATTTAGAGGCCTGATGAGGCACACGAACCGATATCTATACTATATCATCATGATACAAAAACAGCATTGGGAACCAGACCTTCTTGTACCACACAATGCGTTGGCGCCAGGCTGGCCCCGCGGACATCCATTTACGAGTACCGTCCGTGTCCCGCGACGAGACAGTCCCGATATCCCAACCATATATCACCCAAGACGCGGGGCAGGCTTCGCTTCACCCGGCCAGGCTACACAAGTTCCTTACAAGGCTTGCGGCTTGACCATAGTGGAATAACAAGTTTATTCCAACATGCATTTTTATAATTAAATATCACAAACAGACGGTTATTGTAATAATAATTTCCCTGACGTACCTTAACCAGCTGCGACTGGAAATACGACTGGTGGACACGGTCCGCCATTTTGTGGAGTCAAAAATTTGGTTCTACAAAATGGCGGAACGTTATTTGTCACGAAATTAAACAAAAACCACGCAATTTGAAGGGATAGTTATGTGAATCTTTATATTCTACTTTTAAAAAAGCTTCCCAACCATATCCATTTCATTTTTATAGCCCAAATCGCCAAATCCAAAGCAATGTGTCCCTTTAACATCGTTTCCACATGATGCTTCACTCTGTGTTGTCAGTTTACTTACAACGTACATACAGAGGACAAGGCCATTGAGGGGCAACCAGAGACAATTGTTCCTAAGTTACGTTCCCCCACAGAATGCGGTGGGTTCAGCAACAATTGCTGGATGGATTACAGCTACTTTACAATTAGCGGGCATTGATACTAAGAAATTTACTGTCCATAGTACTCGCTCGGCAGCGTGTAGTGCCGCACATAGGCACGGTGTACCATTGGCTACTATAATGGGGACTGCTGGGTGGACCAGGTGCTCCACATTTGCCAAGTTTTACAATAAACCCATCCACGACAGTTCCTTTGCTCAGGCTGTGCTTGACAAATGGTGCCGGATATGGGGGGAATTCACTTAGCCTTTGATTTGAGTAGCACTGCTCAACCCTACACAACTGGTAACCTGACCATTATGTGCTATTCGAGGTCAAGATACGTTTACCAGTTAATAGTCTGCGACCCATTGTCAAATGTATTTACACATTGCATTGCTCGGACGGATACCAGACTTCATTGTTCGTGACGCGCGTGTGCAAATATCCGCGTGTGACGCGTACACTTCTAAATTGCATCTGGACGTTCGTGTGTGAGATCGAGAGCTTTTTGCTTATTTGCTGGATATCTTCATTCACTTTCAATTTCGTTTTGGTTACTTATAATTAGTAGTTTGTCTGCCATTTGTCTGCCATTGGTTTGCTATTAGTAGTATTACAGTCTTTAGTAATAGTATTACAGCTTTCTTTTGGAGGTTTTTCTGCCATGTACTGATGCCCCGCCGAAAAATACAGCGTGTGGACATAAACATTAAATCACTATCGGAAACTCTTCCTCGTGTTCAACAAAACACCCAAGCCTTTCGTGTATCTCTGACCAACTGCAGCAGTGGAGTAACATTCAAATCTTCCAACCTCACTGAAAACGAAAAGGTTGGAATTCTTGTATGTAATTATAAGTTTGGTTTGGAAGCCGTTGAAGGCTGCCAAAAAAATTGGATTTAAAACAGTTTTCCCCTGATGTAATTTCAGAAGGACTGAATGTTCCCCGTGAACTGTTTCAACTTCTTTTCAACTTTGTGCCACGACCTAACATTGAAGTTGAACCAAACGCCGTTAAGTCTACAGCCACCTCATTATCTATTCCTCCCTGTGGAAACTGCCTGCATTGTTTTCAAAGCCTAGAAAAACAGCATGCCTTTATAAATGTAAAATACATCACCGTAGATGGCATAAAAGTAGGACGAAAATTAAACCTTCGATGTAGAAAATGTGAACTTGTATACAAGTACTCGGCATATGGAAGTATCAGAACCCATTGGACGCTCTACAGCGAAGAGAGAGATGCGATTGAAACGACAGATTGTGTCTTCGTACAAAGAACATTGTTTGATCTGCACTGCAACCTTGCGTAAGTGTTAATTGTAAATGTCAGTGGGCTGAGGGGTCATACTGGGTCATGCTAATTAGCATCAACAAGCGTCAACAAAGCGTCAACAAAGCGTCAACAACTTATAAAAGCACTGTTCAGCTTAAACATGTTCGTTCTTATGCGGAATTGTGAATTGGAATTCGCCCAATTTCTTACATAATACGAGATGCGAGTATAGCTTTTGTGAAGCTAATGTGCATTTTGAGCTTATTGACGCTTTGTTGACGCTGATCGGGTTTGTTGACGCATGTTGACGCTGATCGGGTTTGTTGACGCTAAATAGCATGACCGGTCATACAAATTACCGTCAACATGCATAAACATCGTCAACACACATAAACATCGTCAACACCTCCAAAACCATTATAAATTAACAAAAGAGGCATAGAAATGTAATGCCTAGGCTAAATTAGAATTTCTGTCGGTTAAAAGTCGCATTTCATTTATGAAAATGAAAAAAGTTTCACGTGAAAATTTTTCTCTAAACCGCACGGTGTGTCCACGGTGTGTCCACGGTGTGTCCACGGTGTGTCCACGGTGTGTCCACGGTGTGTCCACGGTGTGTCCACGGTGTGTCCACGGTGTGTCCACGGTGTGTCCACGGTGTGTCCACGGTGTGTCCACGGTGTGTTCACGGTGTGTTCACGGTGTGTTCACGGTGTGTTCACGGTGTGTTCACGGTGTGTTTGTAAGGATATGGAGTCGGAATAAGGATAAACAATGGCACAAATGTAGAGTCCTCCGTGTGCTGTGGTGTGCATGTTTATTAAGCCATGGAATAAGAGACTGTTCACATATGTCCGCATGCGTGCATAAAGTAGTATCACAACAGTGTGTTCACGGTGTGTTCACGGTGAATAGTATAAACGACAAAGCATCAACAAATTATAGGTGTACTTTTCAACTTACAAATCTTACGGCAAAATAAACGAAGGAAATTCGTTCTTGTTTTGAATATTTTCATGATTTTGTTTTTCTAAATAGTAAATAGTGAACAAAAGGAGGTAGCAGCCAAAAAGGAGGCGGGTTTGGACAAGAAACTTGTAATTTTTTACTTGGCCTAATGTATAAGTTTTTGTTCTTTTCTGCAGCAATTATGCGTGGGTGAGCTTTGCTGGTTTTTCGGAGGCCTACAATGGAACATTCAACCTGAGTCGGCACGCAGGTAAATTGTTGGTTAAAGTGAAGTTTGTTTTTCTAGTGTGTTTATTTTGTTATCTTTTCACTTTGTTCATTGTAAGTTACTTAACTCCTAATTTTACCTTGTCAAGATCAATTTGCAGGCACCCTAGGGGGTTATGGATTACTGTAGTGCTTTCACATCTTGTTAATTAATATGAGTTATGTTAGCATAAACTGGTAATTTTTTTTATTCGCTTGTGTCAGTTTATACATTTTGTGTACCTCTTGTAAATGCACAACTGGTAGTGAATGTTTATTCATTTTTAAACTTGTTGCTTTCTTTCAAATAACCTCATATGAGTCTATACATGTAGCATGCTGTATTGACAGTTCTGAATCCATAAGTTTTTAAAATATATTTTAACACGCCTAAGAAGGTTTAGGGTTTACCCAAACCCACCTCGATACTCCAAAACATGGCAGTGTATACATGCTATCACTTTGCGATATAGACTGCGTCATCAGGTGTATTTCATAACACTATGCATTCAGTTCATTTGGTAAAAGTCTTGCCCCAAAAAGGTAGATGTGTCAATCCAAAAAGGAATAAACTTTGCAACCTGTGCTTCAACAATTTAAATCATGTCATACATACAAATACATGTATAGGCATAATTTGATTTTGGACAAACATTTTATCATGTGATATCCTTTTTTAGGACTAAGTGCCAAAAATGTCTCTGCAACATTTTTCAATGGCGAGATGGAGCTGGAGATGAGAAGACTGCATCAGCCTTATATGTTGATGAAAGTCGACAGTGACAGAGAAGCTGTCATGAACCAAGTAGAAAAACTGAGGAGGAAAGCCCCCTATGAACATCCCAAAAAGTGCCATCCTGCTTGCAAGGCCAAAGGTTAATTGATATTTGCAAATGACGAATTGTATGGTTTGTCATAAGCACCTTTTGTGCATCTTTAAAATGTGTCAAATATCATCTATGATTAAAATATATACAAGGTGTTCATAATGAAAATTGAACAGCCATTTGTCAAGTTCTTAAAGGGCAAGTAAAACGCAAATTTTTGGGGGGGACTTTTTGGACTTTTCTGATAGTTTATGCCTCCCCAAAACAAATATAAAAAAGTTTCCTGAGTCTAAAAATACCCCTGTTTTTGAGCTTTTTCCTTCTGAGCCACTTTGACTCGATTCAGAAAAGGCCGAGGTCAACTGCGTGCCTTCTTGTGCGAGTGATGACGTATATTTATATAAACTGTGGAGAAAATACTTGATTACAATCAATGCATAAAGCACCATCCACATTTCAACCTTCACCCTGCTGTTCCAAATGTCAATATTCTGTTCATACAAGAGAGGTGTACACATAAGTAAATGTAAGGTCGATTGCCATTTGTAAAACATGATATGAATAAATATTTTTGTGTATGTCGATTTTTACAAAGGTTGTGGCCGTGTCTACGTCTTTGATGGCATATGGAAACTGCGATTTCCTCATTGCATGTATAAAGTCAAGGTAAATGTTATCATAACACATTTTTTAAACAAAAATTCGTTTTATTTCTGTGTGATGTTTTTTGTTTTTTTATATACCGGAAAGTCAACCCAAGTTGATTTTCGTTTGAAAATTGATAATTTTTTGGTTTTTTCGTCTCTTGTTTAGGACTCGTACCCTCCTGTGGATTTATCAACGATTGATAATCATTTCACTTGCGCGACAACTAAAAGAACATTAATTATTTGTCTATTTTTTTCCCTGTGTCATTCTGTCTTTCTATGGCCTATACCTGTATTTGCAAATGGCACCTTGAGAACTGCAATGATAGATTTTGTCCAAACTTCCTCGGCTGTACTCAATGTATTTTTGGAGTTGAGAAATATCCAAAGAATATAAAGTTATGTGACACCATGTTGTTAATTTACATTGCAATTTGCAAGGGGTACTTTGTTGTACATGTGAGGAAATTACTAATTCTTGTTCCTTTCTTGTTTCTTTCTTGTTCCTTTGCATGACAGAGTGTTATCTCCGAGATAGCAATCCCCCTCGACGCGGAAAGGCATTTTGCCAAAAGCTCTGTAGGAAACTTGAAAACACCAAAGTACCCACTGAACTACGTGCTTTTCTGAAGCATTGCGGTATTTCTTACGCTGACAGTAGTGTGACCGGTTAGTGTATTAATAAATTGTTACGTTTTGTTAATGTAACATTCAATCTTTGACCTCAAGAAAGTTTTCATTGCCATTGCACCCACAAAAATGTATTATCTGTATACCTGCCAACATTGGCCTGCATACAGTAGTCAGTACACATCAAAGACCTTGTCTCATTCAACTATTACAAACTCTTTTTTTATGTCAAAGAATCTCACTTAAAATAGCCCTGATAGGAGACGCATGCAGTATTTTGTGTTGAGCTGAGTAAGGGGCCGTCCATAAAGTACGTACGCATGAAATTACAACTTGTTTACCCTTCCCCCTGTACGCATGGCATACGCAGTGGCTCCAACCTCCCCCCCCCCCCCCCCCCCTGTACGCATATGCATTCCGGAGGTCGCAGGTTCGAATTCCGCTCCTGCCATTTTCTTTGTTCACTTTGAAAATGTATTCAAATTTACCTAGTCAGTTTCCCTTGTGGATTGTTTGACGAATTATAAGTTAAAAAGTCGTATCCTCATTGAGTGATCCCCACAATGTCGCTTTCCAGGTTGTATCGTAAAATTGGGTGTGATCCCTGACTATACGGCATTATGGGTTTATGACTTCTGACTAGCGCCCACCCGAACAAAGATACTGACAACTTTTGCCACTTCCAATGAAAAAACGAGTGACAAACGGTCTGCTCTACCTTGAACAATTGAGTCAATACTAAATGATGAGAATTTGCAAGAAATAAATATTCTTGAAGGTTTCATAAGTACAAAAGAAAAACCGTTGAGAATTGGAGATTTATTGATGTGACTCTTTCAGCTCCCTTCAATAAATTTACAGGGACGTGGTTTCTTTTCATAATACAGGTTGTCCGGTGGATAGCATGTGCGGCATGTGAACTGTGGTTTCATCAAGTGTGTGTTGACATGAATTTGTCTATGAAAAAAGCGGCAGGAGTGGACTTTATGTGTTCTTCCTGCCAGCTTTCTTTCCAGCGGTCCTAAAAAGATTTCTTTTATTCAGGCATACATACAGTTCTGGACAAAAATATTGGACCACCAACACTTCTATTACATGTAAGTGTCACTCTACGCGTACTTGTGTTTATGATGCACAAGCCTGTATAGTTTCTTCCAGACATGTCTCGGTATTGAACAAAAACTAAATGTTTTTTGCAAAATCACATAAAATCGTCGTTTTTTTGTAATAGTTTTAGACGATGTTTGATCTATATGGATACTGTTAGTGGTTTAATAATTTTTTTCCAGAGCTGTATTTTAAAGTTGGGCTGTTTCATTTAGACATTTTCACTTGATGGATAAAATAATCAATAATTTATCACTCCATATACTGTAAGGCATTGATGCTTGTCTTTGGTGAATTAATGTAACATGCCTATCTTTAGAAACGGCACAAATGAGCACCAATCAAGTAAGTCCTATCATGTAATTTTATAACTTCAAATCATGAACTTTGCTTTCATTTCCGTAAATGATACAAGGTATCGTCAGAACATACAGTTTTTTATAATGTGTATACATGTTAACCACATTTTTAGTTTAACCACTTCGCGCCGGGATTATTTTTGCCTCGATTTTCAAAAAAGGCAAATTATAGCAGCCAACTTTTGATATACAGCCAAACGCTACAAATACTGATTTGCAAGAGTCATTTCAACAGTATTTGTACAATATTTCTTGCCGGAGCGTAAATTGTAGAACAGGCCATGCACAGCGTCCAAGTTCAAGTTCAACGCACGGTCTGCCTGCAGACTTCTCTGACTTTGTGTGTGTGTCCAAAACAAATGAGGGATTAGTGTGTTGAGACAGCACCCGGATGTGAGTCGAGGCAAGCTTGACGTTTTAACCCGTCAGCCGTGCCCGTGACACTGCCAACACAAATATGCAGTCAAACGATAAGAATAGTTTGCAAGACACGCAGGAACAACAATTGAAGCTTTAAGACCAATTTACACGAACGCGACTTAGTTGTGCAATATTGTAGCGCGTTGCTCTAAATATGCACAAATAAATGAGTGTCTTCTCGCACATTTGTTTCTGTTTTTTTCCAGAATTGTATGAACGCAAAACTTTAAATAGGTCAGTGTATCACTATTTTTATAAAATTCTAACACATACATCCATCTATTTCTGAAAATTACAGAAAAAGCAAATGTTGTATACATGCATTAATTACCTTTAAAGTATTATTGATTTATCATGTCACCTTCTTGTAATTGTTCCTCTTTCAACCTTGGATTTGTGACATAAAAGTAGGATGGAAAGTGTTTCAAATTTGATGTTTTTCGGGTCGTTAGTCATCCAAACAATATACAACTGCAGTGCAACGAACAAAAGAAAACGTTATACTGGCTGTAGGAAAAATATATGGCAAGTGCCATTATATTTAAAACAAACTTCATGATGGGATGCCTCCATTGTAACAAGTTTATGGAAAAGCAGCTAAACCCGTAAATATATCTGTGAATATTCTCGTAATTAGAAAAGGATACTTTGAACAAAATTGAGAGAGAGCAGGTGTAGTTATGCCCAAACATTGTTTTTTAAAAACGTTTTTTTCTTTATCCAAATACGAAGAAAACTTATGAAATCTCATCCGAGTTGTAAGAAGGGTTCGGAAATAATTATTTCTTAAACTTAAAGGTAGTGTACACGATTGGTAATCCTCCATTTTTTTACAAAATAACTTACAAGACTGTAAGTTAATAGTAGTCTCAATCATCCTGTGAAATTATGGCACCAGGTGTGCTGTCGTTGTCAAGAAAAGTAGAAATTTATCGTTTGTTTGTTTCTTTGTTCAAGTGATATATAATACTTATACTTTGATATGCATTTCAGATACTTGGGAAACAATCTTAAATTACATTTGTAAACAGGTTTTCCTGACGTTTAATATGAACATGGTACATTAAAACACTAACAGAGAAACATTTGTAACACACGCAATATCTGTTTCCATTGCTGTCCTTCTTCCTGTTCTCTTATAACTTAAGTATATTTAAAGAGGCTTCTGTGATTGGGGGTTTGGCACCACGAAAAATGAATTCAAAACTTTCTAGAATTGAAGTAAGAGTCATCAATCCCAAAACAAAAATGGGCCCAAGTTAACTTAATAATTTTCTTAAAAGTGTAAAACTGTCGGGAGCAGGATTCCAACCTGCGACCTTCGGAATAGACCGTGCCCTTTCCGAATTACTTGGCTACGGCTGAATGTTACACACATGTCTATGGTAGCGGCCGGCTGCAGCCATTTCCCATAGACTCGTGTGTAATTTCAAGGCGCAGCCAAGTCGGACAGGGCCTTAAGTCTCGCGCATAAAACAGCTAAAGGCCACGATTAAACTTCCGGGCACCTCCGAGCCGGCGGCTGTGGGCTCCGTGCTACCAAAAGAGGGCGCTGTCCACATAGCAACCGCATAGACTTCTTCGCAAATAAATACCGCCTGGTTGAGACCACCGATCTCTAGAGATCAGTAGTGCTTGAGACGTACGTCATAATGGTAAAAAGGCATTGTGGGAAGGAATGAGACATGCCTTTTCCTTCCAACAATGCCTTTTTACCATTGTGACGTCTCAACCTATAGCGGTGGGCTCCGTGCGCCGTCGAATGTGGGCGCTGTCCACATAGCAACCGCACTTCCATGGAGCAAGTTCGATCGATCAAGGACTATAGTTAACCATAGTTCGACTAATACTCTGATCGAACGCACGCTAGTCGACGATGGTTGGACTAGTCTAGTCGACGATTCGCGACCAGCCTACCGAGGTTGGTTGCATCGCTGGTTACCATAGCACAGTGCAGAGAGGACCAGTTATCAGAAAAATGGCGAAAAAATGTAAATCTTCAGCAGCAGTGAACGAACGTTTTTTGTTACTTTGTCTTTCTTTGAACATTTTGAAATAATGCACACTTTACCACTTGTGACATTGTTGATATACTGAGCAAATATCGTCCGTGTCGCTTTTATCTATGAACTCGTCCAAAAACGTAAAAAAACTAGCCACCGCCATTTTCTCATGGTCGCGTTGACATGACAATAGTTCGACGAGAGCTTGTTAAAGTTTGTACATGGACCATATCGCAAATACCGCCTGGTCGAGACGTCACAATGGTCACAAGGGATTGTGGGAAGGAAATGGGAGCGATTTTGGTGCGCGTTTCTTTCCCAGGTCCCTAGTAACCATTGTGACGTCTCATCCAGGCGGTATTTGCGATGGTCTATGGAGTAGTGATTTTTCCACCCTGTAGGACTTGCGTAGCGATCTTTTGTACACGGGTCTATGGAGTAGTGAGTAGTGATTTTGATTTCCCCTCCAAAAGAGCTTTTAAACTTTGTACACGGTTCTATGGAGTAGTGATTTTTTCCATAGTGTAAGACTTGCGTAGCGATCTTTTGTACACGGGTCTATGGAGTAGTGAGTAGTGATTTTTTTATTTCCCCTCCAAAAGAGCTTTTAAAAAGTTTGTACACGGTTGTATAGAGTAGTGATTTTTTCCACCGTGTAGGACTTGCGTAGCGATCTTTTCTACACGGGTCTATGGAGTAGTGAGTAGTGATTTGTATTTCCCCTCCAAAAGAGCTTTTTAAAAGTTTGTACACGGTTCTATGGAGTAGTGATTTTTTCCACCGTGTAGGACTTGCGTAGCGATCTTTTGTACACGGGTCTATGGAGTAGTGAGTAGTGATTTTTATTTCCCCTCCAAAAGAGCTTTTAAAAGTTTGTACACGGTTCTATAGAGTAGTGATTTCATTTATCGTGTAGACCATTTGCCGTAAAGTCTTGTGAAGCGGTTTTTGTACACGCCTACACGGGTCTATGTTTTGTACACGGTTCTATAGAGTAGTGATTTGGGTGTCGGAAACACACATCACGCCATTGAAACTTCACGGTGTAGGGTTTGTAGCGCTACTAGAAACACGCAGTGCCATTTTTCACCCCATATCGTGCAGGGTATCGTGCTTGACAGCGTGCAAGATAAGCCTGGTGCCTGATTTGACTTTATACGTGTACAAGTATACTCATGTGTTCAGCGGTGCTAATAAAGTCTCTTAACGTGTTCCACTGGTCATGTTAATGTACATGTAACCTGATGCATTGTCCCTCATTTTGCAGGTTATTGGCTCTAAACATCTCAAGTAAGTCCGAAGTGCTATATGATGACGAGGTAGAATTTCCTAATTAAACGGAATGAAATGAAATGTAATTGAAGTTTAATTTTAATTCTACCGAGTCATCACTAGCACTGAAGGACTTACGCTCCCTCCCTATTTGATTTTGGGAAAATGTTAAAACGCCTATATGTGTGTTCACCTCTCGTAAAATTTGCTACCCTCCCGTCTATACCTGCAAAAGAGTAATTTTACAAAAATGCTCTGAGGTATGGCCATGCTGGGCGCGGTTATATAGGGAACTCTCTTTTAACAATGAGCTCTCTCAAGTTTGACGACAAACGCCGGTGGTAAGTGCAATCTCAAGTAAGTCCTTCAGTGCTAGTGATGAATCGGTAGAATTAAAATAAAACTTCAATTACTATTCATTTCATTTCGTTTAATTAGGAAAGTCTGACGCAACGCTTGGGGTCGTGAAACTTTGGTTTTCTGGCGTACGGCGGGAACTTTGAGTGTATGTGATTGGCTGAGATTGGGCAGTTTCATTTTCTAGGGGGGGGGAGGAAATTTTAACTCGGAAATAGTTGGAACTGGTGTGACTGGGAAAATAACTGTGAATTCATTTTTATAAATACTTTTTTTCAAGGTGAAAGGTAAATGTATCTATTAATAAAGAAGTAAATTAGTGGAACCTAAGCGAAAGTCTATACAAGAACTGAAATTTATATTGAAACGGTATTCTGCATTGTCCACTTTCAAAATCTTTTCAAAAGTGCGCGTACACATACGAACTAATTTGTTTACGCACTGCGTGTTCTTTTGCGCACTGAAGACCGCTAAACATGGACCAGCGAGCTGCGTACGCAGTGAATACGCAGCGAGTATGAACCGGCCTTTACAAGCAGAAACAATGTTTCACTGAAAAGTCATTTTTGGCATTTCAACAACTTCAAACTTCAAGACTCCGACAACTTGAAAATGTTATATTTTGGGGGCGATAGGAATAAGGTACCACAACACACAAACATATCAAATTAAAGCTTTTAATCTGTACTTTCCACCCATTTCGTGTGAACATCACAGGTTAGCGAAAAATGTGCCGCTATAATAGCAGAACATTTCTCGCTAACAATATGGCAGTTCGGTATTTCAACTGCGCATGTGCACAATGAGTTATTCCGAATAACCCGTGACCTCACACGCGTATGAAGGCGCAAGGTGGTCGCACAACGCGCACGTGTTAAATTCAATCCGAATGGACGTTCGCTTAACATGGCATGACATTACGTCAGCAATTTTATCCCGAATAACCTTTGACCTTTGAGATGCTCATTAGCGTATTTCCTGGGTCAACAAGGAATTTTGGCCTGTGCGCATGCGCACATCCGTAACTAAGGATTCTGTGCTTACGGCCGGGGTTAGCGGATAATTCTTTGCTAGCTTGGTTAAGCACATAATTGCAGGCCGCTAGCACAAAATCGAGCCTTACAGATTCCAAAGTCTTACAAACAGACCCAGGTGAAAAGTAGAATAAGTAGGATCAAAATTGTTCTTAAAAAAGAAGAAAAGTAGGACTTTGGAGGACAAAATCAGGATAAAAGTAGGACTTTAATTGCGGGACATCCGGAGTAGTTTTCGTTGATACTCACCCATGTCCACAGCATCACAGGCCTCATTTGGAATGTTCTGTACTCCAACATGTACACTTGTGCTCTATCCTCAACTATTAGCTCTTGGAAGTAAAGCCTAGTTTCTATATCGCCGTTGCGCCTTCGCAGACTGCGCAGACAGTACGCGGAACGGTCGTAAGCAGGACGTGCTGCGACGTCTAGAGGGCGCTGCGATCGATCCGACACGCGCTGTCCGTAATGATTGACGGTCCATGCATCCAGCTAGCTTGTCCAATATGGCGGCGCTCAACAAATCATTTTTATTCGAGTGCAGACTCTTTTGTGTTTCGAGTCTCATGTTTTGTCGGAGACCGTATACGCTGAATAAAATGCAAGCGGAAACATCGGGTACTCTGCATGGCATAATTGTGGGATTGATTCTGTGGCGCAACAACAGACGGAAATGTGTTTCCATTCACCGAAACGATCAGCGGGCAAACGGTAGGGATACGCAGGAAACGATCAGCGGGCAAACGGTAGGGATACGCAGATGATCGGCAAAGTTTAACCAGTTTGGGTGCTGTTTGTGTTGCTCTCTGCGTTTCTTACGTCGATATGGAAACCAGGCTTAAAGTTGCAGTAGGACTACAGTCGTTTGGCCGGTTCCGCAAACGGAATTCGTCTCAGGCGTCCGGTGGCGAAAACACTTACTTTCCGAGGAGAGTACCCATCCATAAATATCCGGTAATAACTCAGTCACGAGGAGGACTATGGCATGTCAAACGTTGCAATATTCAATAATCTACGTTTTTTTGTGCGATGTTCAAATATATATGTGCGATGTTTTTCATTATGTGCGATGTTCAAATATATATATGTGCGATGTTTGTCATTATATATGCGATGTTCCAATTTATATGTGCGATGTTCAAATATATATGCGATGTTTTGTCATTATAGGCCTATGTGCGATGTTTGTCATTATATATGCGATGTTCAAATGTATGTGTGCGATGTTTGTTATTATATGTACGATGTTCAAATTTATATGTGCGATGTTTGTCATATATGTGCGATGTTCAAATAATATGTGCGATGTTCAAATTTATATTCGAAAACGGAATTGTGGGATATAGTATGGTTTCCAGACCGAAATAGCTCCTCTAGTATTAACGAAATAGAAAGGAACTTAAATGTAGCTCTTGCTAGTATTCACAACTGGTGCCAAAGAAACAAACTAGCATTAAATGCCAACAAAACCAAATGTATGCTTATTGGTTCAAGGCAGAAAATATCCAACGTCGACCTGAACGTGTGCATTGCTGATAAGGTTATCGAAAAAGTGAAATCTTGTAAATGCTTGGGTGTAGTTGTTGGTGAAACATTAAGTTGGGGTACACATGTTGAATACGTAAGGAAGACTGTTTCGTCTAAATTGGGTGTGTTAAACAGAATACGTGATTACGTTCCCCAAAGCAGCCTGCACACACTCTTTGTAAGTTTAGTTATGCCATCTTTAGAGTATTGCTGTACGGTGTGGGGAGGAAGGTACATATCTCACGACAATACCCTCAACAAATGTCAAAAAAGAGCCGCACGGATAATCCTTAAATGTACCTCCCTCACCCCCTCAGCTGATATGTTTGCCAGACTAAATTGGATTCCTTTTAAGGAAAGAGTTCAGTCCAAAAAGGCTATCTTTGTTTTCAAAAGCCTTAACAAAATGACTCCTTTGTACATGACAAATCTGTTCACACCACTTACAGTGATTCGTGAAACACGACAATCGACCCAAATGGCACTGAAAGTTCCTTTCGCCAAAAAGGAATGCTACGTGACAAGTTTCGCTGTGAGTGCCAGTATATGGAATAATCTGCCTGAACAAATGAGAACCATAAACTCCTTAAGTACATTTAAATCGGAGCTACGTAAAGCCATCTATCAGTGATATTTCTGTCATTTACGCTGATCTGCGGAGTTATAAACTTGGTTGCCAAAATACTTTGGAGCCGGATGGGAATTTCCCCTCTTTTTCACCCTAAAAGGTTTTTTTTTCGCGGGTTTTTCGCCCATCCCGTAAATCAGCAATAGGCTTCTGGAGAGTTGAAAAGTTAACCGAAAATATATTTATTTGTGTAAACATTACTGTATTTGTTTAAATATTTTGTATGAATGTGTAAATATTCAGTTTTAACTAATAATATGCAGGGCCCCATTGGAAACCAGTTTTAAACTGTTTGGGCACACCCTGGGTAAAGAAATGTAATAAATAAATAGTATGAATATTCCTAATAAGTTACATCAGGGACCAGACTACTTAGGACGGTCTATCTGTTGCACTGACCTGGCTAAAGCTAGCCCACGATTCAGCCCGCGATTCGCAATAGGGCCCGCGATTTGCCCGATCAGAGCAGCCGCATATTGAAAACTAGAATCCATTCGACAAAAGGAGTTTTAAAAAGATGAAATCGCTGGATTCAGGCAACGATTTTTTTTGAAAATTTCAAGAAATTACCTACCAATTTTGCATGAAATTTCAGAATAGGTATGAGCAAAGCAGTACATATTATACTTAACATTGTTTTATGGGTCTTTTTTATGAAATAATTACTCGTTTCGCGAGGGCCCATTTCAAAGGGTTCTCTACATCAATTCCTTTCGGCTCAGCACAATAGCTTCTGTTTGTGTACCGCACATGTTTTTAAAAATTCATATTTTTCTTTCATATTCATAATTGCCACCTTCCTGGACACACTTAATTTCAGCAAGGGCCTATTCCAAGAATGGCTTCTGTTCCAATTAGCCGCTTTAAGGCAGTGTACACGATTGGTAATTCTCAATATTTTTTTTACTGAATTATTACAAAATACCTTTGTAGACTGTAAGTTAATAGTAGTCTCAATCATCCTGTGAAATTATGGCACCAGATGTGCTGTCGTTGTCAAGAAATGTGCAAATGTATATCGTCTTCCAACGATTTTCAGCTCGAAATCGTTGGAGAACTGCCCTGTAGCCGTTAGTCAAGGCGCGAGTGGCTACCTGGACACGTGGCGCGCCCCAGACATGATGGCGCATTGGCATATCCGGGCCCAGATAGCCACGCGCGCCTTGACTAAAGGCTATTATCCGCCCGACGGTTGAAAACGATCGAGTGCCGTTTTTCACTCGTTTTTTCGTCATCTAACAACGCAAAACTTTGAACAGGTCAGTGGAAGGTAATTTCTTGACATTTCTCGAAAATTCGTTGCCTGAATCCAGAGATTTTATTAAATAATAACTCCTTTTGTCGAATGGATTCTAGTTTTCAACATGCGGCTACTCTGATCGGGCGAATCGCGGGCCCTATTGCGAATCGCGGGCTGAATCGCGGGCTAGCTTCAAGCCAGGTCATCAGTGTGGAACAGATAGACCGTCCTATAAGTAGTCTGGTCCCTGATGTAACTTATTAGGAATATTCATACTATTTCGGTCTGGAAACCATACTATATCCCACAATTCCGTTTTCGAATATAAATTGAAAAACATCGCACATATATTTGAACATCGCACATAATTATATGACAAGCATCGCACATATAAATTTGAACATCCCACATATAATGACAAACATCGCACATATAAATTTGAACATCCCACATATAATGACAAACATCGCACATATATGACAAAACATCGCATATATATTTGAACATCGCACATATAAATTTGAACATCGCACATATAAATTGGAACATCGCACATATAAATTGGAACATCGCACATATAAATTGGAACATCGCACATATGACAAACATCGCACATATATATTTGAACATCGCACATAATGACAAACATATCGCACATATATATTTTAACATCGCACAAAAATACTTAGATTATCGAATATTGCAACGTTTGACATGCCATAGTGGACAACAAGTTTTCTGCAAGTATTTGAAAGAATAACGTTCACATTCACAAGCTTTTCCCAGCGGTGAGTTGTTTGACCCGTTCCGCAAACATTTGCTAGTTTCGCAAACAGCGCCCTCTGCCCATACTAATACGTGTTTATTGGCTGAACTGTCAATGTCTGCTGGACATCGACAGTTGTGCTGCCAGATATAGGAGGGGAAACATTTTATACTGTATTTTGTTCGCATGTTTCAGGGATATTATACAGCAATTTTTCCAGTACAATAAAAACAAAGTTAGGTGGTATAGGCCTACTTTGTTGATTGCCTTGAAAAAATTCGGTGAGAATGGTTTAGTTTGTATGCTTTTGAATGAAAAACGTTCACAAGCTTTTTCCAGTGGTGAGTGTTTTAATGATTCTGCAAACGTTTGCTGACCATGGTTTCATAAAAATATTCCAGGCGCGGATCCATTGTGGGGGGTTTAGGGGTCGAACAACTTCCAGAAGAGACGCATGCTATGTCGAGTGAGCATCTGTAATTATATTTAACAGACCGTATCAAACCAGAGAGCTCAGATGTCCCCGTTATACACAAACTGCATACACAAATAGGGTTCAAATAAAAACACTAAATGATTCAAATGAATGTGAACAGTATTACAAGCATACGTGTACATGTATTCCAAAAAACTCATGTAGGCCTACACTGCACAGAAAATAAATTCACAAAGATGAACGAACTGGCAATCATGGTATGAAGTATCATATACACTGCACATAAAGTTTGACAGAAAATAACATAATGAAGATGGAGCAATAACAATTATGTACACTGCACACACATACAGTTTGCCAAAAATAACATGATCAAATATACATGAAGCAATAAAAACTATCATGTACACTGCACATACAGTTTGACAAAAAAATAACGACTAAATGAAGATGGAGCAATATTTGACATAAAATAACATGAATAAATGAACTAGAACAACCTAGTACATGAAAGAAATTGCATCATGTACACTGCACAGAAGATTAAATTAACGAATAAATTCAACATGAATTAATGAAGATGGAGCAATGAGACTCGAAATAAAAATCATGTTCACAGTCACTGGACATTAAAATTGACCAAAACTTTTACATGAATTTATGATGATGGAAAAGGTTACATGCAATATGAACACAAAAGAATTCATCACGTACATGTACACCGCTTACAAAAATTTAATTATCGAAAATGAAGCAACGTATATACAAGATAAGACAAAAGCCATGTAAATTTGATAAAAACGTTAACATGAATTAAAATGATATATATACAATAAGACAAAAGAAAATTCATCACGTACACCGCACACAAAATTAATTAACGAAGATAAAACAAATGAAGCAACGTGTGTGCAAGATGAAATAAAAACAATCATCCAAACTAACACTCATCTTCCTAGAAGAGATTTGTTTCACATGGTGTTACCCGCAATCTGTCTTTCTCGTAACATAGTAATGAAAATGGAGTAATAAGACATAGAATAAAAATCATTTTCACTGCTTATAAAACTTAAAACAAATTAACGATCATGAATCAATATATTATGTACATCTGGTGCACAAGCTGTACACGAAACGTGACAAAATTAACGTTACATGTGATTTAAGCCAACAAAAATTGTGCTGCCCTCGGACCGACCATAAAAAATGACAGAATCAGGGTCGGCGTTTTTGAAACAAAAGTATCAATAAAACAACTCGGTCTCTCTGTCTCACAAAGTGTTTGTATTTGATGTACCTTCTTTACTTTATGCATTGTAAATACAACAAATTCAATCTCTTTTAGACATGTATAAATAGGGTATTGTAGCGGAAGAATCAAATTTAAACGGCAAAAACTTCGTCGTAATCATTCCGTCGGTTGATATGAAGCAAAAAGTTAGAATACTTCCATTTCGTTTGCTTCTTGGTGATTCAAGAAGTCGGTGGCAAAGCCGAAAAAACCCCAAAACCGACCGACCGACCGACCGGCCCTCTTTTCCAATTGTACATTTAGGCCTACCTGTCCGATGGCAACCCAACCATTCTTTGGCCTTAGAGATAAAGCAATTTATATGCACATAATTGACTCGGCATGTATTCGGCTTTTTGTGCCCGGAATCTGCATTTTGTATACTTGGTACTCGATACTCGTATATATTCTCTTTTTGATACTGCACCTTCGGAAGTACACATGTACATGCTAAACTAAAATCGTACACTCTTTCTCATGCATTTTATCTAGCTCCTCTTGAACCATATTCCGGACTTCATCTTTTTCAACCTTATTGCAGGTAATAGTATAGTTGCATGGTATGACTGAGCCACAACATTTCTCATGCACTTTGGCCATTATGGGGGGAAACTCTGCTTTCGTTCCCCAGTTGGTTCAGCGTAGATTTTATGATTTGTTTCGATAAGTTTGCGAAAGACTGAACTAAGACCACGAGGGGCATGACCGATAGGGAAGGCCAGCTACATCATAGAATTTGAGATGTCTTTTGGAATCACTAACCATCTCATGATCATTGGGATGAAATGTGTTGAGCTGTGGAATCCATACTAAGGATGCATTGTTATCTTTAATGTTTGTATATTCCAAATCTACATTGAGTTTAATACATGGATCTAACATTGGCGGTCGCACTTGGAATTTATGGTAACCCTTAATCACATAATTTTTTTATGGAGATAACCTCCATCTTGATCTCTTTCACGAGTGGTTAGCCAACATAAAACCTGAAACACAAAATTTGAAATTCGTACAAAATCATTATCAATTTCATGTAACAGATGGAACACTTGCATTTGCTATTAAATTTGATCAGTGTTTCAGAAGTAACTATAAGCACCATCGATGTAAATAATCGCCACAAAGAGCGTCTAGTTTTCGTTGAACATTTTTGCATTGATTAATTTATAATTAACCACCATTTTGTTTTTTCCCGATAGACCAACGTCTCTTCAACTCATAAATAAAAACACCGCAACCGTATGATCTTCTTAAAAAGTGTTGAAGAATTGAAGATCGGCTGAAAAAATTAACTGGACATGCAGAAGAAGTGCAAAATTCATGAAACATCAGAACTACAAGCAGCCATACAAAAGCTATGTTGAACAAAAATGACAATTGAACCGGACTGAACTTCCTAGCAGAAACGCACCTTCATTGTAATTGAAATTGATGGGGAAACAGCTTTTGTGCATCCAGCATTTACAAGCATCGCATTCAACCCAAACCATCGCAATACCCTGTTCAGACTCCTCATCAAATGTCCCGCAACATATGGGGCACACTTGTGCTGGTGGAGGCCCTGCTCTCTGATCTGTATTGCGCCGCCTGCTTTTTCCGCAGCTTATTCAAGTGTCTTTCCCTGTCGGAAAGGTACTCGAGTTTTGCGCGCTTCTCCTTCTGAGCTTCTTCCCTGGCATACTTCCCAGCTGAGCAAGGGCCATTTCACGGATGCTGTCTGATGAAGTTAGGCAATCTGGAAGTTTGTCTAACAGACGAACTGGCTTCAATTTACCTTGTTCAGGACAAACTTTAGGCAGCTGAACTAAATGTCGAAGAATCGGGGAAACATGTTGAGGTGAAATGCATGTACTGGTTTGACTTTCGCACTCAACGGCAGTAGATGCCAAGAGTTCAAGCCCTGAAGTGGTATTTGTTGGAGGGATACCGGTACGTACATGTATTTAACTCCACAAGACAACTGGTTGTAGCAGATGAACAACGTGGGTTTACCTTCTCTTTTAACTTCTTGTAAGCTACAAAGCCTTCCGCAAACCTCTCTGCATACATAGAGCGTTTGGGAGAGCTTAAGACAGACATAGATAAACCCGAAGTGCTTCTCTAGCGTGTGCAACATCAGTTTGATCTTTGTTGGGCACCGTCCGGGTTGGCGTTTTGTTTGAGCCCTCCAATCCCTCAAAATATCATCGAAGGCTTCAGCAAAGCAGAGTGAATTGCATCACGGTCTACGGGAAAATGTCTGTTGCCTTGAAGCTATTTATGACAATGCTAGGCTTGTAGAACTCCACTTGGGTTTCTGCTAGTTTTGCTGCAAAGTTTATTTTGCAGATGGGTTGCGCTGGTTGTTGCCTTGTGTTCCTGTTGATAACAAGGCCCTCTTCTATGGAATAAAATAATGCCAATCACTTACTTTAGAAACATACATGGTTTTAAAAAATACTTCAAAAAAACTATTATTTCCGGAAAATATAGTGAATAACAGTATACTACTGCTTAATGCTCCAATATTATATGTGTATTGATGTATCATTGCTAAATGTATTTCCCTTCCTTTTTTATACTCCCGTTAATGACATTTTTTTCCTGAAACTTTTTTCCTTAATAAAATTATTTATATATATTTAGAAAGTAACATTTAATTATTTGTAAAGGAGCCTGGCCTCGTATAAGCCTATGCTTCTGCCAGGTATCCTCCATGCATCACCCTGTGTATTGTGCTATTTATTTGCTTCTTTTTCACTTGCTGTGATAAATGGAAATAAATCAAATGAAATCAATCAAATCAAACTACATACCACTGCCTCTTAAGAGGGCCAAAGACACCTTTATCAAGTGGCTGCATCAGACGGGTGCTATTGGGGAGCAAGCGGTATATCTCGATAGCTCTCTCTGAAGCTTTCCTGAATGTGTTGATATCAATGTGGGCACTTCCTTGCACTGTCAATCATCAATACCACTGGTCTTTCTTCTCCTGCATACTTGTCGAAATGGTCGATAAACTTACCAAATGTAGAGAGGGCGTCCATCTAGCCCTTGTCAGTGTATTCAGCACGAGCCCCTCTCGTTGCTCCAACAAGTAGATCATATCCGCCTGGTTTTTTGTTAGGAAATACGATGAATGGAGGAATCATCGCACCCTCTGCATTGGCAGAACTCATCACAGTGAATCTATTTTTTAGGGAACCACCTGACAGCTGGGGAACTGGATGAGCTATCATCTCTGGTGCCATGACTTTGGTGATTTTGCTGCCCATGGCGAAGCCGGTCTCATCTGCATTCCAAACTGTGTGGCTGGTCGAGGAGATTCCTGTCAGACATAAACCTTTTGTACCTCTCATCAAACCACTCGTCTAATTTGGCTGGAGTCACTTTCGCTATGCTTGCCTCCAAGGAAGATCCTTTTTAAGTGCGAGGCCATGTCTGGCGCTGAAGGAATAATATCTTGTGTACCCTGGTCGGTTGTTGTGGAAAACCGTTTTTCTGTTTTCTTGGTTCAGGAAGGACTGGACAAGGTCCATGACATCTGAAGGACCTAACCCCATACCTCTGAGGGCCATTTCAGAAATAAAATTGGCCATGATTTGCTTTTCTTCTGTGCTAAGGACAGGTGCCGGGCCATTCCTACTTCAACGTTTCCTATAACTCTCCTATACAAAAAAATGATAGGCCATATTTGACCGCAGTTTTCTTTATGTCACATCTTGCATCTTCACGTAGAATGTAGTTCATTTAGCGCCTGTCGAACTGCCTCATGTTGTTCCGGTGACTTTCGGTAACCGCGACTGTATTTCCTCTTCAGTTTTTGAGGCTGGTCTTGCTAACATCCTCTTACCTAATGGGGAAGCTTGTTTGACGTTTACTTTTGGCATAGTCTATATGAAATGAAAATTATATGGAAAAAAACATTATTAAAAACATTAAATAGCATTATTTTAAAATCGCAACGGGTGGCATGTAGTTTTATTGCTTTGGTTTGAACGGTCTTAAGTGCCTCCCATTCTATTTTAAACTGAAGATTTTGTGGAAAAATATGGCAAACAGAATCTTACTTTTTAAATAAAAAGGGTTAACTCTTACCTGAACCCCGTGTTTGATAGACGATTCTGAGCTATTATGACTTGGCTTGTAATATGCAAAGAATCATTGAGGTTATATTACCGATGGTGAAGAAAGAACATGTTTATAGCTGGATTCCAACGTGTGTTTTTTTTCCACCACGTCTCCAATGTTGGTAATATTAGAAGAATAGACCTCAACATCTTTATAAGACCTCAAACTTCCTTTTATCGTCATCTCAATCGGGGCAACTCAAAACTGGGGGAATAAAACTGATAAAATTGTACAATCCAGAAAATCCAGAAAATGTATAATTTTTGCAAACATAAGTTAAGAATCGCATTACATGTACATCTCCTTTTGTATTTAAAGGAACCATGATATAGGATTTATATTGCATTATTCCTGCTTAAAACAATAAAGTATTATCTTGACAATTATATTTTGTTACCAGAGTCAATTATTTCCCAGATTAAATATGAAAAAACATTTTTTGAAAATGTTTGTCCAAGCTACTCCGACCCTCATTAACATAAGTGAGTGACGTAGATCGAGGAACATTACATATTCTGCTCGAGCCAGCACCATTCATCACGCGTAAATTGAGTGTACATTCTTCGTCCAAAATCTAAGCAAAATATAGCGTTTTTCGGCCATGCCGACAAGGTGTGTGGCTGCTGGATGCAGCAAAACAACGAAGGATGGAGTAAGCCTTCATTTATTTCCAACTGATGCGAAATATCGGAGAATTTGGACGGCGAAAGTGAAGGTGACAAGAGCGAAGTGGTCCGGTCCCAGCAGCTTCTCAGCGTTATGTAGCGACCACTTTGAGCAGTCGTGTTTCGATACTGGTATTTTCAACTCCTTTGGGATGGCCATTAAAAATATGCTCAAGTCCACTGCCATCCCAACAAAGTTCCCAGATGTGGGTAAGGTACAGGCGAAAGCAGTTAAACGGCCCATTCCCAGAGGAGCTGTCGCTAAAAGGGAGAAAATCAGGGTAAGTTCGATGTATAGTTGTTGCAACTTACAATGTACGAAATTGCACGTGTAGACCTAGTGTGTACGTACATGTGCGGATACATTTTGTACACGTACAGTACAAGGGTGTATAGCTTGGTGTACGTATACGTACGTGTAGGCCCTACATAGTATACACGTGCTCTGCCGTATACGTATACCGTACGGGTACGCGTACCCACGCGGACATCATGCTTTGATGCTCGTCTCGCACCCAGGCGTCATTAACGGGTCCAGACTATCGAGTCCATTCATGAATTTCGGTGCCCCGATCTACGTCACGAACAGCGCCCTCAATTTGAGTCTCAACAAATTCCAACAAGGGGGGGCAATTTTTGGGCGGCAAATAATCACACTAAAACTTCACTTGAACCAGTTTGGCTTTTAATTCACATTTAATACATATAAATGAATGTATTTATGAAATAAAATGCTATCCGGCAAATTTGAGAAGCATGGTTCCTTTAAATATTGAAATTGTAAACCATGCATCTTCATCATGGCGAGAAAAGTTTAATCACGACAACATCCAGAGTCTAGTTAAGAATTTGTAGAGTAATTTATGTTATATAAAGTTTGTAAATGCAAAGTAGGGTTAAGGCCAATAGCCCGCGTTCTTGTTACGCCCGTCACTTTTGTTGCAGCGAACTTTGGTTCCTGTCATCAAGAATTCGTTCCGATTCTTAGTTCCATTGGATTGCAAACTGGAATTCTTGCCAAACTTTAAAAAGCGTTGAAAATTCATATGATGCACGATATGGGGCAGAGGGAACCCCCTCTTTTTTGTTGGTCATTGTGTTCCGGGCCCGGAATCTCAGGAATTCTTTTTAGAGGTCTGGGGGGGGGGGATGTTAGGTAACAATAGTCTGGAGAGTGTATAGGGGTATAGGGACAAAAAGGGGGTACCCCTCTGCCCCATATCGTGCTGGGTATATGAAAATTAGCCTTTCGGGGAATTCTGAGCTTCAGTTTGCCGGGGTGGGGGCGATCTCCCAGATTCCTGAGTGCTGCTACTTGCCCGTGCGTTTTGCCCGTGCGTTTTGCCCGTGCGTTTTGCCCGTGCGTTTTGCCCGTGCGTTTTGCCCGTGCGTTTTGCCCGTGCGTTTTGCCCGTGCGTTTTGCCCGTGCGTTTTGCCCGTGCGTTTTGCCCGTGCGTTTTGCCCGTGCGTTTTGCCCGTGCGTTTCCGGCTTTCGACGATACAGACCCGTTTCAACTTGCTGTCGGACTGACCGCCGTCTTCGCCCTTCGCCAGTTAGGCCAGCATCTTGACGCCACCCCCGGCAAACTCAAGACTACTATTCCACCCAAAAGGGAGGTACCTCCCCTATTTAATTTAAATAGCCAATTCCATATGATTGTTTTTCTTGACACTTGCTGTTAATTGCTTTTCCATGTGTTCCATTACTCTGGTTTGTTACGTGTGTATTTTGTGAATTGTGAAATAATAATTAAAATAACCCTTATTTCGTTCTCGCTAAAATCCTTGATTCCTATCCTCATTCATTTTTAAATTTGTTTTTCTTTCCCATACTTCTGGTTTTGTCTGTTATGTTGTCTGCTGGAATTTTAACTGACTTCGTAACGTGTGTTTAGCAGCTTATGGCATGGTATTCATTTTGTACACTATACCCATATAGTAATCTGTAATAAAAATACTTCCATTTAGTTTGGTTCGCACTTCATTTCTGTAAATTTGCAGTTACTTTCTTGCAACCTATAGTTTTTGTATACCCCGTCTTTTTACGGGAATAGCAAGATTATTTTAAGGGGACGGTAACGTAAACCGACAGTATTCGAAAGTCGTTAAAAACAGTCCGTGCCGTTATATGTCCACCGCTTTTTACGGGATATTCCTGGCGTCCCGACTGCCTGCCAGGAATTTCCCGTAAAAATACGACTTTATTTTTTTAAAGTGTACTTTTTGAATTAAAACAGTATTGAGCATGTTTTAAAATCCAAAATTAAATGTTTCTCATGGTAGCCTATAAGATTGACTTGCTGTACATGTTTGCTTGCTTTGTGTTTAGTAAAACAAATATAAAGGGCGAGTATGACAGAAATTAGTAGAAAAAGATTACATGTATGAAGTCACAAATTACACAATATGAAGATGACACCAGAAAACACAGTAATAAGGCTTACCTGATGTATGGTACTAATATCACCTGATACTGGAACTTGGCGCCTTCGGATCCAATAGGCCCAACCTACTGTTGGCAGACGAATGCCCTCGACGTACGTGTCCAGGAAAATGTCTAAATGTACGAAAATACCGGCATTGATGCTCATTTAATGCATGTTACTGTAAATGTTGCTGGAAAAAAAAGAAATTCTGACAGGAAACACTAAAGAAATACCAAACTTTTGCTTTATAACTGGTAAACGTTTTAACATTTTAGTGTATGTTTTGTGACTGCTTGAGGAACAGGCAGGGGCGGATCCAGGATTTTTTTTTTGGGGGGGGGGGGGGTGGTTCTAAAAAATCTTTCGCCTGCGAACCAAAATTTACACACTTTCTCAACGTTGGTGGCGCTATTTAACCTCTTTAGTCTTTGGTTTGTTCTTACCCATAAGACCTTTACAGGGTTTTGCTTTTCTTTTCTGGTTTGCGACGGTATTTTAGGCGTACACCCTTACAAGCAAAACAAAATTAACGGGGGGTGGGGGAGGCGACCCCCAGACCCGACCCTCTGGATCTGCCCCCGACAAGAGCAAAATAGACACATTACCTGCCTACATCTTTTTGCTGGGACGCGTTTTCAAGTATTCCAATCACAAAATCGCTGGACGCCAGGCTAGGCCAATGCGCAACCTAGTAGTAGTAGGACAAAAATACAGTTTTTAAATAGCATTGCTACTTTTGTGTTGCACATTTCAAAAAATAATGCATATAGGCCCCTAAACATGTACTTTCTGTGCTCAATACCGAGTTTTATTCCGAGGATTTTCCTTTTAGTATTTTTTAGAGCAATATACATGTACTTAGTATGGCTCTCTACTTTTGAAGGGTATAATTTTATGTAGGCCGATGGCGATGTAACAATATGATTCTGCTCGGAACATGACGTCTGCACAGCTAGCATTCTGAATCAAACATCATAGGATTCTGTCCACGTACCTACCAAGTACGTAATAACAAACGTTGCCGGGCCTGGTTGACTTGTAGCACAGGTCAAGAGATCTGCGTGCAGACTGTATGATAAATAAGAATTGAAAAATCATACCGCAACAGAAACTGCTGCAATTTTCCCGAGAAAAAAATCAACAGTGCAAAGTTTCAACTAATTCCCCTATTAGGCCTAACGTTACATTTTGTAAAACCAAAGCGAAAAGTAGCATATAGGTCCAAAATAATAATTAGCGGAAAGGGAGTTAGGCCTAATTAACGTTTGCTCGTGACAAAAATACACTTAGGCCTAACGGCCTAATTAACGTTTGCTCGTGACAAAAATACACTTTAGCCCCAAAAATGTTTTGTCGGGACTTTTAACGATTTTTAATAAATATTCACGTTTTCCAAAACTTGTACATTTTGCCTCACCGTGTCTGCTAAAAGGTACTGTCTATATTTTAACATGAATCGTTAATGGTGCTCTGTCCATGGAAGTTCCATTGTCTGGTTCCCATTCTACAGCTGCAAATGCAAAATGACGCCAAAGGACGATATTTCCACCGCGAAATCGTAGAAACATTTACGGGATCAAAATAAGAACAGTGCGGTAAAACAAATATAACGACGCACCGTGTAAAGTGAATGGCGCCCCCAATCGTCAATCAGTAGACTTGTCTCAGTGAATTTTGTCGCCTTCGAGGGGGGACAGGGTGTTAAGAAATCATCTTGCAGGGCCTAATCGTCTTTAATCAACTTGAACTTTACAGGGAAAATATCAGACTTTATTCAGGGGATGTTTTGGTCAAACATTAACCATGAATAAAAAAGTTGAAATCATTGTAAAAAACACTTCCCACATACCGCGATAATACATAGTCTGTACTCCGCCGAGCAATGACGAGCATGTCTATTTTCACAGGCATCGCAATATCGCATGGGATTAAACCAAACCACCGTCGGATTTTTTATGTCAGTTTAAAAAGAGCAAGAGTTATACAACACAAAAGACAGGACAATTCGGGAAGGTTAGTGAGCAATCTCTATTCCGATCGGGAAACGTGATATCACCTAGTCAAGGTTCCAAGACGTTCTTAGCGGTGCGACGTATAGCGGCCGACAGCGCCCTCTCGCTACACACACACACACGCCAAGGCCAAATCGCTAACAACGTCTAGGGAATTTTGCAAGTTCCGCTCGCGAAATCGCGAGCAGAACTGTGTGGCATTTGCATGCGCGTGTGACGTCACTGTATTATCGCATGTAAATAGCCAACACTCACTAGTCTGGTTTCTGTACTCACGTGGGGTTTACGTGTACGTACGTACATGTATGAACGTGCAGCGCAGTACTAAGCCATTCGTTGTTTGTTGGAAAAAATGTCTGAGCGCGTGGACCAAGCGATTGATTTTACAGCAAACAAACTGGGCTTTGGAAAGCTAAAAAGTCATCAGATCAGTGCCATTCATCAATTTGTACGTGGCCATGATTTGTTTGTTAATTTACCAACGGGATTTGGCAAGAGTGTAATTTTTCAAGCTGCTCCATTGGTCTTAGATTTCTTGAACGAAGTAACCAAAGGTAAACAGGAGAAACGCTTGTTATTGTCGTCGTGCCATTGAAAGCCCTGGCCGTTGATCAGTTACATCATGGAGAAATAAGACATTTCTCCATGGTTACATCGTGCTGAACATCTGGGACTGAAGTCGGCAGATATAACGTCTGATATTCCAGATCACATTTTGGAACAATCCGAAGATTTCTCAATCCTGTTTGCCAGTCCAGAATCACTCTGCTCAGAACGTTAACAGACTAGTAAGTTATTACTTAAACATGAGTTTCCTCCAGTGCGCAAGCGCGATTATTCGTTTGACCCGCCTGTTAAATTATGCATGAGCAGGTCGCGCGCGCTCCCTTGCGAAATGCCCAGCCCAAGACGTGGGTAGCGATTTGGCCTTGGCGTGTGTTTGTGTGTAGCTAGAGGGCGCTGCCGTTCGCGCTGTACGTCGCACCGCGATAAGAACGTCTTGGAACCAAGACTAGATATCACCCTGATAAGTACCGCGGTAATACAGCGTCCCACCCTACTATTAGTATTAGTATATCACTTGCAGATTTTGATGACGGCCGCATGATTGGGCTCCGCTGGACGTTTTGCTCAGGCTCAATGAAATCTCAGAGTGTTCACTGTTGAATGGCGTTTGCGGCACTAGACAAACAACATGCATGGTTACTTTTGTGGAAATAGAAAGAAATACTTTAAAAGCCACGGCGACTTAAAAGAATTTCCGGCAACCGACAGATTATCCCCGCGACAAAAATCTCTGTGACGATCGATCGTGCAACTGAGTGACGAACACCAACGCACACGCCCGCGCGACTGGAGCAGTGCGCGGTCGGTAAGCAACGGTCTCTGGTGATTTATTTAAACATAAAAGTCACTTTTCAGGAAAATAAAACCATTTTTGTGAGCGGGCTAATTACATGTTCCAACAGTATCCCTGCCGCAGAAATCGACCATTCCGTCTTCCCGAAAACGCAATCTGAATTTCCAAAATTGCGGAACCGGTCAAAAACTGTACTCCTGCACCCAAACCGTTTATTGTGTGATTTTTATATCACAGTGTGTAAAAAATAACACGCATGAAAAATATTTAACTGTTTGGAGGTGTGGGACAACAAAAAACCAGTAGGGCAAAATAGCAATTTCAGGAAAAAAGTTGACAAAAGTAGGAGCAAGGTTAAAAAAAATATAGGAAAAGTAGGAAAAATAGGGATACTTGAAAGCCCCTGATCGAGAGCTTTATCCCAAACAAGGCTAAAATATACCTGCTGCAAGTAAGATAGGAATGGTCACTGTGGGACTCAACATTTCAGTTTTAGTAGCGGGAGGAAAAATATCAGGAACAGAGAAGAATTTCTGGGCAAATTGCAGTCACTGTCAGGTCGGGACTGAAAAGTCATTTTACGCAGAGCAACAAGCAGGAATTGAACCAGGGTCACCCGTAGTGGAGGTCGAGTAAAGAACCAATGCGCAAACCTTATACCGACAAACAAAACTGGAAAGAGAGACAATGAAAGACTAGGAAATGTTCTGATAAACTATTTCTTGACTGAACTACATTGTTTATGTCTGTACACAGATTTCTTGAAATATCTACATATCCATAAAAAGTACAATTCTTAATCAGTAAAATGTATACATGTACACTCTACATAAAAAAAAACCAAAGAGTCACCTACGATATAAAATCTTCTCATACTTGAGAAGAAGATATTGCTTAGAGTTTTTACTGTCAAAGTATTTTTCTGGGCCTAATAAACATCTCTTGCAACATCCTTTCTCAACTACAAATTGTAGGTTCTCAAGTTACTGTTTTTGCTAACAATGAATTAAGTTAGTGTTTCTCTAATGCAGCAATTGCTGCTGTATGGACGGCCCTACTAATATTTCAGAGATTCTTTTCAATTTAGGAATAAATACTCCGGGAATAAGACTCAAAACGAATAATAGAATGAATGATTTATTTACTGATTTGGAAAATGACAGTACAAACATTTGCAAACAATTATAGCACACCAAAGGCATTCTCAGGCTGGACAAAATCTCGGAGTTGACACATTTCACACTTGACAATTTCCAACCCCGAGCCAACTCCGCATCAACCCCGAGGACTGGTTTTTGACCCCAACCCTGCTCCAGACCAGGGTTGAGATTCTCGCCCCGGGTTGAAACACGCACCCGGGTTAAAAAACAGTAGTGTAAAATAAGCAGGGGTGAGTTCAGTGTGAAACGACACATGCAGAGTTGAATGCGGGGTTGAAAAATGGAGACTGAACCCCAGGGTGGCCCTGTGGTTTGCCATGGGTTGATTTCAACCCGGGTTGAGAGGCTCTAGTGTGAGAAGGCCTCAAGACACTTCAATAATTGATGGGGGAGGGGCCTAGTATGCCAAGAACGGGCTGATGTGCAGCCAGGCGTAAATGCAAATAGGCACCACACGAAATACTTAAACCCCTTTCGTGTGAATGAAAGCTATGTTTGAAAAAGCTTTATTACACTCCCATTCAAGAACAATATAGTTGAAACATGAATGGACTAGAGTACATGCAGGAATGTGCATATAGACAACAACCAGCCAGGTGGTCTTTTTTAAACTGCAGCTCTGGACGTCGTCCGTATTCAAGAGGTTAAGTAAATGGCCTACATGGTTCTCCAACGCGATTCCAAGCGTGACGTGACAGACACTCCAAATTAGACCAAGCATTACCTATAGCAGCCTTGACGAGTTGTGCTTACTTGTCCGCCTACATCTGCTTACGCTACTCACTTATGGGAGCTGTCACTACGGTTGACAGCTGGTCGAAGTGGTCGCGGCGAGCGCTGGCCAGCGTTGAACTGAGCTAGGTGGGATTCCAAGTTAGGCACGCTTCCTATATGGGTAACCAAACGACAGACAAAATGTCAATTCAATTTTAATAGTGAGTAAACTGGCAGGAGCGGGATTTGAACCTACGATGTCCGGATTACTGTACCAGTGCTCTACCAACTGAGCTATCTTGCATCATGTTGGCAGTGTATAAATTTGTCAATATCTTTGTTGGGGAAGCACAAGGCAAAAGTCAAAGAATTATGCCCAAATTTAATGATACATGCCAAACAAAACATTTGAAACCAGCAATGTTGGGATCACTGACTCAGTAATAATATGACTTGAAACTAATTATATCATCAAACAAACCATAATGACACCCGAAAATTTTAATAAATTTTGAGATAAACAGAAAACTAGCAGGAGCTGGATTTAAACCCGTGACCTCCAGAATAATGTACTGGCACTCTACCAACTGAGCCAAGTGGCCCCATCTATCAGTATCTTTGTTCAGGGGAGCAATAGTCATAAGTCATATTTGTCACAGAAGTCAATATTTCATTATTAGTGTTAACCCCTTGAACCCGGTAAGGGATTTCATGGGGGCGTCGGGGCGCCAGGCCGGGTTATGCAGCCAAGCGAAATGGAAACAAGAGGTTTGTGCAGCCAAGCATAACATAATGGATTGAAAATACAGAAATTGGCGTGTATAGACGTCAACCGTACGCAAGGGGTTAATGGGTTTTGAATATAGAAGTCTTAAACAAGGAGGCATGGCAAACGTGCATATTACAAGCAAAAGGTGCTTCTGATAGTTTTATGAAAATTGTGCACTGTGAAATTGTTCTTTAATTGTTACATTTAATAGCATAACTACAATGTTTGCCATTAATAACGCCAGGGTTAGTTGTAAGGCTAGGGGCTGTTTTTTCATCATACGGACATGTGTGGCCTGATCGATTGAGTTGTTAGTTTGCAGCTTGGGTTCAAGTGTGTCATAGGCCAAAGTGCTAGCTTATACGACCCTCCTTAGTTTACATAATTCCTATTCAATGCCAGCACATTTCCCCTTGGTCCACCCTGGGGGTGTGCATTTACGGGTAGTACAGGAATTGGGTACCTGATTGAAAAATGGAGCCAACTACCCTATATATCAAAACCTATCAAGTGACGGGTTGAAACACACACACACAAGATGTGTGAGTCGGTTGGTAGATTTTTTGATAGGCTGTGATAGTTATAACTATAGGAGGGCTAAAGAAAGCCAATCCCAAAAATTTAATCTCGGAAATTGCTGTTTATATTGTTCATAAAGGTCTACACGTTAATACTACCACATGAGTGCATCAATGCAGCATGATGCAGTGTGTACAGTGAGCTCTATAACTTTACTGTTTTGTTTTTCCATGTACCCTGGTTTTCATTTTGAAAATTCCCCAGAAATGACATTCAAAAACATTTTTTTTATTGTCAGAGAAATTACTAAGTAACATGTTAATTCAGTTACAGGTACTCGATTCCATAATCCGGAACCGGTTCCAAGCAGTCGGGTACTCGGGTACCCGGTTCAGATGCATAACCCTAGTCCCCACACTGTGAATCTCTTGGATGTGATTTCCTATTCAAAATGGACATGAGGATTATAAAGAGAATGTGATTTTAACAATGAGGGTCCAAAATCACATCTGAAGCCTGTGAACTATTATCCCACCCTGACAAAGAGTACATTGTGACTTCTGGGTTTAACAGCTTAAACCGCATTGTGATTCTGGACTCTGGATGTGATTTTGGACCCTCATTGTTAAAATCACATTCTCTTAATCCTCCTGTCCATTCTGCAGGGATGCCAGTCAGACTTCTCTTCAGGGCCTGAAATTACAGCCAAGATGAATGGATTTACAGTCAAATTTTGAAAATGTACAGGATTTCAAATTTTGTAAAAGCCTGAAATCAGGCAATTGCCTGAAGACTGACATCCCTGATTCTGAATAGGAAATCACATCCAAGGGGTTCATAGTGCCACTCCCCCCCCCCCCCCCCCCCCATCAACATAGAGGATTATGGCCCTCATATTACACTATCCAATCCCTTAAAGGGGATACTTGCCAGCCTCCCCTGACAAAACTGACAAAACTGTACTGCATTGATGAATGTGCCGAGCTTGCGTGGCGACATGTAAATTTTGGGATTTGCTGCGGTAATCTAAGCAAATCCTCAAGTGCCACTGGTGCTTAATGGGTACATTCGGGCAACTGTATGTTAGTGCAGTGCTGTGTTTATTAGCATCCAAGAAGTGTTCACCTCTATGCCGCATATGAGACTCTTTCAGATGGCGAGGCACGGGCAGTAAGGATCCAGAGGATGCTAGAGACACAGGACTTATCGGTTAATGGTCAAATGGAATGGACATTAAAAATGAAACTTTTGTTGTATGCACACAGCCATTAATCACACTCAACCACTGGTCCACTTCTTGTCGCAATTTGTCAAAAGTTTTGATTGAAATAGCTGACTATCCTTGTTGATCCAACCCAAATTCCCAGAGGGTAAACTTTTTTCAACTTTTTAAAAGCATAAAGTACAAATGTAGGTAGCATACGTCCGCTTTGCCTGCTGTGTGTTTACATGCATCCATTCCGTGTGGACGTACATTCATCAACTTTTAGGCTTATAAAAACGTCCACCCCCTTGCAAAATATTTCACTTGGTCCAAACAATTTAGGGTCATTTTTTTTAAACAAATTATAAATCTGAAACGCTGCCTCCCCCTCTTCAGAGTATGCCGAGTACAGACCTGCATTGGTGATTGAAATTTTATTAAAACCTGGTTTTATTTGGTACACATACAATCACAAACTTATACATGAGTACAGAGCTGCCAACATTTTAAAACTCATTTCAGTATTCTGAAAGCCAAAAATCAGTATTTTGCTAAGAAAATCTGTATTTTTCATGAAATTTAAACATTACCTGAAAATCTAATTATTTTCGTGCAGGATAGCTCCACAAACAACTGTAACGAACCCACGCGCAGGATGGACCGTTTCCTTAGTTTTTTATTTTCAAAAGTAAAGTTGCATCCGTTTAGTTGGGATCGCAATAATGTTTTAATCAGAACAATGAATGAACATTATAATAGCCTATTAATCAGCAAAACCAATATACTAAAAAAAAAAAAATCTGAAACTGACTTGTTTTTGCTGTCCCCATATCACAAACTGCTTGCATAGTCACTGTTCCATGGTACTGACGAAAGTATTCCATGCCGTGCATACAACGGGCTGGCATGCCCGGCCAACTGCACTGCTGCAACCCCATGCACGGTGCGTTACCGTAACACGTTGGCCACACGTGGAATTATCCACACAGCCATTTATCACACACTCAACCACTGGTCCACTTCTTGTCGCAATTTGTCAAAAGTTTTGATTGAATAGCTGACTATCCTTGTTGATCCAACTGTTTGTTGGTTATCGGCGGGATTTTGTGGACAAATCTTGTCGATTTTGTGGGCGAGTCTTGTCGAGTATCAATCCAAAATCATTTTGCAATTGCATGTACAGTAAGCATGTCTAGCTACTGGACTTGATACACCAGCATTCTTCACTACACGCAGGCGAAACCCGACTATGAATTTCGTTGTTGCATGATTTAAAGTCGCCCAAACAACGGACTCGCTAGGCACAATACGCACGCTCAAAAGGTTTTTAATAATTCCATAATTTGCTGCATGTGCATATACTCCCAGCCGAACATCGACAAGACATATACGATCTTAGTGTATACCAAGTGATTCAGACACGGCCTCAAATAGCACCAGCAACTTAAAACTCGGCATCGTCCGAGCAGCGCGCTGGACAAGGAACAAAATGTACGTGTGCGGGCGGACTTAAAAACATGGAGTCACAAAAAAAAAGCATAGCGGGTAAACGAAAAGCGTGCAAAACAGCGACAAATTCACATGCCCGATGGTCGGATTTTTAAAAATCTGTATTTTTAAACCCAAATCCGTACTTCCGTATTTCTCATGAATTAAGTTCCGTACGAAATACGGAAAATCCATACTGGTTGGCAGCTCTGCATGACAATATATACATGCACATTTTCACATTTCAAGTGCACATTTTCACATTTCAAGTGCCCATTTTCATACTGGAGTAATGCAAATCATACTTACTAACTGCAAGACTTGACCTATGACCTCTATTACGAGCTGCAGCTATAGGTGAAAGGTCACCTGCCTGACCTGTCAAAACAAATCAATAAGAAGCATGGGTCAATCGGAACGTTTTAGGGGCAAACATAGATGATTCAAGCAATTTGCCACATAACGCTTACTATTACCCATGTACGGTAAATAGGGAACCAGACTACGAGAACATCATTTTTGTTCTCTTTGTTTTCCAGCATCTAAATAAGCAAACAATACTTCAAAGAGGTCAGTGTTTAATACAGTAATTTGCTATAGAATACATGTACTATACCCCAAATCCATTCATTTCTGAAAATTACAACAAAAGCAAATGTTGTACACTATCTCTTAACCAAAGCTGAACATTGCTTGCACTGCAAACACTGTGATGGTGTAGGATAATGAATCAAGTCCGTAGGCCTATTGGGTCTGTTCATTTTCGAATCATTTAATATTTTCGAATAACTGAATATTTGAATATTCGATACAGCTGCATGCCACGCCGGTAAAAAGTTGCCCGCACATCACGCCAGTGTTTTACATGCTTTGATTTTTTTCCCATTTATTTTCCAGAATATTTTAGGGCTTATAAAACGTATTTATTTCACAGCAGTTTTTTTGTAATTGAAACTTTGATGTGTGTGTGACATGTGTTTCACCACAAATTACAAATTGGCTTAACACGTTGACTGCCACTACGAGTATACTTGTAGTGAACCAAACGCTATTGTTATGGTAATTGATACTCTGGCATCACCGAAGACGCATCAAATACGCTGCTGGCAGTATGAGTACATCAATGTATGGAATGGTTGTGATCGATAGAGACAGCTTGATAGAGACAATGGCAATGTGGTGGCGCCCTATAAATTATGGCTGGCAGTCAACGTGTTAAACCCCTCCTAAATTACTTGTAAATTATTTTTTGTTTAAGTTTGATGTAAAACTAATTAAAAATACTCCCGATGATAATATTTTTACCTCCACTTAACAAAATTTACTTAGTTGGAAAGCATTGCATGAACAACAAGAAAAGCAAATTTTGGGGTAACATTTCTGAAAAAAATTATTATTATTGAAATTGACATTTTTAAACTTTAACAAGAATAAATAACGAGACTAAAATAATACAAATTCAGAACTAAAATTCATATTTTGGTCACATGGACAACTGAATTACATCATATATATACAATTCTGAACGTTTTAGTTCAACTCACTGAAATGGCTCGTGGTAATGCTTCCGGAGCCACCACCCCCAGTGATAGCGCTGCGCTTCTTCGTCTGTCCCCTCTGCACCTGCCTTGCCCTGCTACCAAAGCCCAGGCACTGCAGGGTTTCCGTCACAAACCCCTGTGTCGGTGACACACAGCAGAGTACCAACAGTTTGGCATCACCGCCTGTACAAATGGAATACAGAGCTTCCTGTGACATCATAAACATTGGACAACAGACGATGAAATTTGTCTCAATGTGATAATGTGGCCCAAGTTGTTGTCATGTACATGTATGTAATATGTCAATATCAGAATTTCACAATGCTCGTTTGTTCAATCAACATGTACAGTACATATTTAAAAATGTATTATGAAAATAATGCCTGCCCAAGACTAGGGGGGGGGGGGGGGGGGTGGTGTTGTTTCGTCAAACCCCAAAGTGAAACTTTTGGCATATGCGCAACATTGTGAACACATGTATGCATAAAAACATACCATTACAGTCGCATTTACCATATTAATTAAAACCCTCCTGTGCACCTGGCCAAAATCAACCCAGTTGTTGTACAGATCAAAACCTATCAAATGACAGATTGAAACACACACAAACTGTCAGAGTTGGTGTTTAGAGTTTTTGATAGGCTGTGATAGTTATAAGTATAGGAGGGTTAAGTGGAACGTTCAGTGAATACAAGTACATACTTTTAAGGCAAAATTTGTAGTAGGCTAGCCTGATGACTTACCCATTTTTTGGGGATTATTTATTATTATTATTTTTGTAATTTCTAAATGGAACTCGTTACCGATCGGGAGGTTCATTCGAACCCCCCAAACCCCTCAGCCTGTGGGCCTGGTTGTGTTCAAGTAATAAAGTTCATATCTATCCATACGGTTGCATCAAAAATGTTGGTACGTCACTTAACCCTTTCCTCCAATGATTTTCCACACACCCTAGGGAGTTATAGTGTTAATATCCTTGTTGTCATGGATGACTGAGCATCACTGATTTCATACATGTATTAACAAACAACAAAGCTAAAAAATTTCTTTCTTTTTTATTTGGGCCGATGATGCCCGATCAATGTTCGAGTGCATATACAACGCACGAACCATCCAGGGCATTTTGACTAGAACCCTGCCAGACGCATCAGATTGCATACATGTAATTTGTCAAATTGACATGTGTGCAGAGGTCCAGCAAAGTGGAGCTGTCAGCACATATGCACTGCTGCGTCTGTCAAGCTTAGGGTTAATTAAGCAACAAATAAGACTTCTTGGTATATCCAGAATCATCTTGTAAATTTCATACAGGGCAAGGCCAAAATTTCATATAGCTGCTAAAGCACTAAATATTCATAAAGCAGATAAAAGTTTTGCTTATAAATGTGGCGTCAGCAAGGGAAATTAGAAATAAGTCGCATGACCAATATTTGAGTAATTGCAATTTACATATGAAAATTGTCAAAAATCATGATTCCTGTTTTTGTCAACATACTGTAGTTTAAAGCACATTTTATTAAAAATACCTGGTTTGCTTTTGTGTTGAGACCATTAAATGTGTACAATTTGACATTTTAGTCTGGCGTACTTGTGAAAAAATCGTGTAAACTACATCATATTTTCCATTCTCAATGCCGAATTTACTGCTCTATTCGAAAACCAAAATATCGTACAACAGTAATTTATTCACCATTAAAAAGCTTACATTATATATTTTATTATAGAATGGAAATCTACATTTTTCAAAATTTCCAACTTACAAATGTATGTCGGATTTCGCTTCCCGGTGCCACAAATGCAAAACCCGGTTACCCAGCCAAAATCGCACACATGCTGTGCATTGCTTGGAACCTCAACTGGATTTTGCCGAACATGGAAATTTCCTAAGCAATGTTTTGTGCAAACAAGCAGATCTGCCAATTTCAGGAAACCTTGCACAATTGCCTAACTCCACTTACGCCACACTTTTTATTGTGGCAGTTGTGCAACCTCTGTACTGTGACACTTTAAAAATTGGTATCTCAAAAGTAATAGTGTAAGTCACTGACTTGCGCCACAAATTATGAGAGATCTTATGCACTTGTTTTAGATGGCGCAAGTTGTTCGCACAAACACTGAAATGATGACTTAACTAGCCGAGTATAAGCATCGTGGAGCCGTTAGCTGCTCAAGTTATTTATTAAATTCACTAGGTTATTTCAAAGGGTGATAAAATGATTATCCGCTGCAGATTTACCTGTGAGGTATTTCCAAAAGTTGCCACCAATTTTTCGAAGCAAAGGATGGGATAAGTTTTAAAATGGTGCTGCCAAAGTTATTTCACGACTGGATTTCTGAGCCTGGATCTCCTCCACATGTTGCACTCATATTCCACGGACACTGTCCAACTTTGCCTCCTGCAAATTCCATCCCAACTCGGACCCAGGGTGCGAGTGCGTCTTGCATCAGATTGATTTGAGGAATTCCTCGGCTTTCTGAAAAACGTCCGAAATTTTAGGAAGTTGTTTTTGTCAACATTCGGATGTTATGGTTAAGGTCGATCTCATGCCTGCTGTCGCTTCTAAAAATTTTGAATTCTCAGTTAAATCGAAGCTCAACTTAGCAAAAATCCATGCCGTACTCTTTACACTGTCTCGTGGAATCGGCTGTAGCTCTTTGAAACTGAGCACAGGCGAGAAACTAATAAGACCTACCTATAGAGTCCTGCAACAGGTGCGTCAGTCGGCTGTTACGATATGGCACATGGGACCTGCTTTCAGCCAGTGCGGCCAGTACGTCGGACAGAGCAGACAGACTTCGGTTGATGTGGGAGGTCTCTCGCAGGGCTGCTCCTGTCACTCCAGACATACCTATCGGATCAATGGAAATCAAGTTTCCTTCAGTACTTATCCAGGACGATCAAGGCAGTGTTGCAGTTGAGTCCTGGTCCGAGTCCGAGGCAGAATTGAAGACCACTCGAGTCCAAAACTGGAGTGGAGTGCTGTGGCCTCAATATCTTGGGGATACTACAGATTGTGGGTTCGAGTTCAGCAGGGGTCATGGTATTTGTGTCCTTGAGCAAGACACTATCACAAGCTGCTGCTCTCCACACAGGATTAAATGGGTACCTGTGATGGTTGTGTTTGATTATCCCATGTGCGCTTAACTTGCAGCTGGGACTGTACAATGTACTCCTCAGGGAACTTGGGTTGAAGGACTGATTAATAGGCCTGATGAGTAGGGGTAATAATGTAGTGCCTTGAGCAATACATGTATGATCATAGTGGGTATGTGTGCTTTACAAATCTACATTATTTTTATTATTATAAAACTGGCAAAACAGACTAGGGTCCGGACATTATTTGCGCCCTGGTTCCAGTCCAGACTTGACCCTGGATTCTAGCATACTTTCTGAATGTCTTAATGGTCTCAGACATACGTCTATGCAGACTCGGCCAAATCCAGACTTGCCGAATCCAGGCATGAATCCAAGACAATCATGTGTACTTTCTAACCAAGAAGCTAGTCAAGTCCAGACTGGAGCTCACTGTTTTTAAGTTTTGAACTCTAAGTAAAACTTTTCATCACCTTGAAAAACAAGGTGGTTCTCGAACCACGCGTCTCGCCTGCGTAAACGTTAATCATGTTCTCTGCACATTTTGACACCTCAATCGGCACAATAGCACAATGACCAATTTTACAAATACAGCTTCTTTTACAACCTGACCTCACATGACCTTTGACTTGAGTACTTGACCTTTGACACGACCATCATATAAAGGTTACAATAGGGCATGCATGACCCAAGTTTGATTCCAATTGGACTTCCACTTTTCAAATGAGACAAGTTGGACAATTCCAGCCTATTTTAGAATTTGACAGCAAATGACCTTTGACCTCAGTACCCGACCTTTGACCCCAGTACCCGACCTTTGACCCCAGTACCCGACCTTTGACCCCAGTACCCGACCTTTGACCCCAGTACCCGACCTTTGACACAAGCATTATATAAAGGTTGCACTATTGAATGCATGACCCAAGTTTGATTGGAATTGGACTTCAAATTTGCGTATAAGACCAATTTGTCGAAACTTTAACCAAAATGACACACACGGACTATGTACGGACTACATGTACACGTTTGTACAGAAATTGTGATTGCATAGTCAATTTCTTTGGTATCTATGGAAGATTTATCCTCTGAAGATTCATCTGGACCCAGGAAAACTTAGGATGGTGGGGTTGGCAACCTAAAATGCAGCCAACCCCACCACCTCTGTTTTAACCCTTTTACGCCTTGTATTGGGTGACTTCCATTAAAACAAAATAATAAAAAAATAAAAAATAAACTGCATGTGTGAAAACAAGCTAAACTGGGAATTAGCTAGAAAAGATATTTTTGCCCTTTCCTGACGTCGTCTATGAAGCATCGTATGCTCAGTGCTTTCCGAGAACCTGTGAGAAAAAAATATCAACGGCTTAATCTGTCAGGACTCGAACCCAGGACCTCCTGCTTACCAGTGCAGACATCTTAACCACTCCACCACCAAGCTGGCCGATTCGAATCCAATAATGGCAATGGTTACTGTGTTATCAGTATGTTATCAGCCCCTGGGCCTATAGCAGTCAGCCGCCAGGTGGGACAGAGAATAAACGGGAGAAAAACTGAAACAACTGTCCGTCTAACCTGCCTGCCTTCCCCCCATCCCACCCCACAAGGTTGACAGTCGATTGCCCTGCTGCATGCCTGTTTCCCCGCACCAGCTTCACCAGCCTTTTCAGCCCCCTCTACATTTAATAAAGAAAATAATCAAGATTATTTGGTCATGGCCAGAAATAAATTTCTTGAACCCTAACAGTCCCAAATTCTTCAATTTTAATATGATTTTGCATGCACCCTAGGAGGTTAGGGTTAAATATTTATAATCTTTAGCCCTTCAAGAAAAGTATTCTTTCCAAGTGGTTCTTTGTCGATGCATTATCCAATAAAGAAAAAAGTTCTCATTTTCAGAAAATTTTTCTTGACTGCAGATCAGATCAGATCAGATCAGATCAGAAAATATTTCGTTTTAAGAAATAATTGTTTTGCATCCAAGAAAATATTTTTTAATATAAGAAATTACAACTGACAGTTTCAGATCTTTTTTCTTGATTTAAGAACGGCGCTTTCTTGTGTCACTCCCTAGAAAATTTCACAAGAGAACATTTCTAGCTTTTTTTTCTTCTTAATTTTAGAAATCCTATTAGAAATAAAATCTCCAATGATAAAATTGTTAAAGCAACAACACAACAAAATTCTTAAGTTTTTCTTTAAATGAGAAATGAGAAATTCTTGATTCAAGAAATCCAGAAAAAACATTGATTTAGGTCTTCTTGTGTCACTCCCTAGAAAAAAAAAAAAAACTTGTTTTAAGTTCTTTAAAAAAAAAAAAAAAAAATTGTTGGCAGCGTACATTTAGCAGGGTTCTTATTTTCAGCTGTGTTGCATTCTGTTGCATTTGGCAAGGTGCTTAGAGAAGACCTCGTGGGGTGGTAAGGTATAAGCTTTGATACTGACCAACGCATTCACTCCCTGCAAGGTCAACCAGCTGCAGCTTGGTCTTGACGACCCCGAGGGGCTGACTGGAGGGGAAGAAGACCGGGGTGCTGCTGGCCGACTTAATCTGGAGCGGGGACAGGCTGCCCCCCTGGGTCAGAGACTGTAAGGCAATAGCTGGGATGGACAGGTTGCGCCGCATGCTCTTGGCTGGAAAACTTCCTGTGATAACGAGAAACAATAAGGTAGAGAAAAATTAATGAATGAGTCCCCCTGGAGATTGAAAAAAAATAGAACAATTAAACAATTGAAAGGTAATATACAACATTTGCAAACATATAAAAAAATATATATAAAAAAATTAATATATTTTGAAATATTTTACCTGACTAAATAAAAGTCTAAAACATCCTGTGAAATCATGGCAACTGGTGTGCTGTCATTTTCAGAAAAAGTGTAATTTGTGTATCAATTTTCAAATACTGTCCCCTATTTACCAACTTTAGTTTGTCCACATTTTGTTTGGCAATCGGTTACACATCCGTGAAACGGGTGCATCAACAAGCCAGGCAATCTAGTTCCCTGACCTGATAATTCCCATTTTGTCTGCTGTAGGGTCAGGGAACCAGACTACAAGAACAGCAATTTGTTTTCTCTTTGTTTTCCCATTATCTATGCACACAAAACTTTAAACAGTAGATGTATTTGCTATAAAATACTAACCCCCGAATCAATTCATTTCTAAAAATTACAGCAAAAGCAAATGTATACTACTGCGTTTTACAAAAACATTTCCTATTTTTGTTTTTTAATAACTTTAAAATTACTGCATGAAAAGTCTTTGAGTATAATGGTGCAAATTTGATTACATAATCATCGTTAGTTATTACGCAATTGGCTATTTTCCAAAGAGGACTCTTTTGCCATGGACATTCTGTGGGCAGAGTTCCTTTCAGGATTGTTTTTTATTTACATAATTTTTCTTTCCGGTTGGGTTGATTTAGATACCCTGTTCTAAATATAAATGGAAATCAATAAGACCTGTAGGTTTACACCCACATTCCTGTCATGTTGATATTCATCAGGATGTCAAATTGAGTGATATATCAAAATAAAGACCCAGATATGCTCTTTCAAAAGTCCAAAAGTGTCCTAAAGACTCATTTTGTATGATCTTAAAACTTGTTCCAAATACCAAAACTTCAGCCCATTGCCGCCTTAAATGCACACTCACCTGGGGAAGGTAGTTCGGGTACCGGTGAGGCACTCCTTGACACGTTGGGCGTGGTGGTCGGTACTCCCTGGGGGTACGTGTACACCGTCAGGGTGACGATGAGGTGGGATCGGCTAGAGTGGGCGTGGACCAGCGTGGCATCCTCGTGACGATGCAGCACCCCATACTGCACCAGCTCCACAATCTCGGCAGCATTTTCCACTTGTCTGCGATAGTAATCAAACCAAGGAATACATACAGATTACAATTTACCTCCACATTTGAGATAGGGCTGTACATGTGCATCCAAACCATATAACCGAGTACCCAACCACTCATGTCCAGAACTGGTTCCAGATTATGGAATCGAGTACCCTTAACCGAATTAACAATTACTTAGTAATTTCTCAGACAATGAATAAGAAAGTTTTTAAATGTCATTTGTGAGGAATTTTCAAGATGAAAACCAGAGTAAATGATTAACATCTCCGATGCTTGTGAAAATGCAGTTTACACCGTAAAGCTATAGAGCTCACTGTACATACATGTACTTGCATCTTGATTGGTACACCGATGTGGTAGTATTAATGTGTGGACCTTTATGAACAATATGAAGAGCAATTCCCAAGATCTATTTTTTGGAATTGTCTTTCTTAAAACCCTCCTATGCAAACATACATTCTGAGCCATGTTGTTGTATGGGTCAAAATCAGTCAAGGTGATTGTTTTTGACCCTCCTGCCATAGTACAAAACCACATGTAATCTGATCATGTCTGTGTAAAAGTATAGCAGGGGAGGTGGAAGGAAATTTTGACTGATTTTGACCTTTTAAATAGTAGGAGGGTTTGGGTACCCGATTACACACGTTTCTATTTAATAGGGTACCCGATTCCCATACTACGTGTAAATGCACACCCCAAATTGAGTATCTACAGTTTTAGAATCCAGTGTTTGCAAGCCTTCCTGCCAACTGATAGGAAAACACCATTGGCTCATCAGTGGAAGAGCAAGTAGCACACTACCGAAGTTAACCCATTGGGCAGGGTATTTTGCGGGAGACGTCGGGGTGTTGCAGCGGTTCTGCCAGCCAAATCGAACCGCTACAATGTGTTTGTGCAGTCAAGCATGACATACACAATAATCCAACAATAGATTGAAACTGCACAAACAGCGGCCAGTGGCGTCATCCGGCCTAGTGAAACTGGTTCTTTTTGCGCCCTATGGCGTCATCCGTGTGCAAGGGGTTAAGCAATGCTGACAGCAGGCAGTACATGGATGGGAAACCACACCACATGTATTTCTTGCATTACATGTACATGCCTGGCAATAATCAGTGCATTTGTCTGGGGCATGACGGGCCCTTATTCATCTCACATACGTCCTTTAGATGGGACGTTAAGCTGGAGATCCCGTGTGCTGTATCGGATCAGTGCATGTTAAAGAACACAGAGCACCCGTCCTGAAACAGTAGGGCTAGAAGAGCCAACGCAGGAGAACTCTAGACCAGTCTCGAGTCCCATTTTTCATGGAATCAAACTCGCATAGTCGGGACTCTAGGGTCTGACCTTTGTGTGAGGGATGGTATCTCCATGGAACCGTCGTCGCATGTTCGCAGGTTCAGCTTAACCACCGCTGCGTCAGGCTCTAAGAGGTCTCGGATGTCGTTGTTGTAGATCTCGACGACGGATACCTCGATGCTGTGACTGTTGGCTGGCTTCTCTTCAATCAACCTGCAAAAATACAACTTTTTTTTGTTTACTTAACCCCTTGGGCACGGTATTTTATGGGAGACGTCAGGGGTGTTGCAGCGGTTCTGGCAGCCAAATCGAACCGCGACAATGTGTTTGTGCAGTCAAGCATGACATAAACAATAATCCAACAATGGATTGAAACTGCACAAACGGCGTCCAGTGGCGTCATCCGGCCTGGTGACACTGTTTTGTTGCGCCCTATGGCGTCATCCGTACGCAAGGGGTTAATATGGTAACGCCTACTGAACTGTCCGAGTTTGGTCAAGTAACGAATATTGTAACAACACCCACTGTTGGTAACATTTTTCAAATTCAATGACAAATTAACACACGTCAGTATTAGTGCGGTGGCCTTCAGGGGAAAAAACACTATTGCAATTTTCAGGATGACGAAACTCGGGAATTTGGGTGATGAATTTGAATAGCTTGCAGGGCTGTTCATTTAGTATTTGATTATTTGAAACTGGGTTTGACCGAAAATTCAAATATTCGATACTCACCTATCACATTTTTCACGCATCAGCTGCAACTGCATGACGCGCCAGTAAAAAGTTGCACGCAAAGCAGGCCGGTGTTTTACGTGCGGCGATCAATATTATGCACAGTCCGATCGACATTTTTTGAATGCACCTGTTGTATGATCATAACCGGTACATACGTATAACATTCTGATAACAAGAAACCAAACTCCAGCCTGTGTTTTTACAGTAATTATTTTATTATTTCATAATACAATGGCGCAACTTTTCACGCATTTCAATGCACTGCGTCTAATACAGAGCGGATCAAAAATCCATAGTTTCACTAAAAATGACATCTACGTACTTGAACATTTCTACGGCCGCTCGTGGTACGACGCCGTCCAATGCGTGTATCTCCAGTTCATCATCCGTCTCCCTGTGCAGGTCCGTGTAGTTATCACCGAGCATGGTGAAAGTCTTGCCACTACCCGTCTGGCCATACGCCATGATGCAGACATTGTACCTAAAGGAATAGTACAAACCACAAAAAAATCTGTTCACACCACTTTACGTACAGTGATTCGTGAAACAAGGCAATCAATTACACATATGACACTGAAAGTTCCTTTTACCAAAAAAAGAATGCTACGCCACACAAGTTTCGCTGTGAGTGGTGCCAGTATATGGAATAATCTGCCTGAACAATTGAGAACAATGAACTCCTCAGGTACATTTAAATCAGAGCTACGTAAAGCCATCCATCAGTGATCTGCCATTTGCACAGATCTGCTGAGTTATAAACTTGATTGTCATGGTAACTTGGAGCCCGATGGGAATTTCCCCTTGTTTTTTTCCCCGAAAGGAGTTTTTCCCATAAAGGGTAAATCAGCAATATGCCGACTGGAGAGTTGAAAACTTAACCATAAATAAATTTATTTGTGTAAATATTTGTGTATACATGTAGGTAAATATTCATTATTCCTTAATAATGTGTGCAGGGACCCAATGGAAACCAGCTTTAAACTGTTTGGGCACACCCTGGGCAAAGAAATGTAAACAAATGAATAAGTAAAGTATAAGCCCCACCACCCTTACAAGTGAATATTTCATACAAATTAATATGCCCTTTAATAATGAATTTGTGGGAGTGTGTGGTCTAATGGTTAGTATTTGTGACTCATGATCAGAGGATCATGGGTTCGATTCCCGCTACTGGCCATATGTTGTGTCCTTGGGCAAGCCACTTCATCCCCACTTGCTTCTCTCCACCCAGGAATATAAATGGGTACCGGCATTAGCTGGGGAGTAACCTGCGATGGACGAGCATCCCATCCAGGGGGGATAGAAATATTCTCAGTCGTTTCATGCTACAGAAACCGAAGATAAACGCCGGCCTGATGGGCCACATAGGCTCGTGATGACAGACTTTGCTTGCTTGCTTGCTTTAATAATTATACATTGTAATAGGTTACTTCTATGAATGGATTTTGTTCACTCCGTTTCTCATTTAAAAGTCAATAACCATTTTTGAAATTATTATACAATAACCATCAGTTATGAAAAAAAATGGAGGAGGGTATAAAAAAAGAGCGTGTAAAGTGCAACTCTGAGCTGAAGAATAAAACCAGTTTCAGTCAAGGCGACAACCACTTTTAGATCTGTATTACTTGGTCACCATGTTTAATTCTGACCTTCCATACATATATACATGTAAATCCAATAAAATGTTAGTAACAAAAAAATCAGTTGCACATTTACCCATCAAGAAGCGATGTAAGCAACGGCTGGACTTCCTCAAAGACATCAGCCTGAGTATCCTGAAGCGAGTAAACACTGCAAAACAAGACAAACACATACAGATTTTTGTAAATTTAGTTTTGTTTTTAATGCAAAAACTTGTGCCAGTTCAAAACCACCACTGGGTAAATTACATCAAACTTAGTGCTTCTCCCTGTAACTCATCTGTCCAGGCTGGAAACCTAGCTCCCCCAACATAACTACAACCTCAAAGCCAACATATCCCCCTTCCAAAAATTGAAAATCGAAAATCGAAAATTAACCAAGTTAAGCCAAGCTAAGTGCAAAGCCAAGCCAAGCCACACAAGTGTGTAAACACCTTCAATCGGGACCTCCTATATTGTCCTATTGTTTAAACTTAAACTTTTTGGCAAGGACCCTCATTGGTTTTGTACACGACTTTTAAACGGGGACCCTTAACCGGGGACCCTATTGTCCTATATTGTTAAATGTCTCCCTGAATGCCATGCCATGCCATGCCAAGCCGAGCCGAGCCGAGCCGAGCCGAGCCGAGCCGAGCCGAGCCGAGCCGAGCCGAGCCGAGCCGAGCCGAGCCGAGCCGAGCCGAGCCGAGCCGAGCCGAGCCGAGCCAGCCCAAAGAATTTCTGAAAAAATGCCAGGCTCTTTTTTCATACAAGGATGTCACTCCTTATCTCTGACCGAGGTCACTGTAACATTCTGTTTATTGCCGCATCCCAACAGGAGGCAATCAAGCGGACTACAACCATTCATGATGCTTACTGTTCAAATTCATAGACTTTGTTGGAGGCCCCCGTTCCGGGCTTGTTGTACTTAACAGCCAGGTTTTCCTGGACAAGAAAACAAAAAAGACAGTCTGAGAACATATCAACATTGAGGGTCATCATAATAAGCCACAGAACTGTTGGGCTGTTAAAACTTCTTGGGGCAATTCAGCAGTTAGTATGTGATGCTGCATGTACATTGCTGATTGCCGTTTGTGGTCCTTAAGTTTTACTGACTTCAGGCTTTCAAGCAGCCTCAGACCCGGGGGAAAGTAGGAGAATAGTATGATCAAAATTTCAAACATGAGGACAAAATTTGAACTTTGGAGAGAAAAAAATCTGGATAAAAGTAGGACTTTTGCAGACTTTCAGGAGTATTTTTTGTTGATACTTACACATTGTCTACAGCATCACAAGCCTCATTTGGCATGCTCTGTACTCACAACACTTGTAGCTCAATCCTCAACTAAGCTCTTGGAAGTAGAGTTGCAGTACTCCTGCACCCTAGCCCTTTATTGCGTGATTTTCATATGACAGTGTGTAACACACCATTAGGAAGAATACTCAATGAGATTTCACTTTCCGAGTTGTGGGACAAGAAGTAGGAAAAATAGGAACTTTGAGGAAAAGTAAAAGCAAGGTAAAAAGAAAGAAAGTAGGAAGCCCGTGACATCGCTCTTAGTATTAAAATCTTCATAAATACCTTTTAGTGCAGACTCTGTGGGTGTTGCAAGTAACAGGAATTATAAAATGACTTGTTTTTTTCCTTTCTCTGGAAATAAAAACTTTGATTAAGTTTTATACGGGTCTTCATTCTTTCTCTAAATAGGTACACTTCATATACTCACGTCGTCAATTACGTGAACCACCTGGTCACTAGTTGTTCCTGGTCCGGTATCTCGTGACATGATGGGGCGTGACCTGCAGTGCACCCGGATGTTACCACGGAGTTCCTTTTTCAACGAAGCAAAAGACTAAATTAAAATGCATTCCCACAAAAAAAGGTAACAAAATTGCCGTTCTTTTTGGATATTAAAATGTATTCCTCCTTTCAGATGTTCGCGTCTACCTGGCTGCACAGGGAGAACAGCTTGCCATCTCACACCTCACAGAAATATAAATTAGCATTCTTGACCCTAACCTTTCCAAAATCAACCAAAACCCTCTTTGCCAAATGGAGGAATTTTGAGGATTAAGGGTCTTTGGAAGTTGAAGCATCGGAGGATTTTGCAGGATTGAGGACATTTGAGGATTTAGCCTCCGGAGGAAAATGGAGGATCCAGGTCATCAAGGCCAATCTGATGCTGGATTGATTTTGGAGGATCGAGGTTTAACTGGGGTGTTTATCCAAAATCCACTGGAGGATTTTGCAGGATTCAAGCAGTGGTCCCTAGCAACAAATATTGGAGGATTTTGGAATCGGAGGATATTGGAGGATTCAGGTTACACTTACACGTTGGAAAAATGATGTAGGGAGTCGGGGTTAATGCCAAAATGCACTACTGTCCTAAGAAAATCTATATGTAATTACTTCAGCAAAAGTTGCAAAACCAAAGCAAAAATTGCTTAACATGGACGTGAATAATTTCCTCTCCTTCCAAATCCACCACTCCTGAAAAAAGAAACCAAACAAGTTATGGGTTTTTAGTTTTAAAAAATGAACAATGCGAGAAACTGTTGTTTTGCACACCATTAGGCCTAATAGTTTTTCGGGCATTCTGGAACCAGCAGTGAAATGGTGCTATCACCATCGGATAATGTCCTACCCCACTTCCCCTACCCCACTTTCCACTTCCCCCTACCCCGCTTCCCCCTACCCCGCTTCCCCCTACCCCGCTTCCCCCTACCCCGCTTCCCCCTACCCCGCTTCCACCTACCCCACTTCCACCTACCCCGCTCCCCCTACCCCGCTCCCCCTACCCCGCTTCCCCCTACCCCGCCTCCCCCTACCCCGCTTCCCACTTCCCCCTACCCCGCTTCCCACTTCCCCCTACCCCGCTTCCCACTTCCCCCTATCCCGCTTCCCCCTATCCCGCTTCCCCCTACCCCGCTTCCCCCTACCCCGCTTCCCCCTACCCCGCTTCCCCCTACCCCGCTTCCCCCTACCCCGCTTCCCCCTACCCCGCTTCCCCCTACCCCGCTTCCCCCTACCCCGCTTCCCCCTACCCCGCTTCCCCCTACCCCGCTTCCCCCTACCCCGCCTCCCCCTACCCCGCTTCCCACTTCCCCCTACCCCGCTTCCCACTTCCCCCTATCCCGCTTCCCCCTATCCCGCTTCCCCCTACCCCGCTTCCCCCTACCCCGCTTCCCCCTACCCCGCTTCCCCCTACCCCGCTTCCCCCTACCCCGCTTCCCCCTACCCCGCTTCCCCCTACCCCGCTTCCCCCTACCCCGCTTCCCCCTACCCCGCTTCCCCCTACCCCGCTTCCCCCTACCCCGCTTCCCCCTACCCCGCTTCCCCCTACCCCGCTTCCCCCTACCCCGCTTCCCCCTACCCCGCTTCCCCCTACCCCGCTTCCCCCTACCCCGCTTCCCCCTACCCCGCTTCCCCCTACCCCGCTTCCCCCTACCCCGCTTCCCCCTACCCCACTTTCCGCTTCCACCTACCCCGCTTCCCCCTACCTCGCTTCCCCCTACCCCACTTCCCCCTACCCCGCTTCCCCCTACCCCGCTTCCCCCTACCCCGCTTCCCCCTACCCCGCTTTCCCCTACCCCGCTTCCACCTACCCCTTACCCTGCTTCCCCCTACCTCGCTTCCCCCTACCTCGCTTCCCCCTACCCCGCTTCCCCCTACCCCGCTTCCCCCTACCCCGCTTCCACCTACCCCGCTTCCCCCTACCCCGCTTCCCCCTACCCCGCTTCCCCCTACCCCGCTTCCCCCTACCCCGCTTCCCCCTACCCCGCTTCCCCCTACCCCGCTTCCCCCTACCCCGCTTCCCCCTACCCCGCTTCCCCCTACCCCGCTTCCCCCTACCCCGCTTCCCCCTACCCCGCTTCCCCCTACCCCGCTTCCCCCTACCCCGCTTCCCCCTACCCCGCTTCCCCCTACCCCGCTTCCCCCCTACCTCGCTTCCCCCTACCCCGCTTCCACCTACCCCGCTTCCCCCTACCTCGCTTCCCCCTACCTCGCTTCCCCCTAACCCGCACCCCGCTTCCCCCTACCCCGCTTTCCCCTACCCCGCTTTCCCTGTTTTTATGTTTTTTGGGGGCAAAAGTTCAACTGTTTTTTATGTTTTTGGAATCCGTCCCCAAGGAAAAAAAAATGCTGCTCTTGATTTGGCTATGTTTTGGAAAATTTCAGCAGAACTGTTGTGTCCTCTCAATGATACAGAACACTGCATTCCACCCAAACAGTTGACAACTGTGGCGCTGGAAAGTACATGTAGCAAGAATAGAAGAACCACATCGAACTCACCACTAGGGTGTTGTGTAGTTCCTTCCGTCTCTTCTTCTCTTTAGTATACCGCTGGTCGGCTGACTTGACTTCCTCCTCAAGCTCATACAACCGTTCTCTCAAATCTGAATATAGAAAAACACAAACAATTTCATTTTTTAAATTCTTAAAATAATAAATAGATAAATAAATAAATAAATAAATTAAATGATGCTACACACAGCCAAACCTAAACACAAACAATAGGCACCACACTGAATAGAGTGGTCCTATTCATCACACTTGGAGCCCCCCTTTTCAAGTGAATGAAAGCTTTGTTTTAAAAAGCTCCATCTATTCATTACACTCCCATTCAAGAACAATATAGTTGACACATGAATGGATTGAGTACAAGCAGAAATGTGCAAATAGACAACAACCGGCCAGGTGTTCTTTTTCAAACTGCATCATGTTACAAGTATGTAGATCTTTAGAACCGTTCTTCAAGCTCAAATGACATAGAAACAGAATCTGACCAGTGGGGAAACACACAGACAAAACGAGGACAAAAGAAACAAAGGAGGTTTTGACCCTAAACGAAAATTCCAAAATTAAGGTAACACTAAACTTTGCCTAACTTTGGATATGAATAAAATACATCTTCAGTATCCAAATAAAAGTTTCATAGAACTAATTTTGGGAAAACGGTCACAAGCAAAATTAAACGGACTTCATGTAATTCTGAAGCAACATTTATTCAGGGGTACATGTAATTGTACAATCCTTTGATACCTTGCATATCCAAGTTGTCCGTGATGAGTGACTGGCTGAGACTCGCTGCTTTGTCCTGAAGCAAGCCCAGGTCAAAGGTCATCTCACTTGGCATTGCCGTCACAAGGACGCGCAGCTGCTGGAGGTCACGCTTGGTTTCCTGTACAATAAGCCAGTATGGTATCTCAATAGTCAAAGGTTATTCGGGATAAAATTGCTGACGTAATGTCACGCCATACCCGAACGCCCATTCGGATTGAATTTAACACGTGCACGTTCTGCAACCACCTTTTGCGTTCACACGGGCGCGTTAGGTCACACGGGTCATTCGGGATAAAATGTCATTGTGCACATGCGCAGTCGAAATACCGAACTGGATTATTGGCAACATGAACAGACTTATTTATTAATAAACCTTAAGTTGCCGTTCTAACTCAAGAATACTTGAAGATATATTGGAGAAAAAAACCCAGCAAAAATCAGAAATGAAATTACTTTTTGGACTAAAAACTGAAATTTTGTAAAAGGAAAAAGAATAAAATTTAAGCTTCAATAGAATTTCATCATTAACTAACGGTTTTGTTTTTTAACCCCATGCAGCCGGCTTTTGTTGATCGGGTGCTGGTACATGTATGCTGCCAAGACGGGCTTGTGCAGCCAAGCGTAATGCAAACAATAGGCAAACAATAGATTGAGTACCCACAGGAATGCGCATATACACAACAACTGGCCCGGGAGTCTTTTATAACATCAAACCATGGCTATGGCTGTCGTCCGTATTCAAGAGGTCAAACTAATGTCAGGAACAAGCACAGGTGACAATTTGGGAGCATACTAATTTTCATATGTTATCTGCAACAAATCCCAAGTGGGGTGGGGGAGGGAGGGAGGGGTTTACCATGCACACCTTTACTCTCTGATATATATCAATGCAAGCACGTCCAATGCGTAGCTGGGAATCATCTTCAGCTTCCATGACTCGTTTCATGTGGCCCATAGCCTTGCGGGTGCTGGCCAGCTCACCCTGAAGCTATAGAGAAAGAGGAATGACGTTACCAGAAAAATTCTACGTACATTTTGTACATGTATTACCATGCAGTGTGGCAACTAGGGGAGCCAGCCACCCTCCGCTCCCCACGCCGGCTCCCCCTCCCCCCACACCCGAGATTCATCTAATCACCAGTCTATCTGTCCTGAGGACGGGTAAAATTAATTTTGGACAAGCAGTTTTTGCAAATCGAAAATGCACATTAACCCTAACCCCATGGCACTTTTACTGGGAAGTGTCCTTAACCTGTCAAAATCCAACACGTGCAGTATACAACGTACTGTACCTGCATGTACAGGACATTAGAATTGGGGGATATCATACAATGTACATGTACATGTAGCTCCATGTAAAAAAAGTCAAAAAAGTCAGGTCGCATTTTTAAAAATTTGTTTTATTTTTAAAGGAATTTTCAAAATCTCACCTTTTCCCACACAAAATGTTTTTTTTAAATACAGATACGACGGCACAGTCGTGCATTTCGCTATCTCACTTTTAAATCGGCTTACTTTTTGCCTCCCGACTTTGTTTTGATGTTTTCATGGATGGTAAAAATACAAAAATTGACCGACCGACCCTCCCTCCCGATTTTTCCAATTTAAGGGCAACAATTTTTGTGCCTAATGGTGCCAAGGCTCTACATCCTGAACCTATCAAAATACAACACAATATGGTGTTGAATTTTGGCAGATTTGGGATGGTTAATCTCTGACATTGGCTAATAAAATCTCAATATCTCCTCCCAAAAAAGTGGAATAAATGGTAACGGCTCAGATTGTATATTGTAGTAAGGGGTAGGCAAATTTTGGTTGAAAGTAGACGGGCAGTTTTGCAATCTGCTGAGAGGGGACAGGCAGACCCTAAACCACCCCCACCTTCTACAACTGGAGAATGCAAAAAACCTAAATGTAAGCCCACTATATAGGGCTGTGCATCTGAACCGACCACCTGAGTACCAACCGCAAATGTCAGGAACCGGTTCCAGATTATGGAATCGAGTACCCGTAATCGAATTAACATACCTGTATTACATGTACATGTACTATAGTAATTTCTCAGACAATGAAAAAGAAAGCTTTTGAATATCATTGGTGGGGAATTTATTAAATGAAAATCAGGGTGCATGGAAAAACAAGACAGATTCAAGTTTACGACACTTCCGAATTTACACAGTAAAGCCATCGAGCTCACTCTACACACTTGTATCTTGCAGCACTGATGCACCAGTAAACTAGTATTAACATGCAGACTTTTACGGACGATATCAACAGCTACATGTACATGTACTTCCGAGATTAAATTTTTGGGAGTGGCTTTCTTTAGCCCTAACTCCCTACATAATTTTCCCCCCATGTAACCTGAATCCTCCAACATCCTCTGATTTCAAAGTGTTAAAACTCCATATAACCTGAATCCTCCAAAATCCTCTTATGGGGACCATAGCATGAATCCTCCAAAATCCTCCAGGTTTTTTTTGCATACCCCTAGTAACCTCAATCCTCCAAAATCCTCATGTATCACATTGAGCCTGATAACCTGGATCCTCCATATTCCTGCAGGGGCAAAAACCCCTAGTAACCTCAATCCTGCAAAATCCTCCATTTTGCAAAGAGGATTTTGGAGGATTTGGGATGGTTAGGGGGTTAATGGGTATCTGCATACACATGCTTTTTTTTTCAACTGGCTACCTGATAGTACCCATAGTACCAATAAATGCACACCCATGACCCATAAAGCCCACTGCACAAAATCCCCCCAGAACCCTAGAAAAATTGCTACATCTCTACATGTACATTGTACATGGTGGTGACCTTCTGCAAACTGGACTATACACATACTGTACCACTGTTGCCATGGTAACTGCCTGTTCATCAATGATCATAACGAAAATCACCATGCGCACAATAAAGTGCTTGTGAGGATACAGAATTGGCCAACATACCTGAGCCAGTCTCAAATACAGCATGGCGTTCTCCGTTTCCAAGGCAACAATTCTTTCGTCTTTTTGCTGTGTATTCAGTCAAAATATATAAAAAGGTGTGAAAGAAGTGTTTAGACAGAAGTGAGATGATAGAAAGACCAACTGATTTGGCTCAATGTTCAATTTGCCATTGTTGGTTCATTGGTTTCAAGTTATTATAGCCCTTTCCTTACAATGTCCAGGGGGCCAAATTCATAGAGCTGCTTAATTAAGCACAACAATTTGCTGAAGCACAAAAACCTTGCTTTTTAAAATCAAGTTACAGCCAAAAGGCCCATGAGATTGTGCTAAGCAAACAATATGTACCAGTGACAATAAAGCAATGTATACATCACATTGAGTTTGGCTGGTAACCTGAATTTATTAAGCAAGATTTGTTGTGCTTTTTTAAAGTAAATGTTTGTGTTTAAGCAGCTCTATGAAATTGGCCCCACAGTTTACTGGACAGGGGCCAATTTCATAAAGCTGTTAAGCACAAAAATTTGATTAGCATGCAAATGCTATCAACCAGATTTCCATGTGTGGAATATTGCTTTTGACTGGCATTCAGCTGTTGCTTGCTTAGCATGAAAATTATATTACATGGACTTTTGGCTGGTAACCTGTTTTACTAAGCAAGACATTTTCATGCTAAGCAAATTTGTGTGCTAATAACAGCTTTATGAAATAGGCCCGTACACCCCTGCTGCTTACTATATAATGTCAACAAAACCACACAACAAAACCACACAACAAAACCACACAACAAAACCACACAACAAAACCACACAACAAAACCACACAACAAAACCACACAACAAAACCACACAACAAAACCACACAACAAAACCACACAACAAAACCACACAACAAAACCACACAACAAAACCACACAACAAAACCACACAACAAAACCACACAACAAAACCACACAACAAAACCACACAACAAAACCACACAACAAAACCACACAACAAAACCACACAACAAAACCACACAACAAAACCACACAACAAAACCACACAACAAAACCACACAACAAAACCACACAACAAAACCACACAACAAAACCACACAACAAAACCACACACGGAGCATCCAAACAACAGATATTTCAACAACCTGCTTGCACTTGTGTTCTTCGCTGTTCATACTACATGTATTTATAATCATTTATACCAACTGAAAGAGCTACATGTACATATTTCTACGTAATAGTGCTATCAAAATTGGACATGTGCATGTATACATGTATGTGCGTTTGTTCTCCCAAACAAACGTGGACGTATAACAAAGGGAACAATATCGTCCACGATTCCCAGAATACGTCCGCGATTGAAATCGTGTACAAAACCTATGGGATTCTTCCGAAAAAGTTAAAGTACAAACAAAAGAGGGAACACACAGTCGTACTTCCCCAATACGTCCGAGGACAATGCTTTGTGTTTCCTATTGTTCCTTTAATATAACCAACCCCCATAGACTAAGCACGTATCCTTACGTTCGAGGACCGATTTCAACAAAAGACTCTACGTTCGAGGACTGAAAGGTTTCTTTGTGTTTCCTTTCTTCTCTTGTCCTCAGAGATATATACAGTGCACGTACAATAGGACGTCCACGTTTGGAGGTCGATACACGTTTAAGTGTATGTATGTATGTATGTCAGCATTTCCCTGCGAGTTGTGTGTACATGGTGTATGGAGTGCCCTTTGTTCATGTAGCAAACACGTTTCCTGTTTGATAAAGTGGGCCAGAAGAGCAGCTATAATGACTTTCATTTTACACCACATGAGTAATTTTCAAGTAACAAACTTTACACACAACATTTTCATTTTTAATCTACTCTAGGGTGAAATCTTTGGTTGAAAATACAGCCATTCATCAGCAAGCAGTCTGCTGCTTTTATTGCTTGAGTGGTATATGCTTGACTGAACATAAGATTGTGGTACTGGGGGAACTGATGAAAGGGTTAAATCTGTCATGGGAATATCTCATTGCAAAGCTGATAGACTCACTTCATCAAACACGCTACGGGCTTTTGAATTAGTCAAGGGTATAAGTCATCTATTTAACAAAACATCTGCATACATGTACATGCAGATGTTTCGTCATTTTGCAAACCAACAAATTGGCCAATCTCTTCAATAATAACAATAATGTAGATTTGTAAAGGCCTCCCCATCAACCCCTAATCTTCTCAGCTCCCTGGAGAGTACAGCCATGGCTGCAAGTTAAATGCACATATGGGCTAATCAAACACATGTAACTATCACTGCCCTCACAGGTACATGCACACTTGGTGGACAGAAGCAACTTGTGATAAAGTGTCTTGCTCAAAGACACAAGCACCAGTCTGGTACCACGAGGCCACAGCTCTCCATACAATGGAGTCAAATGATAACATTAATTCTCTGAAGATTCCATGACATTCTAATCACGATGCCTAACTCACCCGTAACTTGCGATCACATTCCTTAATCTTCTCCGGAATGAAGTGACTGAGATCCATTGGGGCTGGTTTGTGAGGCATAATGACGTCTTCAGAAACCTGTATTAAGTTCAACCAAGACACCAAATCCAAAATGAAACTTTTTTGTTTTCACTATGCTATAAGGACAAAGAAACACTTGAAAATGGCAGAAAACCAACTTCAATATGTGACACCAACAAGCAAAATCAGACCCAAGTTGGAAATTTTGAAAATAGAAATTTCCATACATAATAAAATATATATAATGTAAGCTTTGTAATGGTGAACAAATTACTGTTATACGATATTTTGGTTCTCGAAGAGCCGTAAATTCAGCACTGAGAATGGAAAATAATATGTATTTTTACATGATTTTTTCGAAAGTACATTGTACATGTACATGTGGGCCTTTCCACAGTAAAGGGGTACAAAAGTGTGACATGGGATTGGGAAATGAAGCACGATAATAATATCAAATTGTTTGTCCTCTTTTCCACTTTTACATTCCCACCCCATCATTGGGGATTGTGCTCACAAAGAATTTAAGACTTTCCGGACAAATTTGACACGATATGTATGCTCAGAATGCTACGTACGTAACATGGACAGAAAGTTTGTTAATATTGATAGAAAGATAAATGTCTTTATCAAATATTGTGCCTTTTCATTCTTATCCCTACAGCATTGTTACCTGTAAAAACCAAGACAATCTACTGTATATTTCAGATGTTACAGGTTATAATGTACAGAATATTACGTACGTAACATGGACAGAAATTTGTTACAACATTTCTGTCCATGTTATGTACGTTACCTACAAATGTATTTGTCTTCAAGACCAACAAAATTGTGTTTATTGTGACTGTGAGCACTCTTAAATGGGTTATTAATATGAATTTATTCCATGAAGTTGAGACACGATGTGTGACATAGTGTTAACAATTTTAAATTGCTATAAAATAAATTTGTTGGACCACCTGGGATTCTATACAATTATTTCATCATAGCTTAGATTTATTGTGACATAATATTTAGTTTAGGGTCCTCTCTCTTGAGTTTTACATTAACTCCTATAGACTTACTATGGATAAATCAACTATGTAATAAAGGGACACAAGTGTCCCGGTTACATCTTAGTTTATGTTGCTAATAATTCATAAATAATACATGTTAAAGCATCAAAATCTGTATGTTGGAGTTAGAAAATGTTATCCTTTTACATACCCATCAAATAGTGTTGGCTAAAACATTTGATGTAATAATTGATTTGGCAAGCCTGCAAGGATGTAACATGGGACACCACTCCATCAAGGGTGGAAAACTAACACATGACACCAATTTAGGGGGTCTTTTTTATGTTATTAAAAAGAGGTTCTCCAAGTCTTTGTTATCATGTTGCATGGACATCCATACTGCTTACAGATGAATTATAGAAGAAAGTTCCCAAAATTTTTAGGATGTACATTTGTAACATGGGACACCGCCGTTACCTCCGAGTCCATTTTTGTCCATTTTGAAAAGGCAGTCCAATATACTGACTCTACAAGTTACTTTTATTAAAACAGTAATCACAACAACAACAAAAATCAAATTTAATTCAGACTTCAATTGATGAAAAGTAAGGAAGCTAGATATATGCAGGCAGGATACTATGTAACAAAATATAACAGAGTGGGACACCCAGGGATGCCAGTCAGACTTATCTTCAGGGCCAGAAATTACAGCCAAGATGAATGGATTTACAGTCAAATTTTGAAAATGTATGTACAGGATTTCAAATTTTGTAAAAGCCTGAAATCAGGCAATTGTCTGAAGACCGACATCCCTGGACACCATCCGTTACCACTTAACCACAGATGTGTTAGCCATATAACAGAAAAGATGTTAGAGATACTGAAAATATGATTTGTTTTTGTTAAGTTACATACATGCAGTTTTGCATAACCTGCCATGTAAAAGAGAAAAAAAAATAGTAATTTTGTTTTAACCTCTGAACCCTATTTGTACTTTTTAAGTTTTTATGTCACAAAATTTCCCCATAATTTAGCCCGGGACACCATCACATTTGGTGACAAAACATAAATATATCACATATAATTCCCTCATGTTTTGTATCATTCAAAAGGCTTCCTTTTAATACACTTCAAGTTCATACCATAATCATCATTAAAGCCAGTTTGGTTTAAACAAGAAAAACAATTACATGATCAAAGAATGCCAAAATGTGTGTGTGTCTCAATTTCATGGAATAACCCATGAATGAGATGACATTTGGGTACATTATTGTAGATTCATGCACATGATAATTAGTGTCCTGTCAATTTGTAGTAAAAATTCTGTCTTTGTTACATACTTAATTATGTACGACAACCCCTGTAATAGTACAGAGAAAGTCGTCTATACTGTTTGTACACGATTGGTAATTCTCCAATTTTTTTACTGAATTATTACAAAATACCTTACTAGACTGTAAGTTAATATAGTAGTCTCAATCATCCTGTGGAATTATGGCACCAGGGCCCATATATTCATCAAAGCCTGCTAACTTAGCAGTCAACTAGGCCTCAGCAGCCTGCTGAATCGCTACGTAGTTACCTGCTCCGTGGTTACCAACTAATTTTGTATTCTTAAAACATTGCTAAGAATGTTGCCAGCTATAGTTGGCAGCTAGCTATAGTTGGCAGCTAGATATTTCTAGCACGCAGCTAGGACATTAGGCAGTTCGTCAAACAATAAAACAGGAGAATGTGAATTTGCATTCTAATAGGGTATGGTGTTGTTTTGGACTGGCAAGGCCAAGACGGGTCAAATGACTTTTAAGAACAGCAGTAAATCTGTACATGAGGCCTATGTGTGCATTGAAATCTCCACAAGCATGGCACTCGCAAACCCTGTCGAGGTGGAAGGAAAACATGGTAAAGGGAAGAAACGTAAAGCCAACTATAGTGATGAAGAAAACTCTAGCGGAAAAGTTTGATGAATTGAAAGATGTTCTTGAGTTCTTGAGAGTAAGCACAAAGATGTCAACACCAATCGCAAGAAGATGCTTGATGGGAAGTTATCCTCACCCAGCATAGGGCCAGATTTCTCACAACCAACCGAACATTGGGAGACCTAAAAAATAGGCTGTCCAAACTCAAATCTGAATCCAAGGATCGTGTTCTCCACTGTAAAAAGTATACGTCTTGCCATGTTCGCTGCTCGATGTGTAACTCACAAATGATTTAGTTGCCAACTAGTGACTTAGAGAGACCCTAGATCAACTCTAACGTTAGCAGCCAACTTACATGTAGTAACCAACTAAGCTTAGCAAACTTTTATGAATATCACTTAGCTTCCTACTAGGCTTAGCTGTCAACTAGGGGCCACTTTAGTTGCCAACTAGGCTTAGCAGGCTTTTATGAATATGGGCCCAGGTGTGCTGTCGTCAAGAAAAGTGGAAATTTATATCGTCTTCCAGCTGGAAATCGTTGGAAAACTGCCCTGTAGCCTTTAATCAAGGCGCGCGTGGCTACCCGGACGAGTGGCGCACCGGACATGCTGGCATTCAGGGCACGTCACGTGTCCAGCTGGTAGCCACTCGTGCCTAGACTAAAGGCTATCATCCGCCCGACGGTTGAAAACGAGCGCCGTTTTTCACTCGGTTTTTTCGCCATACAACAGGTGAGTGGAACGATATTTCCTATAACATACTATACCCCCAAATCCGCCCATTTTTGAAAATTGCAACAATGACCAATCATGTACACGGCCTTTAAGGCATCGGGAATGTACATTGTACAGGAAACAACTAAACCAAATATCTTGCTTTGCTGTATCATCCAGTGTCCCCCCCCCCTCCCTCAAATCCAAAATTAGCTATCAATTGTACCCCGTTAGTGTGGAAATGCCCATGTGTATGCCAGACTAAAATATCAAATTGTACGCAATTAATGTCTTAACACAAAAGCAAACCAGGTATTTTGAATTAAATATGCTTTAAACTACATGTAAAGTATTTTGAAGAAAAAAAAAGCAATCATGATTTTTTCATGAAAATTGCAATTACTCAAAAATAGGTCATGCGACTAATTAATGTCCCGTAATTGCGGATGCATGTACTACATGTAACATGCTCAAAAGCAAATTGATTACTTTAATTTTAAAAGCTTCCTGTAGATGGTAACGAGTAACAATTTTCCTGACAAATATTTCCATCCGAAATGCTGTCATACATGTACATTGTATTATGTATTTGAGGAAATTTTATCTGAAGATCTCCAAAAATGCTGTGGCTTATATTACGTCTTCAACAATTGAAATTACAAAAAAGGGTTACTGGAAAGTTAATTCAAATAATCACAAAATCAAGTTCATTTTTGAAACATACATTAATTTCTCATAAAGTACAGTTCACAATTTTATTCATATTCTCGGATCATATAGATAATGTTGTTCTGCAATTTTTGTTATGTTATTTCTATTATTTGACCTTTCCTTCGGTGGTCATCACCGGAAGGTCAAACTCAAATATTCACAAATCAGACTTTTGGCCCTTTAGTGGTGTGGACATGTACACGTGCAGGCAAATAAATGCAAGTACATGTATGCCAATAGTTGATGACATCATAGTGACAACATGATGACGTCATCAAGTATAAAATTACCAAAAAGTGTATAAAAAAACAATATACATGTATCTCTCTAACTGAATGACGTATGACCATCATATTTGATCAGATATATCTTATTTGACATACATTTTTGTTAAAACTGTTTTTTCGTTTGACCTTTACTTCAGGGGTTACCGGATGTTCAAAGTGAAATGCCAAATTACATTCAATCTGTAGCAGATATGAGAGCTTAGCACCTGCATTCTTAGAAAGGTCACATCTTGTGCACAAAAGGTCAAATTACAAATGAAAAGCTCAAAATGCACATTTATTTTTTGTGAAGTTTCATAAAACTACAGCACACAAGCATTTTCCCAGATGGTATACGAGGTCTATATTTCTTACGTACAATGTACTTACATTTTTGTAAACCAAAAAGGCCCAAACACTGTGTTTGTAATAACAAACTATTTTTTTTAAGGTTGCTTTTGAATATCAGGTTTCCAAAATCGAAACCGAATTTTGGAATTCAAACCAAATGTTTAAAAGACCCGGATTTATATCCCACCACTAGCAAAAAGGTAAAAAATCTACAAGTTTTTGGAATACAATGCTGTTTTACTTACATGAACCATGAACATGCACAGCTGACAGTCACAAGTCAGAACATTTTTAAAAACCAGTCATTAACAGGTGTATTGTTGACAACAAACTTGTCCTTCATGTACACGTAATTACGAAAAGTCACTTGCAGTACATGTACATGTATGGCCTATTGCATTGCAGAGTAAACTCAACATCTGTGATAAGGGTGTACACATCACACACACTGGGCACTCCTTGCATGTTGACATGCCATTTTCAAGTTGCAATGTAAATATGACCTTCCAATGCATTGTGCATGCATGCTCTGATATATGAGCTAGAGCCATCAGGTTCAAGCTAGAAAAAATACTCTAGCGCCGGTGCCGGTCGGCCGGCACATGGGCGTCAGCACGGACCAACAGTGGAGCCGTAGCGGTGGGGCACCTGCTGGTCGGCCAGGGGGACCCGTTGCCTGAGGGCACCGGCGCAGTAGAGTTTTTCTTTGGTAACAACAATGTGCTTTTCTTGGGAGTTGTAATCGAGTTGTTCTTGTGAAATGTGCTGATAAAGGCCAAGTGCCCCGAAATCCCAGAAGAGTATGTGTATTCCTTTTGGCAGGTGTGAGAAGACCCGATGGTCGACCGACGTTACAATACACATTATTGGCTGAATTAAGGCCTACAGGGATGTCAACTCGTACCTTGGACAACTCATACCTTGGACTAGTCTGGTTCCCAGACCAAAATATTATATTTCTGATAAATATTAGGGTCCAGTAGCCACCAATGTCACGTGACGAAAATGGGAAGAATTCCTCCCGTTTCCGAAAAAGTTTTCTGAAGTTGTTTCCGGTAACATTCGGCTGTTAACGTTGATGTTCGCAATAACAAAATGTCTGTCCGGCCTATTCTCAGTTTGTACATAATTTGAATTCTCAGATAAACATAAGTGTTCTGCTTCATAGGCTGAGGCATTCCTGCTACCGGTAAGTAATGTAATCCAGTACAACCTGTTCACGGTCGGGTGGTCAGTGACTAAAGTGGCTCGTCCCCTGCCCCCCCTCCCCCCCCCAGCTTTGGCAGGGTGAGGAGGTGCGAGGGCACCAAGCAGGAAGAAATAAAATACCTGTCAAAGGGCTGATGAGCTCCTTGTGGGCCAATGGCCATCCTTCGGAGAGCACACTCCGCAAAAAAGCTACGGGATCTTCTTGGTGCAGTCATCGGATTTGTCTGCTGTTTAGTTCACCGAGTTGGTCCTTAAAGGAGAACACAAGTTCTATGCAAGCACGTGCTCTCTATGTTGCCCAGGCGTCCGCGCCGAAGGTTGCAGTGTGATGGCCATCATCATCATTCCAAGCGGGGTATAGGGAGACTTTGTGTCCTGCTGCAGCGACCAAGCAGCCGTATTTACGGGTGGCCTGCTCGCCACAATCCATGGAGGGCCCGATAAAAGGAGGGTCAAACAGTCAACCCCACCTCTTCTTTCCTGGCACAACCAACTCTTTTTTTCGGATTGGCTCTTGGAATACACGGACCCTAAACTGGACTGGAACATGGATTTCGGACTTCGATTTTAAACCGAGGAAGACAGTTTTTCTCAACAACGAACTCACTCGGCTGCAGACAGAGTACATGTTCTTTTGGAATGGGAAGGCTGAAACAGAAGCTCAAGAGCACGATGTTGGGTTTGCAGTCAAGAACTCCCTGCTGATGAAGCATGTGGATACTCCTGCTGGCGTTTCTCTGTGGCTGATAGGACCCGGATTCACACTGAAAGCGGATACCTGTCCCTGCTCAGTGTATATGCGTCGACTCTGCAGGCAGACGAGGACGTGAAGGACAGCTACGGGCTCCTAGAGAAGAGGTTCGCCGCGTTTGAGCACAGGATTCGCTGTTGGTGCTGGGGGACTTCAATGCCAGAGTTGGGAATGACTGCGGGAACTGGCCCAACTGCCTTAGGAAACAGGGTGTTGGCAAAATGAACAGCAATGGTCAGCATGTCTTGGAGCACCCTAGATCACGACACTGGCACCAGCTAGACTTGTTCTCTGCAGAAGAAGCCTTCTCAAGGTTCTCCACACGAGAGCGATCCGTTCTGCTGATAGCGATACAGACCACCGCCTTGTCCTCTGCAAGATTCGGACGTCTCTAAAGTAACTGCACAAGTCGCAGCAGGTTGGATGCAAGCGGATCAACTGGAAGGGGGTGAAGGACCTGCAAGGTCAACGGTTTCCTGAAGGCGGTTAGCGAGGCTGGCGGAGAGGAGTGGGAGGACATCAGTATGACCGTGCAAGAGCAGGCCCTGAAGCACTTGGGATCCCAACCACGAAGAGGAAAGAACTGGTTTACGGAAGACCTGCTGCCGCTGAGGCCCTACTCAAGTACCGAGAGGTGTCAACTCGCTCAAATCCTACCAGACTCAAGACTGCCCGACAGAACCTGCAGAGGGAAACCCGGAAGTGTGCAAACCAGTACTAGCTGATCTTAGCAAGAAGATCCAGGTTGCGGCAGACACTGGGAACCTCTGCGAGATGTATGACGGCATCAAGACTGCAACTGGCCCAACCAGAAGGAAGGTAGCACCACTGAGGGATCTATAGGGGAATCTCCTCACTGACACGGACCAGCATCTCAAATGGTGGATGGAACACTACTGTGCTCTGTACGGCAGTGAACGCGAAGCAATTGATCTTGAAGCAATTGACCAACTCCCAGACCTGTCCTGTCTGTCTGAATTGGACTCCGTCCCAATGTGGAGGAACTCTTGAGGTCCATCAGCAAACTCTTCAAAAAAGCTCCGGGTACCGACGGCATACCAGCAGAAATTCTCAAAGTCATGGCTGTACCGGAATTGCCTGCTGCAATTACATCATTCGGTCATCAGCTACTGGAAACGTGGGCAGGTGCCTCAGTGTCTCAAGGATGCTTAGTTTATGCAGTTGTACAAGAACAAAGGGGACATATCCGACTGTAACAACTGCACGTATCACAGGATCTCCTTGCTGAATGTGTTCGGGAAGGCTGTGGCTAGGCTCGTGCTCAAGAGGCTTCAAGTTCTGGGTGAGCGCATCTATATATCCAGAGAGTCAGGGTGGTTTCAGATCAAGCAGGTCAACGATCAGCAGGGTGTTACCCTACAACAGCTGCAAGAGAAATGCAGGGAGAAGCGTGTGAACCTCTAAACTGCATTCGTGGACCTCACAAAAGCCTTCGACACAGTAAGCCGAGCCGGGTTGCACGAAGTGCTTGAGAAGATTGGCTGCCCACCGATGTTGCTTAAGATTGTCCAGTCATTTCATGACGGGGTGGAAGCCTGCGTCTCTCGATGGTGACAGACAGTTTTTCTGTCAGATGTGGAGTGAAGCAGGGCTGTGTGATGCACCATATCTCTTCAACATCTACTTCTCATTCCTCCTACACCATGCCTTCGATGACAACACCCTGGGAGTCTACTTGCACACTCGCTTCGATAGCAGGCTTTTTAATGTGCAGCGCTTCCGAGCCAAGACGTCTCGCTCCACTGTCACAGACCTCCTGTTTGCTGACGATTCCGCGCTTGTTGCTCACTCGGCTGCCGATCTTCAGACCCTAGCTGCTGGATCGTTTCACTGCCTCCTATGCGGTTTTCGAACTTAAGATCAGTGAGTCTAAGAGAGTCGTCATGTATCAGGAAGTGGAGAGCCAGGCAACACCTCAGGTGTTCTTGGCCAACGGGAAGAAGCTAGTGGTGGATGAGTTCTGCTACCTCAGGTCCTGCGTCTCAAGTACGGCCAGCACGGAGGTGGACCTTAACAGACGCATTGGACGAGCTGCGGGCTGCTTTGGACAACTCAGGAGGCGCGTGTGGGAAAACAAGAAGCTTAGGCTGAAGACAAAGATCGCAGTCTACAATACGTGTGTTCCATCTACACTGCTGTACAGGTTCGAGGCTTGGTCGGCTTATATGCTGCACAGATCACCAGGCTCAACAGCTTCCACCTGCGCAACCCGAGGAGGATTCTGGGTTCTGCAGCGCACTCATCAAGATGTGGTGCGCATGCACACCATCCTCACGGATCGAGCGCCGGCTCAGATGGTTCAGACATGTCTGTAGGCTATGTCACAGGACCGTCTTCCCAAGAGAACACTCTTCAGTGAAGTCAACACTGGAGCTCGAGTCCCCCCCCCCCCACTGAAAATTTTGCAAGCACAGAAAATAATAGTATCATAAAGAAAAAACACTGTGATGAGCGCCTCCCCCCCCCCCCCCCCCCCCATGGAGACAGCCCTGACTACGCCGCTGGTTACAGGCCGGACCATTTACAATTAGACATGTCAGACCATTGATGGTACAATGTAGGCTATGACTTGATGACTTTCCCATGAAGGTAAAACATGTACAATGTACATTTGTACATGTACCCGAGTTGTCTTGGTGTACAATAAACCTTTTCTACATTCTTAATCGTCAATGCATTGTGGGTATGGAGACCAAACAAACCATGTCATTTATACACAAGCCATTCTAAATATTAATTGATTTTATGCTAAATATCTGTTAAGAGATACCCTTTTCACATATCTTGATTTGCATGGAACATTTATAAGAAAATAATAACCAGAAAAATCAATTTTAAATGGCACTAAAAATATGGAAATAAATTGGGGAATCCCTCTCATCAGGGTACAGCATGTCATACTGATAAATGCAACTGCTCTGGAATTAGAACAGCTGATAATGTCACATTGTTAGCCAATCAGAAGAGGATTTTTGCAACCATGACAACCAACATGTGGCGATTGTGTAGTGTAGGGCCCCTCTTTTGATCAAATTAGAGTCAAGGGTATTTTTGTCTCATTCCAAAATGACCTTTTCAAAAAAGCAGACTTCTCTTAATTCTACTGACATCTTTTTTTGTGTAATTTTGAACAGTTTATTGCAGTGGAAATTTTCTTACGCACTTTATGGCAGTTGCACGTGGTTTTGCATGTTTACTGTGCATCGCGGTGATCGCCATCTCTATTTTCGAGTTGCTTTTTGTCGTCTTCATCGTTTCTTTACATCAAAAACTAAAACCCTGCAATTTATCTACAGCATGGTACGAATTTGGTAATTCCGATAACCTAAAAGTGGATTTTTGTTCCCACAGGGAACAGGGCCCTACGTAATCGCCCAACGTGTGACCAATGCGACCAATGACCTCCATTCTAATGTGCTTCCTCTTCTGTTATTGCCAGTAAGGGCTGATGCCTACATGTATGCTGTTTCCATAATCGAAAAGATTTATTGTAGGACTGCGCCCGCCGTGGCCCTCCTGCATAATCTAATTAATTTCGCAATGGCTATTGTTACGGCAGCCATCTTCACGGAACTGTCTAGTTCCCCGACATAATGGTATTCAACGTCACGATGTTTGCTGTTGGAACCAGACTACATGTACATTATCAATCAAATGGTTCTCAGACTTTATTTCCCTTTTTAAAATAATTCTCCAAAACCACTGAAATCAAAGAGAAGAAAATTACATCTAGGCCTACTTAAATAAAAATAACAATTTGATTAAAAACCTAAAACTTTACTTCAATACCCCCTACCAAAATCAGTCAGGAACAGCAAATCGTGGAAAATAACTATCCAGCTGTGTTTAGAATTGTATTTAACACTTGGCACAACTTTTTTAGGCTAAATTTGAGAATTTTGTTCGAAATTTTCGTGAAATATAGGGGAAGAAAGTTTGTGTTTTCTGTGTTGGATGTTCTTGGCACAGTGTACAGTGTATGGTAACTCAAAGTGTTCACATACATGTTGATTTCTGCCTCATTTTTTTATACAGATTTTGCTGACATAAATCTTGAAATATCTGGTTGTGCCACATGTTTAGACAGTTGTCAAGGAGGGTTGGTTATTTTGTAAGATTTTGCTGTTCCTGATCCATTTTGGCGGGGTTATTAAAGTAAAATCTTTCCATCTTTTAAAAAACAAATAAATGGATTCGATCCAGGGACCCCTAAAACCAATTCACCGTACCAATCGAGCTACCGAAGCGCTATCAGCTGGCAGAATGGGCAGTTGTACATCTGATACACGTTCGCATTGTGTTTTTTACCATGCTGTAACAATAGCTAAGACATTAATAAATGTGTGAGGGCGCTGTTCATTTGGTGACCCATTTTCTGAATAGGAAATTGTGATTAAAAAATTTTGAAATCAGAATTTTTGAAATCATGATTGCCATCTGCCTTTCATTCATTGACTGACAAAGTCTAAAAGATTTTGAGAAAATGTGAGTTTTAAGCATTTCTGTCATAATTTGCACTCCAATTTGTATACAAAATAATCACACTTTACTCTGCATTTAAAAAATACACATTTCAGGGATAAAGAAATCCCTGCTTTAAATAAATGTTTCTTTGCTTTGCAAAATCCGATGGAATCCGAACTTGAATCAAATTGTTTCTTTGACTTTCTCTTCAAAACAACATCAAAATGAAATGTACAAAATAAACCTTTTCGACATTCTCAAAGCATCATGGGAACTGCATCAGCCTACATTGTAACTGGCATTAGATTTAGAACCTTGACTTGAGCAAGCACATTAGAACGGAAGTGATTGGTCGCATTGGTCACATGTTCGTTGTCAAGCTTGCAAAAATCCTCTTCTGATTGGCTAATAATGTGACATTACTAGCTGTTCTAAGAGTTATGTACAGAATCGATAAGTTTAAATTCGTCAGAAAAATAAGCAATATAATGTTTACAGTTTTTGTTGCTATAAATACCTTTAATTGAGTAGTTTAAACGGTTTGAGGCTGAATTATTTTTTTTAAATCCTTACTGTCTGTGGTTGAACACCATTTTTATAGACAGCAGTGCAGCATGTAACACTGACATTCTCATTCAGGGGGCAATTTTTTATCTGCTAAATTCAGAAAAAAAAAATGCTCAGGAAAATGCTTCAACATGAGGTATGTCTAGGTTCCTTAGGTATAGGCTGTAAGCTCTAACTTTAAGCCATTTTCAGTGAAATTGTACCCCCAGGAATTGATATATAATGTATCAATTCAGAGCCCCTTTTTCAATACTGAAATGTGTCGTGTATCATATCTCTGCACATATGAGAATGAGAATGTCGAAAAAGGTTTATTGAATTAGGCCTAACGTTAGCATTTGAAAGTCGCGTTACGGCTGCCGTATCAATAGCCACTTCGAATTAATTTTCCTCACCCAAAGATATTTCAAACATCAAGTGGTCATTTATGGTGACATCCAATTTCAACAAACATTGGCAAATTCATCGGTGTCGTTTAAATTTTGCCAGCCAAATCTTTGAAACGCCGCGCCGTCGATGCGCTCGAGCGCCCTCATTTGACTGAAAATGTAGCGAGCTGTCAATTGAGGGCGCCCTTCTTTACGCGAAGAAAGAAGCTGCACGAAGCTGGAAAGGTGAACAGAATTGATCATCAACTGGGATCGCGAACGTTTCCTGAGGCCTGACAACTTCGCAAGAAAACTAGTTGCCAGAAGTTACGGATTGAAGTGTACAGCCTCCACGTGTATGTATGTATGTATGTATGTATGTATGTATGTATGTATGTATCCTATTGTTTGTATTTGAAAAAAGTGCGCAGCCGCAGCAGGGGCGAATCCAGTAATTTTTGCAGGGGGGGGTTCTGAAATTTGCCCAGAACTAGAAAAGTGACTCCCAAAAAGTTCCGCCTGCGAATAAAATGTACAAGGGGGGGGGGGGGGGGGGGGGGGGGGGCGGGGGGGGGGGGGGGGGGGGTGGACACTTTCTCACCGTTGGTGGCGCCATTTAACCTCTTGGTTTTGATCTCACCCATAGACCTTATCGCAAATACATGTACAGCCTGGATGAGACGTCACAATGGTTACTAAAATAAATACTAGGGATTTTGAAAAGAAACTCGCACAAAAATCTATCCCAATTCCTTCCCACAATCCCTTGTGGCCATTGTGACGTCTTGACCAGGCGGTATTTGCGATATGGTCTATAGCAAAATAAGACCTGCTGTATTTACAAGGCGATAGGCCCCTACAATTACAAACTACTACTACTAGAACTCTACTACTACTACTACTACTACTACTACAGCCCTAGAAGGACGCTATGATATAGCGTCCTAGCGCCCAAGTATGCAAAACAGTCCTATGCTAGAAACCGAAGATCAAAAATCACACTTTACCTGCATAAATATTCTTGGCATCATTTTATTCAAACAGTTCAACAGCCCATCTCCCTGTACGGATAGAAATATTCCTCCAAGAATGTCAAGAACAGGAGATATTTGCGGCGCAAAATCGTCTCCACGCGACGCTGACTTCACAAACACGGTTTTTTCAACATATTAGGGAGATTAGGAGTCCGTGAAAACACCCTTAGAAAAGTCCTTTGTTTAGCCGTCCGTGAAAATCCGGTGACTTCAGCCACTAGCCATGCCAGTGCCAGATTGTGTACCGTTTTTCACGGTGTTGTGGAATCCGGATCCTCCTTTCTGACTTGTATATCTTGTTTTGTCTTCTTGTTCAAGTGTTTCTATGTTGTAATAACCGCATGTGTGTTCCCTACATGTTTGTTTCTTGTACTCTGTCATTCACCTTTGAGAAAGAACTTGCTTAAGTTTGAAACGTCAGGCCAGCTAATTTTTTGATTTGTATATTTCAGGTCCATTCAGTCAGTCAGCAGTTTGCAGCAGTTTCATTCTTTTTCATGTTAAAACTCCCGTATTATAATCTTGTGGTTGAGATTGGCAAGTCTGCTGCCTGGCCCTCCAGAGTGTTTAGAATGTTTACAATGGAGAGTTTATTGACTCCAGGTTTGAGCTTGCCCAACCGACCGAGCGCTATTAATTGTTGCCAAGAAAATACGTCTTATGAATAAACATGAACACGGAAGGCTAATACTGCATTCAGAACTTGCAAACCTTGCATGCTTGTCGGGATGGCGAGTAACACAATCTGGAGGGTTTTTCGAGGTGAAAAAATGAACAACGAAACGCTAACGTAAAGCGTTGAGGCATACTTTTTTGCATTGTCATAGGCCTATATATTGTAAAAGTATTTATTAATAACAATTTAATTGCTTATTACGTATGGGTGAATCTGTAAAAGAAAAAAAGCTGTAGAAGGTCCTCCATTCCTGCCCAATTCTGGCTGGTTTTGACATTATTATTAATATTATTAATAACACAGTATTTTGGTAGGCACTACACAGTGGGATGCACAGTATTTTGGTAGGCACTACACAGCGCGAGCGGGATGCTTGCGGGGGGACGTATTAAGCCATGAACCCCAAACATGGCGGGCAGCGCCGGCACTCTGCCCTTAACTTTGCAGTGAAATCACCACATAACATCAGACAGGCGATCTATTTATAGTCTACAAAAAATGGTGTATTTCCTATCCATGGTAGCAGCTTGAAAAAGATAATTTTCACCTAAATTTGACCAAATTATTCCGATTGTATCGCAAAGAAGTTGTTTTCAAAACTTAAACTATTGTTGTTACCCTTTTGGTTACCCCCGGTGTAATTGTCATAATTTGACCCTTAAAACTTCTCAAAATGTGGTTTTTTTGTACACTAAGCTATATTTAAATCTATGCAAATTAGTGGGCGTATCCATTTCAACCATTCATTGAGAAATGCTTCTCTGCACTTGGGGCTGCTCGCAGTGGTTCGTGCCTCCTGCCTGATAATATAATTAGCTCTAAATAAATCAGCTGATTCTCATCTCGCGGATTGATGACTCTTGGTATCTACACAATTCGCTGGTACCCGTCGCTAGTCTAATGGGCGGGCTGAAATAAAATATCCTCCACCCCAAGAGCCCTGAAACCTTTTAAAGTGATTGACAGCTCAACTTTTGCGAGGTATACGATTATTTATACATTGTAATACTATGTAACAAAATGTATACAATGGGTTTAGCTCCAGAGGTTCTTTGTGTAGGCCGCCCCTGACTGCAAAGCCTGCGAAAATAAAACAAAAAATATTCCATGCCAACCACACGGGCATCTGGCCTGGGAAGTACCGGTACATTTATCCAGCGGGCAGTATCACCAGCGAGGTGATGGAGAGATCAAAGTATTGCACAAATCCAGCCAGGTGGAGCTCGACTACCAGTATTTGAAAGTCATCCTGAAGGTTTCATTAAAAATATTAAAAATTGTCCATCTTTAAAAGGGGAACAAGGGAAATTCTCTGGTCACATCGAACATACCGATTATTATATAACGTACTAGTGGCCTTCTATTTTTATTTTCTTATCTGACGAAATCTTGTGGTTAAAAACTCTAGAAGTTTTAGCCAACATTTTGTTTTCGGTTCGGGATCATTCTTTTAAAATGCTAATTCAATTACAAAAATAAATATGTGATTCAGCAACTCGCAGAAAAATAAATAGGGGAGAAAACAATTTTTTTGGTTTTAAGTATAAGTTTAGAATTATGGACAAGCTGTCAGTAAATCTGGGATAAGATGAAAGTCTCACACATTGGATTTGAACACACAAATACAATCTATTCAAGACTTAACAGAAAGCTCCCTGCTTGTTTACTTGTTCCACCAGCAAAAGTGTTTACATTGTACTAGGGGTCGTAAAGGTCAAGGCAGTTACCTAATACCGTTATCTTAATTGAAACACCGTGAATTCGCCATTAATCTTCAGGGTGGTAGATGTTGTTTACTGTTATGTATGACCGATGATAATCCTCAGTGGCCAGGGTCATTCAAAAACCGTGAAAAATCCCTTACGGGATTAGTGCAATAAGCCCCAGGTAAATATCCGTGAAACATCCCTTAGGGATTTATTTCACGGAAAAGTGGACTTTTAATGGGAATTTAAGGGATTAGATGTTCATAGTGTCCTCTGATACAAACAGACACCCGGGTGTCTGTTTGTATCGGAGGACACTATGAACATCTAATCCCTTACTTTGGCAATATTCGGAATTAAATGTTCAGGATTTAGGCCTATTGGAAAGCGTATAGAAAATTATTTAAAATACAGGTTTTACGAAGAATGTGGCAGACACCTACATGTACACATGTATATATTTGTACATGTACATTGTAGGCTAACTGATTTTTTTTTTAATAATTTTTTCAGAATAATGTTTCTTTTTGCGGGGGCTTTTTAGACATGCGGGCGGTATTCTTATGCTTTCAAAATTCTCATGGCCTAATCTTGGTCTTTTCCAAAAGGCAGTGGTATATTTTGGCGAATGTGTAACGTTAGTGTAGGGCCCTGTACCGAAACAAAAATCCACTTAAATTAGGTTATTGGAATTTCCAAACTAGCGAGCGACATTACAAACCAAATGTACATGTACATTGTACGTAGATAAAGGACAGGGTTTTAGTTTTTAAGGGAAATTTTGGGGTAAATTGACGATGAAGACATCAAAACGCACCGCGAAAATAAAGATGGCGATCACCGCGACGCACAGTAAACACGCAAGACAGCATTGATTCGCATGGCAGCTGCCGTAAAGCACGTGAGAAAATTGCATAATACCGCAATAAACTGTTCGATATTACAAAAAACATGAAAAAAGATGTCAACAGAATTAAGAGAAGTCTGCTTCAGGTAGAAAAAGTTATTTTTGAATGAGAATCAAAACTAAAGAGCGCCCTACACTACATCATATAGCCAAAATAACAGGTTGTACCACATGTTTACAATTACAATTTTAGTAAATTACATATTGTGTACATTAATATAGGCCCCTGGATCGAGTCTGACTTGGACATTTTCCAAAAAAAGTTTTCTTTAGGGATTATTTTTTAACCCTCCTACTGTTATAACTATCATAACCTACATGTATAAAAAACCAAAGCCCTTCCTCTCTAACAGCTTGTGTGTTTCAACCTGAAATTTGACGCAGCTGATATTTAGAGTGATCAAGTTCATAATTTAAATATAATAGCCCATTATTTTTGGATTGTCTTTTTTTTTTTTTTTTTTGATAGGTTGTGTAGCCTACAATGATGTACATGTATCCCAGTCATGTCAACCAATGACATTGATGTATGCCCTCTGGTTGAGATTGCCTTTGACGACTTTGCGTTCCACGAGTGCATCGGCGGGGGTACCTTCGGCAGTGTCTACAGAGCCAAGTGGATCTCGCAGGATCGAGAGGTCGCAGTGAAGAAAGTTTTGAAATTGGGAAAGGAGGTATGTCCATCTTTTGGAAAGATTTTACTTTAACCCTAACCCCCTAGACCCTTTTTGCTAGGAACCATCCTCAATCCTCCAAAATCCTCCGATTACCCTGCCCCAAAAAATGCATTCATCCTCAATCCTCCAAAATCCTCATGTGCTTTAAACAACCATTCATCCTCAATCCTCCAAAATCCTCTGCTTGAAACACCATTCATCCTCAATCCTCCAAAATCCTCTTTGAAAAAAAAATACCATTCATCCTCAATCCTCCAAAATCCTCCTTGCTTGAAACACCATTCATCCTCAATCCTCCAAAATCCTCTTTTTTTTAAAATACCATTCATCCTCAATCCTCCAAAATCCTCCAAAACTGCAAGGAGGATTTTGGAGGATTGAGGTGGGTTAGGGTTAATACCCCCCACCAAAATCGGTCAGGAACAGCAAAAACTAGGAAAATAACCATCCATTTGTGTTCTTGATTATATAAACAGTTGGCACAATCTTTAAATTTGAGACTTTATAGTCAGAAAATGTTTGTGCAATGTAGGGAAAGAAAGTTTGTGTTTTCGGTGATAGATGTTCTTGGCACAGTGTACGGTTACACAAAGTGTTGACATACATGTTGATTTCTGTCACATTTTTCGTGGATTTGGCTAACATAAATCTTGAAATAACAGGTTGTGCTACATGTTTAGATGGTTGTTATGAGGGTTGGTTATTCCCAAGATTTAGCTCTTCCTGGCTGATTTTGGTGGGGGTAATAAAACCCTAACCCTGTTGAACTTAACAGGATCCAACTATTTGACATTTCCGTTGGACCCTGTTGGATTGAGCAGGTAAAGCCCTTGTATATTACCTGTTGGAATCTGTTGGATTCAGCAGGTAACTAAATGGGAATGCAGTTGGATTCTGTTGGAATTAGCAGGCAACTGAGTGAAAACAATCGCAGTTGGATTATGTCGGGTAATCCCCAAAATTGGGACAGTTGCTACATGTGGGACTCAGCACGGAACTAAAATAAAACCAAGTTGGACCCTGTTGGATCAGTCCAACGTGTATACATTAGGGCTGTGCCAAATATTTGAGTATTCGACTATTCAATCATTTGATCGATTATCGAATATTTGAATATTCAATTTTGAGTTTGAATATTCAAAGTGAAATGCAAAGGAATATAAGACGAAGGGGAAAAGTTCAAATTGCATCCCTGACTTCATGACTGGTTTCTGTCCAAATAATTGGGTGACAGCAGGTTATCTGTGTCAGAAACACATAATGATGATAGTGTACCGACGCCATCTTACCTGACTTTAATTTAAGTGTCTGGTTCCCGCTGTGATATTCTTATTAAAACCGCAATTATCGAGAGTCAGCGAACAGACAAAGCAATCCCACTGGTATACGAGTATCAAATGAACGAGGAGTGCGGTGCGGATACCAGCGACGTACTGCCCATGGACAGCGCCCTCATTCGACAGCGCACGGAGGCCATAATGATGATAATGAGCAGTTTCGTGTGTTAATTAGACTGCCTCTGTACAATGTATACTTTATTTACCCAAAAAGTCAGCCATCTGGACAACCGAATATTTGACTATTAGATTTTGCTGTTCGTGACTGATTTCTGTGGGGGGTATTAAAGTAAAATCTTTCCTGTTAAGCACTACTGTATTCCGAGAGCCTGTTGAAAAAAGATTAAAAAAATTCCAGGCCTACAATGTACCTGGGTGAGACTCCTCCTCCTTATGAATGACTTAGTCTGCACTACATGGAGTAAGCTCTGGTCGTGGGTTCGATTCCCGCCCAGGTAAGCCTATGAATTGTTCTTTTCCCACAGTCTGTTGGAAAGCACTTGGCATACAGTGCTGAACCCTAACTCACTACATCATTTTTCCTACATATGCAACCTCAATCCTGTAAAATCCTACGCTGCTTCAACTTCCAAAAGACCTCCAAATACCCTCAATCCTCCGAATTCCTCCGTTTGGCAAAGAGGATTTTGGAGGATGTGGGAAGGTTAGGGATATGCATTACATCGGGAAGGGCAAAAATCTCTTACATCTTTTGAACATCTTGCTGTTTCCTACAGGCTCAAGTCCTGAGTTGCCTCAGTCATCGCAACATCATCAAGTTTTATGGGGCAGTAACGGTAGCTCCACACTTCTGCCTCGTTACTGGTAAGGATAAACAGAAAGAGACTAGGGCGGATTGAGATGGGGGCAGACTGAGGGGGGGAGGGGGGGCGCGGACGGGAGGCATTGGAGGTAATCTCCTTCCCCTCCCCCCAAACCCTCCCACCCCCTCCCATCCCCACCCACCCCTCTGTGACTGAATAATCATGAGGTCGAACTGGAGCTGGGAGCTCATTTGCTGTGGTTTCAAAAAGACCACTTGGCCGGTTGTCATCTATACGCACATTCCTGCGCGTACTCAATCCATTCATTTTTCAACTACATATTGCTCTTGAATGGGAGTGTAATGAACAAATGGAGCTTTTTCAAACAAAGCTTTCATTCGCATTAAAGGGGGGGGGGGTCTCCATAGGCTGAATAGACATGGACCAGACCGTGAACAAAGGTACCCCATTCTTAGTGGAGGTCTTGCATTGTTGCAATGAATGTTTATTAACAGCTCTGACTTGGTATACTTTAACTCCCCACTGTCCAAAGAGACGATCAGCCACAGAGCCAGGGGATTGGTCATGCCACAGTTGAATTCTTTATAAAGCACTGACAACCAACGGACCATACACTCCTCATGAATATCGCTGTGGTGGAACTGCCCGTGTGCACTGACCTTATTATCTCAGCTGGGTGTTAATGCTGGTACTGCAAACATAACCCAAAAAATAATGTATTTTCAGGCAACATGACTCCCTTAAGGCAAAATGACCCCCTTACTATTCGAGAAAGCATACAGCTGAATACATGTACATGTATGCATTCCGCTCAGAGGTACATGTACTGACTTAGAGAGATTTTAAAATCTTGTGATCCTAATTTTCTTCAAACCGAATAACGGTTATCTGATTTCACCGGAAGTTCCCATTCAGCTCATAGTCATTCCAACTACATGTACCTTTTAACCAGTTCACGCCAGGATTATTTTGACATTCACTGGACCCAGGCGCGGGATTATTTTTCACGAACCTCGATGCCAGCCGGGTTCAGGCAGAATCGGGCCATAATCTGTGGGTAGCACTGGCCTCGCTCGCTGCGAGCGGGTCGCTGACATAATTTCCGGCCTCGCTCGAGTGCGTGTTTATTAGTAATCCGTTCTGAATACCACAAAACCTTTGCGTGTACACGTCATCATCCGACGTGAACTGGTTGAAAGTGACGAGTGAGGTGCCTCATGAAAAGCCCTCCCAGTGACTGGATATGTACAAGTAGTTTTCAGTGACCACTGGGCCTTTACAAAAACACTCCAGAGCTGTAATGTTGAATAGAAAATGGAGGGGCAGGCTATTTATACACCCTGGATACCAAGAAGTCCTCTAGCGAGTGAATGCAGTACAATCAGAGACCATGGAGGAAATTGAATGATGTTTTAACTTTTAAGGTTGCTTTCGAATATCCGGTTTGTAAAATTGAAACTGAATAGTGGAATTCAAACTGAATTTTAAAAACTCAAGATTTATATCCCATCAGTAGTAAAGACTAGACCAGCTGTTCAGTGGTCTTGGGTTTACATCCCAGCCATGTAGGGCTGTGCATCGGAACCGGGTACCCGAGTACCCAACCGTTCATGTCAGGAACCGGTTCTAGATTATGGAATCAAGTACCCGTACAACTTTAGATTATCGCATAGTAACTTCCCAGACAATAAAAAAAGGAAAGGTTTTGAATGTTACTTGTCGGGAATTTTCAAAATTAAAACCCGACTACATGGGAAACCAGCACAGATTTTAGGTTCATGATGCTCACTAAAGCTGACAATAAAGGGAATTTTGGGTTTTGTAGTCCGGGTACATGTACATGTATGGATTTAAGAGCAACGAGACATACATTTTTAATACATGTAGCATGCCTCATTCCACAATAAATAAATCTTTTGTGATATGCCGGCGCATGCACAAGATTTTTCAGACTATTGTCTGAAATCAGACTTTTTGAATCTCAGAAAGACATTATTACAACTTCTGGGATTTGAAGTTTTGGGTTAGGTTTCTTTAATGGGTACACGGGTACCGTATTTTTTTCAATCGGGTACCCGGTAAGCCTGTTCGATATGACGATATTTCCCGATATTTCGATATCGAAAATCGTATCGGCCCCTTTAAAAAATACCGGAATATCGGGGAATTTGATATACCGAAGAATATCGCGATATATTTCTTTTGGCCGCATTACGTGTGGATTTGTCCAGTTTACTTTGCTCGAAATTCCAGTTATTTCCAATTATTGGACGGTAGAATAGTATATAATGTATCATGATGTACCATGGAGGAATAAAAAAATACATACATGCACTAAATGTGTCTTTCTTTGACCGTTTTCTAAACCCCGACATGACATCTCCGCTCCGCGCGATTTACCTTCCGAACGATTTACCCTCCGCGCCGTACATTGTCAAGTGCAAACAACGTCTTATTCCCAGTGTACAATGTACGTACCTACACGCTTGCGAACTCATCTTGAGATCGAGGGGTATGGCAATTGTTTGCAATAAGGTCAACCCCTGTAGCGCATCTGCGCGTGTGCGTTGCTTTGTTGCTAGCCTTCGTCAAGTGCAAGCAACCGCACTGAATGCCAACGTCTTTCCCCAGTGTACAAGGCACACGCAGTTAGGTGTAGTTACGTGTAGCGAACTGCGCCGCGTCTTGAGAAAAGATTAAAACACGTGCCGCGCATCCATTGTACATTGTGCAATGTCATGTCGTCTTCACAAAATATACGACACGATCGTTTGTTGACAGCTCGCATGTGATCGTCCATGGTATTATCATCTGTGTTACTAATCAACAATGCTGAAATAGAAACAAACGCTAGTCTTTCTGGAGTGCCATAAAGTAGCCAACTGAAGGTAAATGTCGTAAAACTCCAAATACTCAACGAGCGAAGGGAAGCTTTGTCAAACCGGCCCCCCGTTCCTGCCGCTCAATCCCGGCGGGCCCGATCCCGGCAGTGGCCCCGATCTCATGATTCCGTGGTGACTTCCGTCATGTATTTTTTATTCCTCCGTTCTTCCGGTAATGAAAAAGTGACGTCATCACGATAATATCGAATATCGCGATATTTTTCTGCCGATATTTCGGTATCAAAATAAATGGATATCGAACAGCCTTAGTACCCGGTTCTTTTACTACCCGTAAATGCACAGGCCTACAACCATGTCATATTTTCTGTGTTGATCTGGATTGCCTTTTGTGCTGCCATTTAGAATATGCCGCTCTTGGGTCCCTGTACTCTCACCTGGCCGACCCTGGCAATGACGTGGACTTCAAACAGATCCTGACCTGGGCACGGCATGTAGCATTGGGTAAGTCCTGCATATTTGAAATCTTGGTACCAAACACAGACTCCCCTGGCCACAGACTCCCCTAGCTTGTGTTAGCAGTTTGCATGATTGATTGACCAGAATTTGGAGTTGTATTTTCAATCTGCAGTGTTTAAGATTTTGTACATTGTAATGATTTGTCTTCTTCCACAGAAAAAGTTTTGTTCCAGTTAGGCCTGTGATTTGTAAACATTTAAACGGTTAGAAGGAAAAAAGCCTTTACTAATCTTCTAAATGTTTAAATGAAACCTGCAAAATCAGGACCATCCTTTTTCCAAGTAATTGTCTTGTCAAAATCTCTTGGGGTACACGTAGTTGTTCTCCAAGGACCGAACGTCAACCGGAAGGTTGAGTTTAGTTTTTAAAATTGATTGAAAACTAATACCAAAATATGTGCATGTACATGTATGCCTTGCTAATTAGTAGAGATACTGTTTAAATATATCAAAGACAAACAGAAAACAAACAAACAGATGAAAAATATGGAAAGATAAAATGTCATAATTATCATTCATTAGGGTGGACACGTACATGTATGTGATATTCCATCCACTTTTCAAATTGATTGAGAAATTAAAAAAAATTAGCTGGCCTAACGTTTCGAACTTAAGCAAGTTCTTTCTCAAAGTTCGAAATGTTGGGCCAGCAAATTTTTTGATATATTTCAGGTCCATTCAGTCAATAAGCAGTTTGCAGTTCATTTCCATGATTGAGAAATTATTAAAACCCTCCTGTGCACCTGGCCAAAATCGACCCAGTTGTTGTACAGATCAAAACCTATCAAATGACAGATTGAAACACACACAAACTGTGAGAGTTGGTGTTTAGAGTTTTTGATAGGCTGTGATAGTTATAAGTATAGGAGGGTTAATTAACTGGCAAGTTTTGAAATATATATTTAGCCTGTGGTTCACTTGTGAACAAAGTTACAGCTGATTGCAAAATCTTGCATCAGTGCTGTCGTACATGTGCATGTAGCACAGAGAAGTACACTGCTGTGTTGATAAAGAAAGTACCCTGTTCACACAACTTAATTTGTCTTTGAGGACAAAGGGTTTATTGCTTTCTTATCTGTGTGTCATGCTCATTCATTATGGACAACCAGCATAAAAAGAACAAATAAGTAAATAACAAAAATAAAAAAACTGTTTAGTTTCATGCCAATGAAAAAGGAAGGAGGCCTTTTTCAATCTGTTTTTAAATCCTGCCAGGCAAATTTTTCCAAGATGGCCACCCATGTATTTTCAAGATGGCTTTTACACACCAACAGTGGGGTCCTCCAAATTAATTCAAAACATGCAATAGATTGACTCAGAGACATTTCCTCTCTTTCATTTGTTCTGTTCTGTTCTGTTCTGGTCTGGTCTGGTCTGGTATGTTCTGTTTCTGTTTCTGTTCCTGTTCCTGTTCCTGTTCCTGTTCCTGGTTCCTGGTTCCGTTTCCTGTTTCCTGTTTCCTGTTTCCTGTTTCCTGTTTCCTGTTTCCTGTTTCCTGTTTCCTGTTTTCCTGTTTTCCTGTTTTCCTGTTTCCCTGTTTCCCTGTTTCCCTGTTTCCCTGTTTCCCTGTTTCCCTGTTTCCCTGTTTTCCTGTTTTCCTGTTTTCCTGTTTTCCTGTTTTCCTGTTTTTAGTAAAACCAGAAAATGCATACAGCTGTTAACAAAAGGAATCGGGGTGGAACACAAAACTATATATTTTTTACTTGGCTTCAGATAAGCAATTTGTGTACAATTCATAATCTTGATTGAACACGAAACTACATGTATTGAATATGCACTTTGTTGATATAGAAAGCTAGTCCAATCTTTTGTTCTTGTTGCTGCTGGTACTTTGAGCAGAAGGTTGCAGTGTAATCACAGCAAACTATATCATTTTCGAAATATTTGTTTTTCAGTGTTTTATCTTCAGGCTCCAGAAACATTTGTTTTTCTTCCATATTAGTCTCCTTTAAAAAAAAAAAACCTAAAAATCAATTTAGGAAAAAGACACATTGTACTTCCATATTGTTATGAAAAGACAATAATCCACTGAACATGGACAACGGCCATAGCCGCGGTCTGAAAAAAATGACATGGCCGGTTGTCGTCTATATGCGCATTCCTGTGTGTATTCAACCTGTTGTTTGCCTATCGTGTGCATTACTCTTGGCTGCAACAAGCCTATACGGTTTACCAGCACCACATTAATGGGTTAACGATGACGATCTGAATTGATTTCTGTTCTTTTTCTTTCTTTGTAAACAGGTATTAATTATTTGCATAATGAAGCTGCGATTAAGGTGATACACCGAGACTTGAAATCCAAAAACTGTGTCATCTGTGATGAAATGATTGTGAAGGTAGAGTGCCAGACATTCTTTATTTCTGTGAGAAGGGACATGATGCAAAGATGCACGTTGCAGGGTTCGACCTTAACGCTGGTCCACTAGACAAATTCTAGTCAAAACAGCGGCGGTCTAGTCAAAACCCTTTTCTAAGTAGTACGGCGGTCTAGTGAAAAAAAATGCCAAGATAAGCTAAGCGCGCGCGTCTTCAGAGCCAGATTGTCAACAGCAATCCCCAATTGCGTGGAGTTTACTCTCAGCTTGTAATAAGAGACCGCGTTCCCACTTGAATTGGAAAAAGGTGGATCAAGATCCGGCATTTTGGTGTGACCGTTGTCTAACCGCAACGAAACCGCAAGTCGCGTTCCCACTTATGCTTGATCCACCTTTTCGAACGGAAGTGTCGAGTCCGAAAGGTCACTGAGTTCGGTATTACGCATGCGCTTGCTTGCTGAGCGCGCGCTGTGTGGCTGCCTTGCATGCTGGGACGGGTCAAATACATGTGCGATGTTTTGATGTTCGAAGTTTCAACATGGAGGAAGAAATCCAAATGCTTCTCGGTCTGATTTTGCCCCTGGATGCGGAGAGCAGTCCAAACTTAATCGTAATATTCAGGGCTTGAAATGAACGACGGCCAGTGCCGTCGTTGCCTTCTTACTGGCCGAGGTGCCCCACAAAAAATCTCAGTCTTCACGGCCAGTTTTGCCTTGCCCCATATTTACCTTGGCCGCCGTGCCCTTTTTGCAAAAACACAGCCACTACAATCCTTTAGGCCTATATCATTTGTTTTTTCGATGTCACGCCAGCCCTTCATAAAATCTCGCTGCACAACAAGTTGGCGATCGTGCGTACAGAATCACATGCACACAAACTGAATCTGTTTCGGAGTATGCCGATACTTCAAGCATCAACACCCCCTCCGCAAGATTAAATGTGTGTATTCGTACATATACACAAAGCAGCAGGAGTATGTACATGTACGGCAACGTTTACGTGCAGTCAACTGACTTTCTTTTTCTCAGTACTTGCACGTGCGTGCCTCACAATACGCATCGAATTCGTGTACGAGGTACGCGCCCTGTAGGCGGCGCTATGAAGCACGCCTTCGGCCCGCTACATACGTACAGTAACTTCATGAACTTTGGTCACAACACGCGCGGCGCAATATCGCGGTAAGTTCCGATTGTCAAAAGTTTCGATGAATAATTTTATCACAATTCTGAAGGAAAATAAATCAGCCTACAGTACAGTATTGCGAAAACTGTTTACCTGGAGCCTTATCTTTCTCTTGGATTGGAAATACAAATTATAACCCAAGGCCCATTCTTTGTCCCTGTTATTAATAATAATATGTATAATATTCTGGAACATCACTGTCCAATTTACCATTATCACGACGTCGGTGTATACGTTATTTACATTGTAATTGACGTAAAACATTTTTGTAAAAGGTTACTTAGAAAAAAAGTAGCCTAAAAGGTGAAAAAAACATGCGGACCAGTGAAAATGCTGGCGGGCTAGTAAAAAGTCAACATTACTGGTCAGGCAGGCTAGTGAAACAAAAAGTTAAGGGGAAACCCTGCGTTGTACATACATGTATATGGTCATCAGCTCGAAACACATTATTGCTTCTTGTAGTGTACAATATTTCCATATAATTTTTTGCCGCTTTGTACCTTCATATTTTGTAACTTCATAATTGTTTTTTCTGTTTGTTTTCAATTTTATTTTTGTAGGATAAGGATGAGACGTTTTAAACCAAAAAAATTCAAATCCGTTTAGAAATGTTCCCAAACGTTTAAACGGAACTCAAATTTTCAAAATGAGACCTGTATTTATGCATTCCAGTTTTTACAAAGAATCCGGAATCTTTGTAAATGTATTTAATTTACAAAGAAATACAAACGCCTTTAGTACTACACAGTGTATGCAATTATTTGTGTTTGTTGTTTTCAATACGCCGCTGGGCCACGATCAATGCTCGACGTGGACGGCACCTCTCCTATACGTCCTACACAAATACTGGGACTGGCGGCAGCCTTTTTGCAATTGTTGACTAAACGTTTAAAAGTTTAAACGCTACGGGAAAGTTTTTCTAAACGTTTATCAAATTATAAATCCCCATCCTTATTGTAGGATGAAATGTGAAAAACCTGCAATTCAGCCTGTGGCTGTGAGGAGTTTTTAAAAGAACTGTATCATTAATAATTGTAACCATAACTTTATATCAATTCGAAGATATATCAAAAGAGGATATAATTAAAGGCAGTGCTGTAGACCAAATTACATATATGATAACCTTTTTAAGTGCCCACCCCCCCCCCCCCCCATCCGAGGCCTGTGCCCTCCCCACATTAAAATTCCATAGAAAAACATGTATGTTGTCTATTGTATTGTCTCCCTGAAGTGTGCCCCATCCCCCCCTCCCCCCCCCCCCCCAAAAAAAAAACATTGCTGCTTTCCGGCTGCCCATTTTTAACCAGTTCACGCCGGGATTATTTTTCACGTGCCTGGGTGCCAGACGGGTTCAGGCCTTTATCTGTGGGTACATGTAGCACACCCTGGCCTCGCTCACTGCGAGCCGGTCGCTGACAGATATTTCCGCTGGACCCTTGCCTCGGTTCCACTTCTGGAACCAAGACATCAGAATGCAACTTGTCTGGCCTTTTTCTTGCAACAATTTGAACCAAGTTCGCTTAGTTCAGTGATAAGAAAGTGGCCTATCATTTACATCAAAATGTAAATTGACTGATGAAATTTAAGAAGATTGGAGTTGACAAAAATCGAGCTTCGGATTGTATTTTTGCGAAGGTCACTAAAGGGTGCAACCTTTCTTTTGTCTCCCGGATACAGCTGGTTGATTTTGGGGCCTCCCGTTTCCACGGCAGCACGACGATGATGACGATGGCGGGAACGTTCCCCTGGATGGCCCCCGAGGTCATCATGGGAGAACCGGTCTCGGAGAAGTGCGACACCTTCTCTTATGGAGTGGTGAGTCACATACAGAAGAGAACTTGGTGGATGTGGGTAAAGTTCGGATATGCCAGACCTGCAGTACATTGCAATTGAAAATTAACACTGAATGGGAATGGGAAATTTGGTGAAAAGAATTCCCAATTCACATTTCACATTTCACATTTCCCATTTCCCACACAACTTTCCCCCTGTGAATTCAAGTGAGGAATTATTTTCCTACTTGTGTGAAAAGGTGTGAAAATGTTTTCCCACTTGTGTGAAAAGGCATGGAAATGTTTTCCCACTTGTGGGAAAAGGCATGGAAATGTTTTCCTACTTGTGTGAAAAGGCATGGAAATGTTTTCCCACTTGTGGGAAAAGGCATGGAAATGTTCTCCTACTTGTGTGAAAAGGTGTGAAAATGTTTTTCCACTTGTGTGAAAAGGCATGGAAATGTTTTCCTACTTGTGTGAAAAGGCATGGAAATGTTTTTCCACTTGTGTGAAAAGGCATGGAAATGTTTTCCTACTTGTGTGAAAAGGCATGGAAATGTTTTCCTACTTGTGTGAAAAGGCATGGAAATGTTTTTCCACTTGTGTGAAAAGGCATGGAAATGTTTTCCTAACTTGTGTGAAAAGGCATGGAAATGTTTCCCACTTGTGTGAAAAGGCGTGGGAAATGTTTTTCCATTTGTGTGAAAAGGTGTGAAAATGTTTTCCCACTTTGGGAAAATGTTTTCACATTTTGTGAAATGAAAATGAATTCCCTGGGAAGAGAACAAGTGTGAATTGAAATTTCCATTCCCAGGTTAATTTTTAGTTGTTGTGTGCTGTAGTCGGACCTAGCCAGATCCTATATTTTGAAATGTTTACAATTTGCACGAAAAGCTAAATATATGCAAAGAAAAATACATGTACCTGATTGAATTTTTTGCAACAATAACCTGGTAAACATGCGTAAAATTGGCTGTAAGTGAAAATCATGGCAGGCCGCAATACTTTCTTGCAAACTGTGTACATGTGGGTCATTCCATTAAATTTGCGGCCCAATTTTGGTGTCCCTGATACATAGTGACATGTATAAGATTTTACAATTCAGGACACATTCTTTATTAACCAGTTCGCGCCGGGATTATTTTTGCTGAAAATTTCTATTTTCAAAAAAGGCAAAATATAGCAGCCAACTTCTGATATACAGCCAAACGCCACAAATACTGATTTGCAAGAGTAATTTCAACAGTATTTGTACAATATTTCTTGCCGAAACCTCATATGCATTGTATTTTAATACTCCGGGTGCGCCCACCCAAGCATAAATTGTAGAACAGGCCGTGCACAGCGGCCAAGTTCAAGTTCAACACACGGTCCGTCTCCACAGACTTCTCGGACTTTGTGTGTGTGTGTGTACAAAACAAATGAGGGATTAGCGTGATGAGACGTCACCCGGAGGCGAGTCGAGGCAAGCTTGACGTTTTTACCCGTCAGCCGTGCAAGTGTATAAAAACAGCCAGATCGTGTGAACACGTCCTCCGACGCGAACTGGTTAATGGCTTTTACCTCCAAGAGTGATTATGTAAAGCAAAGTACCTGCCAAACAAGTAAAACATTTAATGACACTTGATGGGAAATTACACAGGTCAGGTGTAACAGGGACACCAAACAATGTCACACTTTTGGACCCCCAAATTTACAGAATGACCCACGTGCAACACAGATTGCACTCCTATCGTCCCGATATTTGTTTCCTCCTTTCGCTTTCTTCAGGTCTTGTGGGAGCTTCTGACCAGGGAGGTGCCATTCAAGGGCGTGGAGGGGTTCCAGGTCGCTTGGGCAATCGTTGAGAAAAATGAGGTATTCTTTACAGTAGGGCTGACGATATTGATTTTTTTCGTAGTCGATTTTTTTTTCCCACGATATCGCCGATATGGCGATAAAATCGTCAACAAATTTCAGCATAATTGAAAAGTCGCAAAAGTTCGTTCGTAACTACATAATCGCCGGGCCCCATTGTCGCCAGGCATTGTTTGACTTTGAAGCCGTTCTAAAGGCTGTTCGATATGACGATATTTCTCGATATCTCGATATTTTTTTCATATCGAAAATCATATCGGCCTCCTAAAAAACACCGGAATATCGGGGAATTCGATATACCGAAGAATATCGTGATATTGCTTTTCGCAGCATTCACTTGAAGTTGTCCTATTGTGTGGATTAGTCAAGATTACCTTGCTTGAAATTCCAGTTATTTCCAATAAATTTGACGATAGAATAGCATAAGGCTGTTCGATATCCATTTATTTTGATACCGAAATATCGGCAGAAAAATATCGCGATATTCGATATTATCGTGATGACGTCACTTTTTCATTACCGGAAGAACGGAGGAATAAAAAAAACACATGACGGAAGTCACCACGGCATCATGAGATCGAGCCCGCCGGGATCGGGCCCGCCGGGGGATTGAGCGGCAGGAAAGGGGGGGCCGGTTTGACAAAGCCTCTCTTCGCTTGTTGAGTATTTGGAGTTTTACGACATTTACCTTCAGTTGGCTATTAGTAACACAGATGATAATACCATGGACGATCACATGCGAGCTGTCAACAAACGATCAGGTCGTATATTTTGTGAAGACGACATGACATTGCACAATGTACAATGGATGCGCGGCACGTGTTTTAATCTTTTCTCAAGACACGACACAGTTCGCTACACGTAACTACGTGTGCCTTGTACACTGGGGAAAGACGGTGGCATTCAGTGCGGTTGCTTGCACTTGACCAAGGCTAGCAACAAAGCAACGCGCACGCGCAGATGCGCTACAGGGGTTGACCTTATTGCAAACAATTGCCATACCCCTCGATCTCAAGATGAGTTCGCAAGCGTGTAGGTACGGTACATTGTACACTGGGAATAAGACGTTGTTTGCACTTGACAACGTACGGCGCGGAGAGTAAATCGCGCGGAAGGTAAATCGCGCGGAGCGGAGATGTCATGTCGGGGTTTAGAAAACGGTCAAAGAAAGACCCATTTAGTGCATGTATGTATTTTGTTATTCCTCCATGGTACATCATGATACATTATATACTATTCCTACCGTCCAATAATTGGAAATAACTGGAATTTCGAGCAAAGTAAACTGGACAAATCCACACGTAATGCGGCCAAAAGGAACATATATCGCGATATTCTTCGGTATATCGAATTCCCCGATATTCCGTTTTTTTTTAAAGGGGCCGATACGATTTTCGATATGAAAAAAATATCGAAATATCGGGAAATATCGTCATATCGAACAGGCTTAGAATAGCACATCCATGTACATGTAACGTGTGATGAACCATGGAGGAATAAAAACAAATACCTTGTGTACTAAATGTGTTGTTTCTTGGATCGTTTTCTAAACCCCGACAAAACTTCTCGGCACCGTTCATTATACAGCGCACATGTGCGCGTGCATTCCATGTAGTGTTGGTCAAGTGCAAACAACCGCACTGAAAGCTCAACCGTATTATTCCCAGTGTACAATGCATGTGCACGCGCAACGCGAAGCGAAATTCGCCTTGAGGAAAGGCTACTAAGACCTGGGGGGGTTAGAGCAATTGCTTCAATACTCCAACCCCTAAAGCGCATCTGCGCATGCGCGTTGCTTTGTTGCTAGCCTTGGTCAAGTGCAAGCAACCGCACTGAATGCCACCGTCTTAAAATTCCCAGTGCAAGTGCAACGCGAAGCGAAATGCGCCTTGAGAAAAGGCAAACAAGTGCGGCGCATGCGTTGTACAATGCACATGTACAATGTCCGTCGTGATCAATGATTTTGATCTTGTAATTGTGTGATTGAGTACGTACACAAGAAGCTCGAAGACACGTACGTCTGGTCAAACCACGCTGCTATTAAAATCAGAACTAAATCCGTAATTTCGCACGGAACAGCGCGAACACAGGTACGTAAAACAAATAATGAAAACTAAATGAAATAAATTCTAGCGAATCTGCTGGTAAAAAGAAAGTATCACCGATTTTTAAAGGAAAAATGGGGGTTCCGAAAAAAATCGCCGATTTTAAAAACGATATCGGCGATATCTCGATTTTTCGATTTTAAAAATCATGTAGCCGATTTCGATTTTTGGGCGGCGAATATCGCATCATCGCGATTTTATCGCCGTATCGCCCAGCCCTACTTTACAGTGTCTGATGACACCCTTTACATCTGATGTCTTGTTCACTAGTTTTGTTCAAAGGAAGGGGCTGGCGCAGTTCCAGATCAAATTTGTTTTTTCTTTTTGTGGAAGGAGGGCCTTAAAAAGAATTTGGGCATTATCAGCAGTTCTTGAACTAGAAAATGTTTAATATCAATCTGTTTTTTAGGGTCAGAATTCCATATACTCCAACAAAATTTCATTAATGTAAAACAAACCAAAAGAGGTGATATATATTAGTGGCCTTCCCCCCTCCCCCCCCTCCCCCCCTCCCCCTCCCCCTCCCCCCCTCCCCCCTCCCCCCTCCCCCCCTCCCCCCTCCCCCCTCCCCCCCTCCCCCCCTCCCCCCAAAGAAATTCCATCCTCTCACCATTCTAAAGATCGTGCGAGGAAGGGGTGTTCAAATGTTTGTCTTATCCCATAGAATTTTCAACGTAAAAAAATAAAACTCGCAGGAGCAGGATTTGAACCTGTGACCTCCGGAACTGTACTTGTGCTGTACCAACTTAGCTATCTTTCCATATGTTGGTGGTCTTCCAAATTGTCTGTCTTTGTTCAGGGTCGCTGACAATTTTGGAGACTGCCAACATTGAACAAGATAGCTCAGTTGGTAGAGCACCGGTACAATATTCCGGAGGTCGCAGGCTTCAAATTACCCAGTCAGTTTCCCTTGTGGTTTGTTTGACAATATTGAGAATAACTTCGATACATTTTGACAATTGTATAAATAAATACAAAAATCAGGTCCAATAAAACTGACTTTAAACCCTTGCGTATGGATAACGCAGATATGCGCAAAAAAAACAGTGCCACCAGGCCGGATGACGCAATTGGAAGCCGTTTGTGCAGTTTCAATCCATTGTTGGATTAAACAGTGCCACCAGGCCGGATGACGCCATTTGCCGCTGTTTGTGCAGTTTCAATCCATTGTTGGATTATTGTGTATAAGTTACGCTTGACTGCACAAACACATTGTAGCAGTTCGCTTGGCTGCCAGAGCCGCCGCGGCACCCCGACGTCTCCCGTAAAATACCGTACTCAAGGGGTTAAAAACAAAGTTCCCAAATTTGTTGATGTTTAAACTTTGCCGTACCGGATACAAACTTGAATCTAACCTTGGTGGATTTTGCGTGATTTGGTGTCAGAGGCTGACGATCCCCAGCACGTGTCCGGACAAGATGGCCGCCCTGATGCAGCCCTGCTGGGAGACGGACCCCAAGAAACGACCGTCCTTCAAGGAGGTTCTCACCACACTGGATCTCCTCATACAAGACAGTAAGGTCTCCATGAGCCAATAGGGCTGTGCATCCGAACCCGGTACCCGAGTACCCAACTGCTTATGTCAGGAACCGGTTTCTTTTTATGGAATCGAGTACCCATAACTGAATTAACATATTACTTAACATATTTATGGGGGGAATTTTAAATTTTTTAAAAACTCACTGTGCACACTTGCATCTAGCTGCATTGATACACTGATGAGGTAGTATTAATGTACGGACCTTTACAAACAATACGAACAGCAATTTCCAAGATTTAATATTTTGGATTGGCTTTCTTTAACGGGTACCTGGGTACCCGGATACCCGGGTACCCATGCACCCATGCTCTTTTTCAATCAGGTACCCAATTCCCATAATAAATGCACACCCCTAATGGGTAACCCAATTGGCCTATCATCGTTTGTCACTTCTCGGACAAGTTTGCACGCTTGCAGAATGCGCAATAGCACATGGCAGCACATTGTACATGCACACATCCTCACATATGCACCCTTACGGGGTCCGACTACTGTCCACCCCCACTTACCTAATTTTGTTCTCCTTTCTTCCTATTGAAATCTCAAACTCCATTGCGTTTTCCTCGTGGGGCCCCAAAATTTCTAAAGACTACCTCGTGGGGTCCCATTGTCACTATTGTTACGCATTGTGCGTGGGACCCCTTAAGGCAGTACTTGTACAAACACAGGCTCTTAAAGTGTTTGCTGCCGGTATCTCTGACTGGTGTTGTCCTGGTCAACATTTCTCATCCTGTTTACGCACATAAATGTGCAGACCTCATCATTATGAATACGTGTCCGTAGTTGAATGGCATTCATAAGCATTAGGCAGTGTCGCACACCCTCTGTTGAATGTAATGTTATAGTCTAATTCTTAGACAAACTTCCAATCTCGTGCAGGCAGCCACATGTGTTTTTTTTTTTTTATTGGAAGTCGCCCAATACAAGGCTAACAGCCACTCAAGGGATACAATAGAGGTGGTGGGGTTAGCCACATTTTAGGTTGCCAGCCCTACCACGCTTACGGTTTCCTGGGCCCAGACCTATAGACCCAGGCGGGGTAACTTCCACCATTGTTGAGACCAACTCACCCCCCCCCCCCTTTATTGAAACACAATATGCAAACTCGCATCAAATGTGTAGTCCTTGTGCTGATGCGTTTATGCAGTGCACTGTTATATGTATGCTATTGTGCACACTGCACGTCTGCAGATTTGTCTGACTGAGCAGGGAACTGTTGTTGGCTCACTGAGGTTGGCTCACTTAGAATTTAATTAACTTAGAACTGACATCAAAAAAGGCCAACGCTGTAGTGACAAACAAAAAAACAGCAACCTAACCTCTATAAATTTGTGGCATTATGGATAGAATGTAAACTGTATCAAGGGACCCCCCCCCCCCCCCCTTGATATTTTAATGCTTATTTGTTGAGGAATGGCCAATTCGCTCATAAGTTGTTCCTTTTTCAAGCAGAATGAACAATTTTGGGATTGAAATATTTTCACGGTCATTGTGTAAATTTGGGCTGTCCATTTTCAAATGATTTAGTATTTAAATATTTGATACTGCATTTGGCCGAATATTCGAATATTCTAAACTCGCCAATCAAGTTTTACACACACTAGCCGCAGCTGCCAGCTAGCATGGCCAAAAGTTGCATACAAAGTGCGCCAGTTTAAATTTGCATGCGGCGATGGTTATTATGAGCTGCTGGAGTGTTTGCAGTAATTACTGTATAACCGTCCAGCAGCTTTTACCCAGGTAAAAGAAAGGGACCAATAAATAAGTAAAAAGTTACCGTGGACAAAAAAGTGGCATCCGACAATAACAAAAATGAAACTTTACGATTAAAATAACACATTTGTATGTGCAAGTGCAGAGTGTTATTTTTTTCGAATATTCAAACTGGCTAAAAGCTATTCGAATATATTCGGTTGATGATCAAATCGTCGTGTGCCCGGCAGAAGGGCGTAAGGACGAACAATGGGTCAAAAGGTCAAATGGGGTATTTGGGGTAATCGATAGAGTATTCAAATATCTTTATTTTGATACACATTTCGTCTCAAGGGGTTACGTCATTCTGATGTAATTAACAGAATGAAAAGGGCGTAAAAGGTTTTTGCATTCTTTGTTCCCGGCAAAAGGGCGTAAGCATATGCTGCTAACGCGCACGTTTAAGGCAGAAGAACTTCCCGGCAAAAGGGCGTTAGCATCAATATGCAAATAACTGTAAAATTAAGTAATAATTTTGTAAAAAAATGCACAGCATTATTGGAAATATTAATACATTTGCATCTGACAGAAATGAACCTTATGCGATTCTTAATTTAGAAATGGCAACACAAAAACTTTAAAGTTGATTTTCTCGGATTGTGTAATTACACGTCAAAGCGCGCTTACGCCCTTCTGCCAGGCACACGACGAAATATTCGGTATATTCGGGACAGCCCTAGTGTAAAGTTAACTCTGAATCCCCTGTTCTCCAAATCCTCTCGGCTGAAAATCAGTAGAGCTTCAATGTATTGATAACCTTTTACCAGCGACGCCCACTATGCACCTAATAATAAATATTTGTGAATCGCCGAACGGCAACCATAGCCTGTAACTGCCTGAAAATTCCCTCAACGCCTTACATCCAGATTGATTCTACTAGGTAAAAACGTTGGGCGCTCCTAACTTTGTTAGTTAAATGTTTCATGTTACTTCAGTTGGGCAAGCAGTTTGTAGCAGTATATTATGTTTTACTTTATAACACCTACATTTGTTGAACATAATTTATCATATTTAATAAAGCTGTTTAATTATTTAGGCATTTTTTTCTGTATTACAGAACCCTTATCGGAACAGACAGACACATTCCTCATGCAGAAAGAGCAGTGGAAGTAAGTAGAAATTGAAAAGTAGAAGTAACTATTTTCCATTTTTTTTTTTTTTTTAATTGCAGTAAGGTTACTATAAAGTACGTGACCAGCAGCCGATTTCACGAAACCTTGCGCAATTACGTAACTCTACTTACACCACAATTTATTACATAAGTTGTGCAACATCTGTGACATTTTTAATATCGATTTAACGAAAGGTACGCAGTGCGTAAGTCGCTGACTTGCTCGTTTTATGTGCCTTGAGTTGTCCGCAAAACACCGAAATGATGACTCAGCTAGTTGAGCGTGAGCATTAGTAGAGCCTTTAGTTGCTCAAATGTTTTATTAAATTCGCTAGATTATTTCAAATTCAGAGAGTAATGAAATGATCATCCGCTGCAGACTTACCTGTGAGGTATTTCCGAAAGTTGCCACCAATTTTATTTTCGGAGCGAAAAGTTTCAAAAGTGAAAAGTTTCAAAATGGCGCCCAACTGTTCCATGTATTTTTATTGTACTAAAACAGTCTTAAAAGCGGCATTCAGCCTCGTCCGCGATGTATAAAACAAACAAAACATTGCGCAGCTACGCACTGTTTCGTGAAATGGATCGCAAGGATGTAGCACAGCTACGCAACATTTTTATATCGCAAGTCCTACGCCATGGCGTAAGTTGTGCACGGTTTCATGAAATGGGCTGCTGGCACCACTAGAAGGGGTAGAAGTAGCAAAAGTTTCAAATTGAAATGATAATATTTTGTGAAAATACGGGTTTTAAGGTTTAGTTTGTATAGTGTGTTGCTGTAGCTCATTCCTAGCCCATGCAATAAACTTCTGAAGTTGGTAGAGTCAGGCCTCTGTGTTTCGGAGAACAGAACAAAAATTCCCCAAAACAATATCTCAAGATTAAATTTTGTTATAACACTTTGAGCCATGCAGAAAAGGGATTTTCAGATGTGAAAAATGTCAAAATTGACTTCCTGGTGAATTTTTTTGTCCCTGCTTGTTACTCGGAATCCTAAAATGTAACTTTCCGCTTATTTCGATAACCCGGGTAACATATGTGGGCTGATTTGAATTAGCGCTGTGTGCATCCATACCCGAGTACCCGACTGCTGTCGGGAACGGGTTCCAGATTATGGAATCGAGTACCTTTACGGAATTAATATATTACTTTATAATTTCTCAGCAGAGATGAAACTTTTCCGATTTTAATCGGAAAACCGACTTTTTGACTTTTCCCATGAAATTTCAGATTTTTGTACAATTTTTCTCACAAAATTTGATTTTTCTACAATGTGCGATTTTATTTGAATTATAATTAAGAAGAAAACTTGATGAAAAAGTCGATGAAAATGGCACGTAAACATTATCGCGATCGTAGTTTTAATCTCTTTCACTAGTCGTAAATGGAGTGTTTCTACGGTAGAAACACAGAGGTCTACACTTTTTCCGGCTGGACATTGACCTGTGACATGCAAAAATTACAGCGCATGCGTCAGTGTGTGGTGCGTGCGCGTGCACCTGCCAAATGCAACCAGTCATGTAAACGGGTGCAATCGTGGACCTCCCATTGTTCCTGTTTTGTTTATACTAACTTTTTCCATATGCCAGTTTCATCTCTGTCTCAGACAATGAAAAAGCAGGTTTTTGAAAGAATGTCATTTGTGGGGAATTTTCAAAATGAAAACCAGGGTACATGGTTGCACAAATGCAGTTTACACCTTAAAGCTCTAGAGCTCACTGTACACACCTGCATCTTGTTGCATTGATGCATCGATGTCGTATTATCAATATGAACAGCAATTTCAAAGATTTAATTTTTGGGATTGGCTTTCTTTGACAGGTATCTTGGTACCCGTGCTTGTTTTCAACCGGGTATCCAATTCCCATACATTGTACTACCCATAAATGCACACCCATACAATTTAATAAGTGTCAAACACGTCATCGGGAAGGGTAAAAAAATTTGAATTAATATCATTTTTGCACTTGTTGAGAAGATGCTGTGTCAACAAATTTTGCATGGAATTCAAGCTTAATACTGGAATCATTTGATCGTAGAAGCCCAAGTCAGCTATTCAAATTATTGTCACATTTTGTTTTCCAAGAGGTGAAATCGACGAGATGAAGACTCGCCTCCGGCAGATGGAGCATCACCTGAAGGACAAGGAGGACAAGCTGGATTCGCGCGAGAACCGCTTGCGTCATCTGGAGGACGCCCTCGCCGGGCAGCTGGTCGTCCCCTTCGGCGCCGACGTCAGGCACGACGCCAACTACTGGAGCGAGCAGGAAGTGTATCTGTGGGTTTTGCAACTCCAAGCCCAAGGTCAGATTTTCTTTGGAGAGTTTTCCCAAGAGACCTGTGCCCAATTTCACTGAGCTGCTCAGCTTAAATATTTGCTCAGCATGAAAAGTCTTCTGTGGTAAAAGCGGCAGGGGTGAGATTTGTCGGGATTTTTCCTAATTTCAGGATTTTTTTTAGGACTTTTACTGATTTCAGAATTTTTAAACAATCTCTTTTGCAATTCTGGAATTCCTCAGGTGTTGTCCTTAAGGTGTTTTACCTATTAAAGTGGATATAGACCAATACAAATTGATATTTTAAGAGGGTGCCTTTAGGCAAATACAAACCATATGTTGATTTAGGGTCCTTGTGGATTTTTTCGTGGATTTTTTATTTTTGGCCAATCTCACCCCTGGATGTGTATTGCTTGTGGCTGGTATTCCGCTGTTGTTTTTCTGTGCTAAGCAAATTTTTGTGTTGAGCAGCTCTATGACATTGGTCCTTGTGTCAAATTTTATGGAACTGCTATTAAAATAAGCAGAAAATATTGTTTAGCTAATCTTATATCTAAGCAAAATTCAGCTAAGATCCAGTTGCAACCAGTGCACATCAAATGGCATTTGGGCTGCTATCTGTTTTTTTTTTTTTTTTTTTTCGCCAAGCAAATTTTTCAAAGTGAACAAAGAAAACTGGCAGGAGCGACCTGGAATACTGTCCCGGCGCTGTCTTGTGCTATGTTTGCAGAAACCCAAATTGTCAGTGTCTTTGTTCATAATGCCGAATAGCCAGGGATCATCACGCCCCCAACTTCACGATACAATCTCGGAAACATTGCGGGGATCACTCAATGAGGATGCGACTTTTTAACTTGACGTCGAAAGAACCACAAAGGAAACTGACTAGGTCATTTTGAATAGATTTTCAAAGTGAACAAAGAAAACTGGCAGGAGCGGGATTCGAACCTCCAATTTTTGTTGTTCTCACCAGGACTATGTGCACATGCTCAGAACTACATGTAGCATAAAAGGATCTCAAAAGTCTTCCATTAGCAAATATGCGTGCTTAGCAGCTCCATGAAAAAAGAACACTTTCCTATAAAACCCCGACAAATGCATGTATGAGAGCTCGATCAAATTCCAAGTATCTCTATAATACTTGGTTTTGCTATTTTAACCCCTTTTCTTTCGGCTGTTGTTGATGGGGGGCTGATATGCCACGCTAGTCGGACGTTATTTACCCAGAATGCCGTGCTGTGTAGCCAGGGATCATGCCCAATTTTACGATACAACCTGGGAAGCGACATTGTGGGAATCACTCACTGAGGATATGACTTTTTAACAGGAAAGTTGTTTGTCACATGATCCAATGGCACTCCATACACATAAACTGTACAGGGAAACTTCAGATACAGTTTTCTCAAAATATTGCAATGGTGACACATGAATTTGATAGCACCATTGAAAAGATCCGAACAAGCTCTTTCTTTTTGTAAATGTATTTAGATCATGTATGGACAGCGAAAAACACAGGCACTACAGTTCATTGAAAAATGGTGAATATACAAATGTATCTGTTGTTTGGATGCTTTGGTACGTGGTTTCCTTGTCGAGTAAACTTGACATTGGTATTAAGCAACAGGGGTGCTGTGGCTTGTCGAGTATGGTGTGGTGTGGTGTATTGTATTGTATGGTATGGTATGGTGTGGTGTATGGTATGGTGTATGGTGTATGGTATGGTATGGTATGGTGTATGGTATTGTAACGGGTATGATGTACGGGACCCGACTATACCCAGGGGGGGTACAGCGAATCCCTAATAACCCGCCGGGATTAACCTGGAGATATCGGTGACCTGGCCGGGACCAGCGATGAGGGCGCCGTCGAAAACCTCTGGAATGGGCAAAGGTCAACCTGGTTCAAGTGGAGTTCGTCTGGAGGCGGAGCTTGCAGATGTAGGGGCGTCCTGTACGTCAGAGCCTCGTAGACTTCATGGATAAGGGAAAGGGGAGGGGGAGGGGTTGGACTACAGCTTGGCGCGCAAACGCAATAGAAAATGGAAGGCTGAGGTGGGGCGCTGGATATAGTTTGGGTCTGTCCTAAAGTCTGGCCCTATAATCATTTACTTTGAGACCTTTTCCTTAGACAGACAATAAGACATAAACAGACTGACGTAAACAGACCGACGTAAATCAGCCAGGCAGTACAGACAGTAGCTAGAATTCACAAATGAAACTTCTTGTTTATTCCATCACTACCTTTGGACGCAGATAATAATTAAACGCTTCATCAGGTTGGGACACTTTAGTTTGCATACGCACATTATAGTTATTTGCTGCTGCTAGATATAGTGCGCGAGTCGGACAGGTAACCAGTCTAATATCTATACGTGCGCCAGCTGTGTGCATAGCTTGCATGGAACTTGTACACACACAGTGCATTGGGGCCGCGCTGTAATAGTGGTCGTTGTGCCATGGTTGTTCATTGCATGCTGCTTGTTCGACGTTCACAGACATCTGTATTATTCTTCGAACTTGCTTCTTCTCTTCATGCTTTTTCCCTTCCTTATTTGGCTACTTCTGGTCTTCTTGATTCTTCTTCTTCTTCTTCCTGGTACTGGATTGCTTCTTCCCACAGGGCCTGTTCTGGAGCGAACAGAGCACCCGATTGCCGTTCCAGCTCGCCTTTTATAGAATTTCAGCAGGGCTAGATCTGGGTCTCGGTCAACACGCGTGCTCTCATAGGCTAAAAGTGCGCGTTGCGCATATGCAAATGAGTCACCCACCCTGATGATGAAATCACAGCTGCATTAGTAAAGTACATCATTAACTTGTGTGCATAAAGTCAATAACACACAACCAATGGGTGTATTTAATAACACTGTTACGTTATGCCATGTGTATTTGTATCTGAAAGAAACAACAGTGCAAAAAGCATTAGCAACAAAGTCAATGGCTCTTCCACCTCGTTACGGAATTATTCTATAAATAGTCCGCATCCTAGGTAAGTCTAGACAGTGATCATGGTGAATAAAGTTTGATTTGATAAATGGAAAAATGGCCTAGAATCAACATGTTTCATTCTCCATTCTGTCATAAGTGAGACATGATAAGGAAGAAAGAGTATTCAAAGGACAAAAAGTCACTTTTGTCACAGTATGGTATGGTATGGTATGGTATGGTATGGTAAACTCAACATTGGTAAGGAAAGGGTTAACCTCTTGAATATGGGCTCCAATTACGATGATTACGACCACTCTATTCAGTGTGGTGCCTATTGGTTGCATTTACACTTGGTTACACAGACCCGTTCTTCAACCAGCACCCCATCAATGACAGCTGGACGCAAGGGGTTTTTTGAGTCGAGGACGATGTCAGTTAAAGCAGAGTTAAAGTTCAACATGTTCCTGCCTTCTGTAAGGGAGCATTTCATATTGTCCAGGTGCGGTATTGATTGCGGTACTGCTGGTTTTTCTTTGAGGATCTGCATTCCATATCTGAAACCTTGCTAATGAATGGGAAGCCAGGTGGTTTGAATAACTGAATAATCATGCGGTCAGAGTGGAGCTTGAAGCTCATTAAAGCCCCGTCGGCTTATCAAAGATTTCCGGTTTGCAGCAAACAAAGAACCCTATAAGTGGAGGTCCTGCTGCAATGAATGTTTACTCTGGCTTGGAACACTTTAATTCCCCATTGTCCGCTGAGATGAATTAGCCAGAGAGCCAGGAGATAAGTGATGTCGCAATGAATTCTTTATAAAGCACTGGCGGCCAGACCCTCATGAATATTGCGGTGATGAAACTGCCTGTATGCACTGACCTGTATAGAATGAGCTCATTAATGCTGGTACATGTACCGCCAAAAAAGCGGTACTGCTATTGACATACCGCCTTCCGACAATATGAACTGATCCCTGATGAGAAAACCGTGAGAAATTGCTCAAGGGATAATACATGTAGAGTCAGTCTGATTTCTGCTCAGCTGAAAATATGTCTTAACCCTAACCCCCTAGACCCTTTTTGCTAGGAACCATCTTCAATCCTCAAAAATCCTCCTGTGCTTTAAAGACCATCAAAATCCTCCGCTTAAAACACCATTCATCCTCAATCCTGCAAAATCCTCTTTTTCTTGAAACACCATTCATCCTCAATCCTCCAAAATCCTCCTCTTGAAACACCATTCATCCGCAATCCTCCAGAATCCTCTTTTTCGTGAAACACCATTCATCCTCAATCCTCCAAAATCCTCCTCGCTTGAAACGACATTCGTCCTCAATCCTCCAAAATCCTGGGTTAGGGTAATGAGGCAGTTAAGTTTTTAAACAACCATACAATAAGCACAATAATATACAACAACATGCATGGTGAGACAATTATAAAACATCACAAATGGAATTGAGTAATAAGTACCTTGGGACCATCCACCATCTACTTTCAACTTCCCCGCAATTCGGTCGATTCACAACTCGGTGCGCCGCCAGCGGCAACCGGGGAGAGGCCAAATTACGCAGTGCTTCATCGCAAAACCGGAAGTGGGTATCGCCAATGCATCGACCGTACTTCTTACACCCCTTCTCCGCTAAATCTAACAACTCCTCTCTCTTCTTTCTCGCACGTACAAGGTATTCCCCGATTAGTCAAAAATTGCTTTAACTCATCCACTCAGATTCGCGCGAAATCCATACTGCTGTTCCTTCCACCATCTAATACAACGTGATAGACGTGATGATGTCGAACCCAAAGGTGGAAATTTGGCCTTTCCCGGCTTGCCGCTGGCGGCGCACTGAGTTGTGAATTGACCAAATTGGACCCTTGGTTTCAGGCCAGAAGCGGAGCGATCTCGCCCAGTATGCCCAGCTGATGCTGGAGCACAACATCACGGGTCGTCGCCTCCTGCTCCTGTCCATGGATGACCTCCTGGCCCTGGGAATCAAATCGCTCGGCCACCGGAAGGATCTACAGATGGAGATCCAGAAACTCACCCTGGATAATTATCGGCTTCAACATTTCCCCCCGCTGTCGAGCTTGAAGGTAGGGTAGGAAAATATCATTACTATGAAGAAACACTGTGTATTTAACCCCTTGCGTACGGATGACGCCTGTGGGCGCCAAAAAAACAGTGTCACCACTCACCAGTCCGGATGACGCCACTGGCTGCTGCTTGTGCAGTTTCAATCCATTGTTGGATTATTGTTTATGATACGCTTGACTGCACAAACACATTGTAGCAGTTCGATTTGGCTGCCAGAACCGCCGCGACACCCCGACGTCTTCCGTAAAATACCGTGCCCAAGGGGTTAAAGGTAGTATCTAACATTTGCTTTTTGCTGTAATTTTTCAGAAATGAATGGATTTGGAGGTTTAAAGTTTTGTGTGCATAGATGCTGGGAAAACGCAGAGAAAATGGTGTTCTTGTAGTCTGGTTTCCTGACTGTGCTTCAGACAAAATGGAGCAAATTATAGAAGTCGGGGGAAATTATAATTATCTGGTCGGGGAACTAGACTAGCTGGCTTACACCCATTCTCGAATGTGGAACTACATGTAAAATGTGGACAAACTGAAGTTGGTAAATCGAGGGCAGTATTTTTCAAACAATGGTCGGCCAAGCATCGCAGGAAATTGATACAAAAATTCCACTTTTCTTGAAAATGATGGCACACCTTCACAGGATGCTTGAGACTATTATTTACTTACAGTCAAGTATAATATTTCAGTAGTTTTGTTTTTTTATGTTTGCAAATGTCGTGTATTACCTTCAATTTTCAAAGTGAACAAAGAAAACTGAAAGGAGTGGGGTTTGAACCTCGGACCTCAGGGTTACCGTTTAGGTGCTCTACCAACTGAGCTATCTTGCCCTATGTTGGTGGTCTTCCAATTTGTCGGTGTCTTTTGCTCAGGGGGCAATAATTGGAAGTAATAACATGTGATGTAGTCAAGTCCATCACAAGTCCCTGCAAGTCCCTTCAAGTCCATCTCAAGCCTTCCAGTCCTAATTCCAATCACAAGCTATTCAAATGAGCTTTGACAAAGGCATTCCTTTGTCATTGTTCATCAAGTTTATACTTGTGACTGGCTTTATGAAAGGACTTCTGACTGGACTTGCGAAAGGACTTGTGAAAGGACTTGCAGGGACTTACAATTCCGGTAATTACCCATAATGCCACAGCCACGTTACAATGCCACCTGGGAAGAGGCTCACTCAATGAAAATACAAATTTGTAACTTTATACAACATCATCAACCAAATGACAAGAGAAACTGACGAGGTAATTTTGATTATTCAATATTGGGTTTTGCCCTTTACCGACGTACTTTATAAACTCTGTATACTCAGTGTTATCCCGAAAAATTATTTAGAAAGAATCACTCGGGTGGGACTCGAACCCTCCTACTTTCTAGTACAGATGTCTTACCACTCGACCACCGAGCTTGCTGGAGTCTGCTGGCCGGTTGGAATCTGATATACATTGTAGCAACGGGTACCAGAGTCAAACCATTCACAAGCAGGAATTTTGCATCGGGTGATGTAAATTCAGGATGAGGTTTTTACCCTTCACTAACGTATTCTATTAATTTCTCAGGTCAACACTGAGTATACAGTGCTTATAAATACGTCGGTGAAGGGCAAAACCCCATATTGAATTTACGTCACCCCGACGCTCAAATCAAATGAATTTTTACCCTGCTATCCCACATTTTCCTACCTTATCCTGGACTTACATTTTGCATTTCAAATAAATATTAAAAAAAACATTAGCAAAAACTTGCTTTTTACTTTATTGTGTGATCCTGCAGAGCCTTCCGTCATCGCCAAGTAAATCAGACAACAAGACGCTGTCTGGAAATCAGCCGAAGAACCTACACCTGACTCTAGTGTTTGGCAACCACTGCAGGCCTGGACCAACGGCGGAGGTCTGTAAAAGCTCCTCAAGTCAGTGTTGTCAATTCCTGATTCGAGTCCAATGCCAAAATAGTGGCAAAACGGTCTTAAATCCACAACTAGAACAGTGAGCTCAAATCTGGACGTGACTAGAGCCCTTGCTCGACCGTAGACTAGGGGTGTGCATTTATGGGTGCTACAGGAATCAGGTACCTGATTAAAAAAAAAGCATGGGTACCCGGGTATCCGTTAAAGAAAGCCAATCCCAAAAAGTAAATCTGGGAAATTGCTGATCATATTGTTCGTAAAGGTCCGCACGTTAATACTACCGCATCGGTGCATCAATGCAGCAAGATGCAAGTGTTTACAGTGAGCTTAATAGCTTTACAGTGTAAATTGCATCTTCGCAAGCCTCTCAGACGTTCATCTGTTTTGTGTTTCCACGTACCCTGGTTTTCATTTTGAAACTTCCCCACAAATGACATTTGAAAACTTCATTTTTCATTGTTTGAGAAATTAGTAAGTTACGGGTACTCAATTCCATAATCTGGAACTGGTTGCTTACATTAGTGGTCAGCTATTCGGGTACCCGGTTCTGGATTCCAGAGTATGTTTTAATATAATGACGGTCTTGTAATCATCTCCGGACTCCGCGAGCCCGGACTCATCAGCCGAGTCCGGACATGTGTCTAAGGCCGTTAAGACATTAATAAAGTATGCAAGAGTCCAGGATCAAGTCAAATCCAGACCTTAGTCTCTTTTTTCCAGTTTTGGACTCTAATTCTACTTTTTTGCTGATACTGCCTTGAACGTGGATCAGGACTCGACCACAACTCTGCTGCAACTGAACCCTTTCAGTACTCATGTTGAGTCAACTCCGCATGATACAGCACCCCTGCTGCTTGATACCAATATTTTCTTGACAAGAAAAGAGCTCAGAGCATCCAAACAACTGATGTATCGATTGGTTTTCAACAAGCTAATCAAATGAATTACAAGCAGAAACAACAGTGTTTCCCTAAAAAGTTAATTTTGGGATTTTAACAATTGTGTATATGAAAAACCCTATCCTATCATATCTCAAAAATTGTATACTGAATTCATTCTCGAAAATATTTTGGGAGATGATTTCTCTTTTGAACTCGGGTTAAAGATCACAAACTTTGAGCTTCATTTTCTCAAAACAAGGGGTCAAGACTCTAACAACTCCAAATGGTTGTATCGGGGGCTAGGAATGAGTTACCACAACACAATATATCAAATTAAGGGAGGAGTGGTTAATCTGTGGTCGGGCCAGACCTTTGAAAAGCCCAGCCATGCCCGGGTCTTCGGGCTTTTACTCTTGCTATTGTGAACCACAGATCACCTAACAATAGAGCATCAACTAATCAATAAAGCCCGGCCTCTGCCAGGCCAGGCCTGGTTGTAGCCCCTCCCACACTAATCTGTACCCATTCACGGCTGCATCAAAAGATGCCTCAGCTGTCAGTCAAGTCTGGGTGAACAATGGGAGCCAGCTGGACTCCAGAATTAATGGCCAGTTTATTGTGTACAATCAGGGGATTATAGAAGCCCAAAGGCCGGGGCGTTCAAGGGCTTGGCCAGGCTTTTCAACAGCCTGGCCTGACCACAGATTGACCACTCCGCCCTAAAGCTTTTGACCTGTACATTCAGGAAATACTGTAATCTCTATTTTCAAATGTTGCGACTTTCCCGCTCATTTTGTGAGTTGGTCAGTTGTTAAAACCGAGATTGACTTTTCAGGAAAACATTGTTGTTTCTGGTTGTAACTCATTTTGTGCTGCCAGGTCACATTTGTGACCCGCTCTGGAAAAAGGTATATTATGTCGCAAAATATGAAAAATGAGTTCCATGCATGTTTGGAAAGCCCGCAATGTAAGCTTTCATTTGGTACATTACAGAGCTCCAAAGCCCTTTCCGTTCTGGAGATATCGCGTTTTTGCATATTAATTAGTTCTATAGAGTTCAAATGACACAACAGAGAAAACAGGCGTTGAAATAGCTAGTTCTAATAAAATGCAATGGAACAATGCACTCTAAAAAGGTTATTTTTTCACTTTATTCACTGAAATCAACATTGTTGTGCACCAAACCTGAAACTTTAGATATTTAAGATGTCATTAAAGACAAAAACAAAAAATATATTTTGACGAAAATGTTTACCCTCTCAACGTTGAAAGGGCCATTACACGTAAATGCATAGCGCGACTTATATCACCTTTTTCTGGAGCGGGTCACATTTGATTTGCTTGTTGAAAACCAGTAAAAATTAAGTGGGAAAGTCGCAAAATTGTTAGGGCCTTGACCCCGTGTTTTGAGAAAATGAAGCTCAAATGTTTTTCTTTTTCCCGGCTAAGGAATTCAAGTGGAAAATGTTCGTTGAGACAGACTGCGATGACGGTTCGTCACGCTGCATCAAGGACGTCACGCTGTCCGTCGTCAATGAGCCGGGAGCCAAGGAGACGCTACGGTATCCCCCATTCGTCATGACCAGCTGGAGGATGAACAGAAGGGGGAGCGATGTTAGCTTGGAGTGCACAGTTACGTATCGGGTAAGTCCACAGCGGCCTTTCTGTAAGGACTATGATGGCAGTATTTAAGAGCACAGTCTAAAGCCGTGTCCGCACTGGACTTTTCTTTGGGAAGGTTTTACTGAGACGATGGTAAAATGAAAAAATGGTCAAATGTGACCACTGTCCGCACTTGGACTTTCGACACGGGAAAAATTTACCGAGACCGTGGGAGAAGTAACCGAGCTGTCAATATAACGACTCATGAGGGCGCTTTGCGTGACCTTTCTACATTGACGCGATTGACCCAAATCCCCGGCCCAAATCACGTCTGCCTTTCTATTTTTCCGGCCGATGTGTACACGCAGGTCTACGTCTTTAGCACCAATCAAACTTCCGACTTTTTTATCACTAATAGAATCTACCATGATTGCGACCAAAAGAGGAACAACGCACTGGAATTTGGAAACTTGCCACGTGCACTGCACTGCGGTGAACAATGTAAAGCGCATGCGTGGTTTCCCTGTGAAGCATGACCTTGCGCTCGGGCCGGATGTACGCTTTCCTGAGCTGCTTTTACCGACTCGCACTGTCCGCACTGGACTTATCGGCTCGGGAAAAGTTACCTGGTCAGTTTTCCTGGGCAGCAGTTGGCCGGTAGAAGTAACCGCTGGGCTCAGGAAAAGTAACTGAGAGGAAAACATCCTAGGCTGTCCGCACTGGACTTAAAATGGGAAAAGTTCCCATCGTCTCGGTAAGTTTTACCAAAATAAGTCTAGTGCAGACAGGGATATAGTCTGTCTTGAGCCAGTGTGGCTCATCAGGCCATTGTCTGGTTTCCTTGGCATTAGGGACCATTGCATATTGTCCAGATGTGATATTGATTGTGGTACCGCTGGTTTTCTTCGTGGCACTGCAGTACTTATCTCAAACCTTGCTGATGAATGGGAAGCCAGGCAGCTTGAATAACTGAGTAATCATGAGGTCAAAACTGGAGCTTGGAGCGCATTAAAGCCCAGTGGGCTTGTCAAAGATATCCAGTTTGCAGTGGTCAGACCATGCACTAAAAACCCTATTAGTGGAGGTCATGCTGCAATGAATTGCTTATTAAGAGCTCTGGCTTGGCACACTTTAATTCCCCTTTGTCAAAGAAGTTGGGTTAGCAAGAAAGCCAGGGGATCTTTGCAGTTGGATTCTTTGTAAAGCGCTGGTGGCCATTGCGGTGATGAAACTGCCTGTGTGCACTGGCCTGTATAGAATGATCTCATTATATCAGCCAGTTGGCATTAAATACTGGTACCGCAAAAACAGTGTCACCACAACTGATACTGATTTCATACAATATGAAATGATCCCTTAAATGACTAAAAATATTTCTATTCCCAATGGACAGGTTGTGAGTCCATCACACAAGTTACTTTCCAGCTCACGCTGGTACCCATTTCTACTCTTGGGTTGAGAGAAGCAATTGTGATATGTCTTGCTCAAGGACACAAGTGCCAGGCCAGGTTTCAAACCCTTTTCTGAAGACTCGGCCACTAGAACTTTGGCCCGGTATATATGCTAGACCACTTTGCCACAACACTCTACAATTTTAAGAGGGTGAACCAAATCTTTAAACTTCATGATCACTTTTTCTCAGTGTGAACATCTTGGTACCAAGCAGTGACTAGTCTAGGTGCGCACTCCTCATAGTGTTTCTTTTAACCATTAAAATTACAGCTCTGGAGTGTTTTTGTAAAGGCCCAGTGGTCACTGAATCCTGCAAACTATATCCAGACATCACTCGTCATTTCTTTTTTTGGCATAACTATGACCTAAATTGGAACTTCTGATGAAATCAGATAACTGTTACTCGGTTTGAATGAAATTAGGATAACCAGATTTTGAAATCTCCATTTTCTCCCGCCACTACCTACGCCACTGCTGCAGGATTCCGTCAAGAAGCCCAAATCCACCCGTCACGTCCACCAAGTGTCGTCCGGTGACGGCAACTGCTCCACGGAGAGGAAGATCAAGCTGTCGGGGACGCTTCCGGCCTGGGCAAGCAGCCCCCACCCGTCCTCCTACGACTCGGGCAGCGAGAACTTCGGAAGCAGCAGCACCAGCCTGGGCACGTTGCAGGGGGCGTGGCTGGCGAAAAGACTGGCGAATAGCGTGGACCCCGGACTTTACGAGAGCATTGGTGAGGCTAAACTGTACAGCTGTAGCAGTCAGTTTTACGTGGACCTCTTGGTACTAAACACAGACTAATCTAGCTACGGACTCATTCTTTACCCAGTAGCTTTGTGCATGATGGATGGAAAGATTGATTGGAAGTTGAGGTTTAATTTGCATTATTATTCTACAAAATTGTTTACATCTGTGTTAGTCAGCTAGATACTGATAAATACTTAAATAAAAAATATGCCATTTTTGTATTTGAGTTTGTCTTTAAAGTGCTACCTTAAATATTTACTACTCTAGTCATCGCTGTACAAATTTTCAAAATTTTGTGAATTTTAATGCACCTTTTTACGTCACCAAGCACCTTTAGAGATCAGGGTTGGCTGATTTAAATCACGTTGATTTGAATCAGCCAACCCTGATGTGGAAAGGCATTCGGATTCACTGATTTAAATCGTGATTTAAAGCAAAAATCTTTTGTACAAGTCGTATTTTCGCCAAATAAATCTGGGTTGGCTGATTTAAATCATGTTGAATAGACAATTAGACCCCCCCCTTCAGGTGAATGAAAGCTTTTTTTTTTTATAATATTCATTACACTCCCATTCAAGAACAATATAGTTGAAATGTGAATGGATTGAGTATGTGCAGGAATGCACCTATAGAAGTCAACCGGCCAGGTGGTATTTTTTAAACCATGGCTATGGCCACCGTCCGTATTCAAGAGATTAAGCAAGTTTCCCCTTAGCTCCAATGTTGCTGCATTCATTCATTCATTCTTTATTAAAAATGACACATCGAAGGCCGAATTGAGGGCATTTGAACAATAACAAATATGAGTGAAGAAAAGATTACACGGATGTTTAAAAATTAAGATGTACATTTATAAATACATATGTAACTAAATTGATATTAAAATGAAAAAAAAAAATTAAAATTGAGGTTGGGTTGACCCCTTGACCTCTGGTTTTAGATAGGGGCGCCATGCCGGCTTGTGCAGCCAAGTGAAATGGAAACAAGAGGCTTGTGCAGCCAAGCATAACGTACACAATACCCCAATAATGGATTGAAAATGCAGAGATTGGCACATATATGTGTCAACCGGCCTGGTGGCAATTTTCAATCCACACGTATATGTGTCAACCGGTGGCAAGGGGTTAAGACAACTAAATGAGCACGTCTCAAACTACAACAAAACCAAAAAACAAAACAAAAGTATATGGATATTAGAACATCTAAGGGTTCATGTTGAGCAGGTCAATGAAATATGGGATGGGGCTGTTTTGGAATCGATTAGTTTTGCATTTTTACTGCTGCTACATGGCTGTGTGTCTAATAAAGGCATGTTAGCCTCAGCTTTCTTCACTAGCAAGTTTTGATACCTTGGTTTCTTAGCCATGGTTTTACATGTAGCAAAGTCGACACATATTTTGTGTCTTCTCGCACCGGGAGTATCTAAATTGCACAAGGAGAGGGCAGAGGTGTTATTAACATAGTGTGTACCTAGAATAACTCTACAAGCTCTCCTCTAAATAATGTTCGACACAAAGTTCTTGGTCTCGGTCAGTTCTGAGTAAATCTAATGATGACGACATTTTGGTTGTCTCGCAGACAAAAAGCCCAGTATCTGGTCCGGTGTCGTCGCAGGCAAGGTCTTGCCGGTAACGGCCAAAGCCAGCCCCACTGCATCTCCAACCGCAAACCGACAGGACAGCTTGTGGTCCGTCTTTCCGGTCAACCCGAACCCCCCGCCTCTACCCCAGTGGCCCGTCCGGAAGCACCCCTCCACGGGCACGCCCCCGACGCTGCCACTGGGAGCCAGGTCGCCGTTTGCTGGTGGGGGGAGACCGCTATTTGACTCGGACGATGAGTCGTCCAGCTGTGGCTACAGGACAGCCAACTCCACCCTGTCCACTCCGTCGCCCGAGGTGCGGATGCTGAGAGATGCCCGTCGCTTAGAAAGGTAAGGAGGACCGCACATTAATCCCTTGTCTCTAGCTGTTATTGATGGGGGCTGTTTGCCAAGAACGGGCTGTGCACCCAAGCGTAAATGCAAACAATATGCACCACACTGAATAGTGGTCCTATTCATTGCACTTGGCCCCCTGCCCCCTGCATGCGAATGAAAGCTTTGGCTCTTATAACGACCTTGTTGATTTGTGACTACATATAGGTGGTTTCATTCTGAAATAATTTATTACTGACAGAGGGTGAATAATTCAGTTAAATTTTTGACCTCATGTTTATTCTACCGGTAAGCCAAGCACCGAATGCAGTACCTCAGCAAAAATAGCAGTACCACTAATCATTCTGCCTGTCCCTGAATATAGTGAATATTTGACCGTCAACTGAATATTCGAATACCTTTTTGCCGGTTCAAATATTCGGGGGGAAAACAATATGTATATACAGTTATGCCCCAAATTATTCATACCCATGCCAAATTCAGGGTATTGTGAATCATTTTATTTATTATTTCTACTTTTATGCTAATGATGTGTAACCAAAATATATGTAGATTTATACATGCCAACTAACAGTCATTAAGTAAAACCTAAGTTCCGCTAATTCAGCTTTTATGTATGAGAGAAAATCAAACTACCAGATTTTTCATAAGGTATGAATAATTGTGGGCATAACTGTATGCACATAAACAATTTTTAAAAAGGTAAAACCCTTGACACTAATTACTGCAAAAAACGCAGGCTGGAGTTCGGTTTCTTGTTATCGGGGCATTACACGTACTCGTTATGATCTTGATACCACATGCGCATACAAACAAATTAGGCAGTCCATAATATCGATTGCCGCACGTAAAACACCTAAGTTCAACTTTTTGCTGGCATGGCATGCAGTTGCAGCAGACGCATGACAAACTTGATCGGCGAGTATCCAATACACAAATATTCGGTCAAACCCAGTTTCGAATAATCAAATACTGAATTATTCGAAAATGAACAGCCCTATAAATAAGGATGTCCTCCATAAGCATGGTTTAATCCTCTTTCAATGCACAGAAACCCAAGTTACTCTTGCGCCAATCCCTCGGCTCATCCAAGCTCTGCCTCGCCGGGAATGAGCAACCAAGAATGGCTCTACCCGCGGTCCAAATCGATGTCGGGCGGTTCCCCGCTAGTCGGCATCCAGTGGCTTCCCAGTCCGTCCCGAGGACGTCGGAAATCGGGCGGCCGGAAGAACAGCGGCCAGAGCCTAGAGTTTGGGGAAGGCGGTGGGGATACCAGTGCAGGCAGTGCAAAACCTGGAGCGGATGCTCTGGTTACTGACAAAGGTCAATTAGGGTCAGGCAGAGGTCAACAGCGGAACAGCTGGGGAGGTCAGTCTTCAAATAAAGGATATTAAAGGTGTCCGGATCAGCAACATCAGCAAAATCATCTGGTTTTAAAGGGGATAAAAGTGTGATGAACCGGTCTTTACCACATCAGTAATAACCGAAGAGTGGTGTGACTGCTATTAATGTGACTGCTATTATTGGACTGAGCTGAGAGCGAGGTCCATTATTAACAGCAGTCACAACCCTTCAAGGTTATTATTGACGTCTAAATAATTGGGTCATTCCACCAGGTTGGGACACAGTGTGTGACATTTACCATATCTTTAAAAGTACTATTACATTTGATTCAGTTATTTCATGTAACATCAGTCTTTGGGTGGGCAATATTTTAGAAAGTTTTAAAGAATGTAAATTATATTTTACTAAAAATATGATAAAAAAATGTGTCAGTTTGACGTAACATAGACACGTCCATATTTCCATTTTTGTGTTTTTTCAACACTTTAAATATAAATATGGGAAATTCACCATGTGTACTAATTAAAAGATGTACTATGCAACACAAGAACAATTTTTTATGGTATTCAGTGTCCAAATATAGCAGAGACAGCAAGAACAGACGTGTGTGGACGTAACATGGACACTGTGTCCACTGTTACGTCCACACATGCATGTTTTTTTGTTCTTGCTGTTTCTGAGCTATTTGGACACTGGTGGCAACATAACAAAAAGTGTTTTCTTGTAGCATTGAGTGTCTTTTAGTTAGTACATATAGTAAGTTGCACAATTATCTATTTAATGACGAAAAATTAAGGCAGTCTAGACGTAACATTTAGTACTGACATGAAAATGCACATTTCCTTTTTGTAACATTTTTAACATTTATATAAATAATTATCCAAACTCACTCTGTATACTAATTACAAAACACAAACTGCAACACAAAAAACTGTTGTTATGATATTCAATATCCAAATGCAGCACAACAGCAGAAATATATGTATGGTCATGGTCTATCATGGTGTCCATGTTACGTCTGCACCAATTCTTTAAATTCTTGCTATTTCTGCTATATTTGGACACTGACTGCCGTAAAAAGGTGTTTCATTGTTGCATAGTGTGTCTTTTAATTATTGTACATAATGCATTTTCCATATTTATTTATTAAAGTGTTGAAAAAAATAAAAATTTAAATGTTGGACACGGTGTCCATGTTATGTCTATTTTACATTCAAAATAACACACTTTTTATGATATTTTTTTTTAAATAACTTACAATATAACTTTCTCAAATAATCTCACACCCAAAGACAGATGTCACATGAAATAACTGACTTAAATGAAATGATGGTTTTAATGATATAGTCATATAACACACTGTGTCCCAACCTGGTGGAATGACCCAATTACATTAAATTTTTATTGATGTGTAAATAATTACATTACATTTTTATCCCCATTCATAAATTCCTTCTTACTAGGAAATGCAAAGACCTCCCGTAAAAAAAAAGACAAAGCTTGTTCACCCCCCTTTTTCTTCAATTTGCTCAGTTACAAAACACATGTATGCGTACCAGCCTTATGTCAGAGATGTAGTCGAGTCCATCACAAGTCCCCTGCAAGTCCATTACAAGCCCTCCAGTCCTAATCCCAATCACAAGCTATTCAAATGAGCTTTGACAAAGGCATTCCTTTGTCATTGTTCATCCAGTTACTTGTGACCGGCTTTATGAAAGGACTTCTGACTGGGCTTGCGAAAGTACTTGTGAAAGGACTTGCCGGGACTCTTCTCCAACTCTGCCTTATGTGTGTGTGAAGGTGCTCAGGGCTTGCCTGTTGCTTGCATGTACGCACACACATTGTTTTCACATGCATTAGCGTTGTCTAACATGAACTTCATTACATTTTGTTCGCACGCTTGAGTTGCTCTCCCCATTGCGGATGAGAACAACTAGGCGAGGGCGAGTCCAACATTTTTGGACTCGTCTCCGACTCCGAGCAAGAATCAGGATTCCATTCGGAGTCGACACCATAAGTAGGATAAAATGTATCATCCAAGAACATGCATTGTAGTTATGACTCAGTCCCTGTACAATGGGCTCGCACGTGTATTAAAATGACACAGCCTTTGATTCTAATGATTTTTCCTAGACAGTTGGGTCAGTGGAGGTGCAAGTGGCACACTACCGAAGTTAGGCATCGTTGACTGCAGGCAGTACTTGGATGGGAAACCACGTCACGTATTGCTTGCATTAGCGTGCCTGGCAATAATCAGTGCATTTATCTGGGGCATGGCGGGCCCTTATTCATATCAAGGGGGTCATGTCCTTTGGATGGGATGTTAAACTGGAGGTCCTGCGTGCTCTATAGGATCGGTGCATGTAAAAGAACTTGGAGCACCTGTCGTGAAAGAGTAGGGGTTTGCCCTGGTGCCTCTGGTCCCCCAGCACAAAGATGGCTAATTGAAAAGATGCTACCATCTATAAATTAAAATGTATTTGATTTACGAAAAAGCTGGTTTGCAAAGAGCCACTGTGGGTTGTTTGTGGAGAATCTGCAATCTTAATGGGGTCTGCAATTTGCGGAATCGTTTGGCGATGCCTGGAATTGTCTGCAAGGAAGCAAGATTCAGGCTACTTTCGGAGTCGGCTCCTCAACAAAATGGAAACGTGATTCCAATTCCGATGTTGGAGTTGAATAGCCGACTGTGGCATGGAGTCGTACAACCCTATTTTAACCCTAACCTACCTAAATCCATCAAAATCCTTTCCCTGTTTCGGAGGATTTCGGCGGATTCAGGATACCTCCATATTGAAACCCGGGGGATTTTGATGGATTGAGGATTGTAAGCCTAGCTAGCGGTACTGCAGGATTTTGATGGATTCAGGATACCTCCATATTGAGCAGTCACCAAAACCAACTTTTTGTGCATGACAGAATAGGTGGATTTTGGTGGATTCAGGATACTTTCAGGATACTTTCTAGTAAAGTTACCCAAGGGGTGAGGGTTAATCCCCCCCACACCATCCCCTTTAAGGGTTTTAAATTTTTTTAAATTTATTTCAGTTGCAATGCACTTTAAAGAGAAAAACAAACTTCAGTGTGTGATTGCCTGTGAGTTTGGGATTTCAAATTTCAGCTACTTACTTTATCCAAAACATTCCTTGGTCATTGTGACCAAAACTTTGGGAAGATGATTTCATTTCATAAATAAGTTTATTTTGTACATAAAAATTGCCTTGTTCATACTGCAGGCAAATGCGAATACGAAACGAACTTGACGTCGTGAAACATTCGTGGCGAAGTTTCACACAAGTTGAAATGTGTTTAACTTTTGCGAATTCGCAGCGCGAATATTTGGCGTTGGCGTTACAAATTCGCTTTGCATTCACGTTTGCGTGAAGTATGAAACCAGCCTTTAGTCAAGGGTGAAAAAAATATCGTGATTTCTAGTATACCTTACGGGTTTAAAATAGTGTTTTACAATTTCATTAACTGGATTTTTTGGCAATAAGCTTAACTAGGTGTTTTGCCAACCAGCATTGCTTATTTACATTAAAGCATGTTTTGTTTACGTTAAATTGAAAAATCCCCTGCAGTAACAAGTAACTCTAGAGAAAAAAAAGGAACAGAAAAGTGTGATATTTAACCCCTTGCGTACGGATGACGCCATATGGCATCAAAACAAGAAAGTGCCACCAGTCCGGATGACGCCATTTGCTGCCGTTTGTGCAGTTTCAATCCATTGTTGAATTATTGTTTATGTTACGCTTGACTGCACAAACACATTGTAGCGGTTCGCTTGGCTGCCAGAACCGCCGCGACACCCCGACGTCTCCCGTAAAATACCGTACTCAAGGGGTTAAAAGAACTAGTGGTGTTAAAGTGACTCATTGCTGTGGAGGCCAACCAATTGGGCTACAAAAAGTGTCCATCCTAAAATTAATGGGGTTGGAAAGACCATCCCTTGAAAATGCGCCATTTGTCTGAAATTCATTGACGAAAATAATTTCGGAGACGCCAGTTTGGTTCGGAAAAGTCGGACCGTTGGAATTCAGACTGGTGCCCTTGTGAGTGGTTGCGTACAGGCTGCACTGTATGTGGTACCAGTCTGAATGCTTGGATGTAATGCTTCGTTTTTGGGGGTTTTTTCCCCTCATTTCTCCGTAGATATAGCACATTATGGTAGATTTTCTACACTTAGACCTTGGAAATAGGTTAGGTATTAAACTAACCAAAGCGATTAATATTGGAAGGATTTCATGGCAATGTGTGCCTTTAACTGGACATTTCAGTCCCACTGCAAACAATTTCCCGTAAAATTAACGGTCGAAAGACGTGCAGCAAGGTGCCACCCGTCTACCGTATTTTTTTACGGTTGAACCGTATTTATATTTACTTTTTTTACGGTGAAAAGTCTTCAAATACTGCCATTTTTACGGGCACCGCTGCTTTTTTTTAGAAAAAGTAGTACTGGAAGCTAGGTTGCCATTAATTAACTGCAAATTAACAGAAATAAATGCAGTGGGAACCAAACTAAACGGAAGTAACTTATACATTACTATGGTAGAGTGTCGAAATGTTATGATAACATACTAAACACTACAAACTGAAAGATGATGTGCATTAGCTTTATATTCAGCTTATCCCACCATAATAAAGTCATGGTTTCCCATCAGCAATTTCAATATTTGAATGCAAAAGGAGATTATGAGAATCTTCACTTATATGTTTGTAAAAAGAAATCAAAATTCTATTGTGGAATTGTTTGAATAAAACATATTACGCTCAAGAAAGTGTATTTTTTGGACTAAACACTGCAATTTAGCCTGACTTTTGTGAACACAAATTTCCTCATTTCTGGTTGTGCAATTGCTACGTAATGAGCGGCCTTTTACGGGTTTGCCCGTAAAATGTAACGTGCAGTCCATTTACGGTTACTCACAGTAAAAATGCTTTGCACCGTAAAAAAATCGAGAATTTTTTTACAGTGCAGTATGCCTTGACCATCATCAGGATTTCTCTTTCCGGAATTTCTCTTGATAATGGTGGAGTGCCGTGGCCTCATGGTATATTGCACTGGATTCAAAATCTCAGTGATACCACAGATTCAGGGTTCAAGCCCAGCCACGGGGGCATGGTGCCTGTGCCTTTGAGCAAGACACTTTGTCACAAATTGATTCTCTCCACGCATGTACATGTAGGTACATGTATATGTACCTGTGAGGGCAGTGATGGTTATTAATGTGTTTGATTAGCGCATGTGCGTTTAATTTGCATGCTTCTGCAAAGTTACACCTTTGTCAATGATTTTTCAGACAATCTATGCAATTTCAAGGGATTATTCAAGTACATTATTATATTCTAGTTTTCGAATACTCCCCAGGGAGCTGAGGTTTTTTCAGGATTTTTTGATGAGCCTGATGAACAGGGGTAATAATGTAGCACCTTGAGCGTAGTGATCATGGTGGATATGTGCGCTTTATAAATTTAAACATAAAGGTTGGAGCATATTGACCAAAACGTTTAGTTCATACCTTGGGTCTTTTAAGAACCACACTTCTCCTTTTGAGAGTTATTTAATACTTCATGCAGTGGAGCCACAAAGTTCTCCCTCATTGTGCTCTCTACCATGCAAATCCTAACATCGCATTTAACTACATCTACTTATATAATTAGTTTGTTCAAAAGAACGAAATGGTGTTGACAGTTGACCAAAGCTTGTAATTTTAGGTAAATATTGAAGGTAGCGCTTTAAAGACTAAACAATTTAAATCATGGCATAAGCTTTCGTAGCTACAGCTGCTTAATCAGATGAAGATTTATATCTGATGAAGTAGGTGTAGCTACGAAAGCTTATGCCATAGTTTAAATTTGTTAGTCTTAGGGTATACAACTATTTCCTTTTGCTGTAATTTTCAGAAATTGATGGATTTGGGGTTATGTAGCAAATACTGACCTGTTTAAAATTGTGTGTGCATAGATGCTAGGAAAACAGAAGAAAAAAGACTATTTGTGTTGTCTGGTTCCCTGACCCTACTCCAGACAAAACGGAGTAAATTAATTAGAGACATTAGGGAATTATCAGCTCGGGGAACTACACTATTTTCAACGATGGTTGACCCACCATCGCTGGAAATTGATACAAAAATTTCACTTGAAAATGACACCACACCATGATTTAACCCTGCGAGGCACCGACTAAAAATATTCACACGGAGGCACGTAGGGCCTCCATCGGGAGGCGCTTTATGTTGGGGGGGTATATAACTGTGTGTGGGGGTCCAAATCTGTTTCTAATGGTCTGTACAGATGGATAGAAGTTCCCTGGACACACATACCAAAGATTAGAACATTCTGGCAATTTACACATTGGTTCACCACTGAAGTTTGTTGACAGTCGGCTATACACAAAGGGATCAGATTTCGATTTCTGTGCACAAATCAATGGCAGAGACAATTATTTTGAAGGGTTGGTTCACCCCCTGAATGACCTGTTGGGTAAGAAATATTTCTACAGTCTTTTGAGCAAGGTGCAGTGATAGATGAAAAAATAAGAGCTCCATTGACTGAAGGAATTTTTTTTTTTTTTTAATAGTAATTCGGTCCACCCGATGGAGGCCCTTGGTTTGTCGCAGGGTTAACAAGATGCTTGAGACTAATACATGTATGTACTTACAGTCAAGTAATAAGGTATTTAATAATAATTCGGTAGTTTTGTTTTTTGATGTTTGCAAACGTTGTATATTACCTTGAAAGTGCTTCCTTCAAATTTGTATCTGTATCTAGCTGACTGACACGGCTGTAAACAAAGTTGTAATTTTTACATTGATGTACTTTTATTTGTCACCGAGCAGGTTTTTCTTTGAAAAGCCTGGGGGTTCATTACTCTTGTGCAAAAACAAAACGTTCCCGAAAAGTGAGTTTTGGCAGATTTCCTTTCTTGTGCAATTTTTGCATTTCAATTTTGTAAAACGAAAGTTCTTTGGCTGAATTGTGTTGACAACACTTTATTCTGTGCAGTGTGTAACGTATTTTCTAATTATTTGTTTGTGGCATTTCATGTAGAACCGTAACTTGTCATATCTTAAACGGAATGCGGCCTGTGGCTGCTTGCTGAAAGTCAAAGCTACATGTCTTTTTGTAAAGACGTCAAAATTTATTAAACTGATAACTGACTGGATTGACCTGAAATATAGAAATCAACAAAATTAGCTAACTTGAAGTTTCGAACTTGAAACAAGTTCTTTCACAGATGCAAAAAGGAAAATTTTTGCCTCTGCTGAGAAAGAACTTGCTAAAGTTCGAAACGTTATGACAGCTAAATGTGTTGATTGGTTTATGTCAAGAAGAATTAAAGTAAAATTAAGTAATAGTATGTCTTAATTATTAGGCATTGGACGTTTGTGGAGGACATGTTTTAATTAGTATACCGGCAATCGTGGACCTAGGACAACATAATTCGGGCGCATGCAGACAAAGGGTTCACGTTTGACCAAACGTCCACGATTGAAAATCGTGTACAAAACCAATGGGAGGTCTTCCGAAAAAGTTAAGAGTATAAACAAAAGAGGAACAATGGGACGTCTACGATTGCAGGTATTTACACACTTGTGTGCGTGACTTTCAGTGACGTCCGGATTAAAGCAACACACATTGCCTTGGAGGCGCCCAATTGGGCTAGTAAAAGCTTTCATCTTAGAACTTAAAGTGGTTGGAAATATCTTTAAAAGTAAGATACAATCATTTATATGACCATCACTTGAAAATGCGCCGTTTGTCTGGAAATCGTTGACGAACATACTTTCGGGGACCAAAGTTTGGTTCGGAAAAATCGGACCATCGGAAACTGGATAGGATACATGTAGGCCTATACGTAGCTTTTCGTCAATTTTCAAACAAACGATGCATCTTTAAATGATGGCTCTGTACATTGTTATATTTTACTTTTTATTGGTATTTTCAACCCTAGCAATTTTAGGACGAACTCAGTTTCTGCCTTTATCAAGGCAATGTGTTAATTTAACCCTAACCGTCCGAAGTCCGCCAAAAATCAAACACCATGTGTTGCATTTTGATGGTTCATCAGGACTGTATGCAGCCTTGGCACTATTACTTTACATGGAGCTATGATGCCCCAATTGGCCTATCGCGGTCGAATCGCGTCAACGAAGCTTGTGAATTATTGTCCAATCACATCAATTATAATTCCACGTGAAACGCGCAAAATCTGAGACAAACAAAAATTACCATACAAAATTCCCATAGGGTTGTCTAAGGGGCGTGGTTAACTCGTAATAGGTCAATTTGTCTAAAGTACAAAGAATGTACCATGGGTATACTGCACAGTGTTGGATTTTGGCAGGTTTAGCACGCTTCCCAGTGACACAGGGGTTAGGGTTAATGAACCGGTACATATGCAGGCGCACTATTCCAACTGTTTTGCCAATAAGTAGCCCCTGAACAAGTATGTATACAGTTGCTTTTTGAAAGTTTACATACACCCACAGTCTTGTTAACAAAATTCAAATTCACCCCAAAGCTGTGAACCAAATCCAGATGATTATACTGCACGAGGAACAAGTTTTGAACATGATTTTAATGATATACTGAGAATTTGCAATTAAAGAAAAAGGCAAAAAAACGGAACGATGCCAGGAACAGCTGAAGGAACAATTTCCAAGTGTATGTTTGTTATAGCTTTCGACCGCACCTGTAAATGTTGAAGAATGTGGGTACCTGTATTCAGTTCACATGAAAAAGGCATTGAATATGCGTTTCTCTATGTGTGCCTGTTTAGTGGAACATCCTTGGAAGCTCAATGTTTATTTTTAATAATACCCAGGGTGTGCCCAAACAGTTTAAAGCAGGTTTCCATTAGGGCTCTGCATACATTTTTAATTAAAAATGAATATTTACATACATACTAAAATATTTACATAAATGCAAGAGTATTGACCCAAATAAATGTTGAAACAACGATTCACTAATCAAATTGATATCATTGAATGAAATCTTTGAAATAAATGTAACGATACTATATTTTCCAGAAAATTATTATATTCAATTGAAGCCAGTATTTGCCATGTAGTGACTTTCCGTACTGTAGGCCTAATGATGACAATATTTTGTCAAATCTGATTTCTTTTTATGCATTGCCCTAGAGTCCCAAAATAATTAAAGGACACTGTTGGTTCTAAAAAAAAAAAAAAAAAAGCCTTTGTGCGTCTGTAATCTAAAAAGAAAAAAAAATATTGATAATTTGTTTTATTCGGCCGGGGTGTCTGCAAACTCTGTGACCAAACAGTTATAAATAGTTATATTTAGTGTATTTTTCTATGTACAACAATCGCACAAATGGGACTTGAAGTTTTGCGGTATCACCATGTGAAATTGGATCTCTTTTTTTAGTTGTGTGGTTCCGAGAAGAACCGGTTGTTTTAACTTGACGTTTCGCACAAATGTTTCATTAAACAAAATAATTACGTTAATTAGTGCGTAGAGGAAATGTTTGCATGATCCTGCATGCACAGTTTTGTTGTTTTATATTTTTTATTTTCTGTCGGGTCTAAAATAAAAGTTAATATTTGATCACAGAATATAATTAATGAATTATAGCTTGAAGACAATGTGAAATAAAATTATGGAAGGTGGTTGAGTATATTTTAAGTTTGCGTGCGACCCATGTTTGAAAATTTTAAAGGTCTGTCACATGTTTGAAAAATTAATTGTGAAATTGAGTGAAGAATTACATAAATATACAGTTGTGTTTATGGACGTGAGTAAATGTAACCTGGAAAACTGGCACAATGCAGACACTATGGGGGAACTTTCAAATTTTAAAGAAAAAAAACAATAACTGGAATCGATAAGAAGGGTCGCAGGATATTCACCAAGAAAAGAAAACAACAAAAAGAGGATAAATTTGAGTTCTACAAACAAACCAACAAAAAAAGATTTATTTGAATCTCAATGCCAAAGAACTTGTACTGAAATGAAAACAGTGAGTGAAATTATCAGTGAAACGTAATAACTTAGATTGGAAAAAGATCGGTTTTGGAAAAAGAAACCAAAACAAATTGGTAAAAGAAAATCCTTAAATGACAGATAAACCAAGATCAAAAAAGAAACTAAGTACTAGGATGAACCCGACCGATGAACCAACAAATAGACCGATTCAGAAACCAACCAAGGACAGATGTATAAACCAAACCAATCTAGCAAAATTTAACAAATTTAACCTTAAACCTGAAACTGACAATAAATTCCAGAAAGTAAAAACAAACAAAAGGTTAAAATCTAAGAAAAAGTCCAAATAGACCTGCCGACACTTAACCAAACCCAATGTAGAATGTTTAAAAAGCCAACACAGCACTCGGCAAATAGACAGGGCCCAGACCAGGAAAAACTGCCGTTTTTTCCTGTCAAGGTTTTCTCAACGGTTTCATCATCCTGAACCTCAACCATTTGAAATTAGCTTGGGGGCCACCCTGATTTTTGCCCCTAATTCAAAATGGCCGCCAAAATCCAAAATGGCCGCCAAAATTACCTAAATTAGATATATACTGCTAATTACGTTTAATATCAACGTTTTTTTCAGTGGTTCTGTCATCCTGAATCTGCACCCATTGAATTTAGCTCCAGAGCCACCCAGAATTTGTCCTCAAATCCAAGATGGCCGCCAAAATCTAAAATGGCTGCCAAAATTATCTAAATCAGATTTATACTACTTGTTTTTTTCTGTAGGAGTTTTTTTCAGTGATTCTGTCATCCTGATCATAAGGCCTTTGAAATTAGTCTGGGGAGTACCCAGGATTTGTCCTTGAATCCAAGATGGCCGCCAAAATAGCCGCCAAAATGGCCGCCAAAATTACCTAAATTAGATATGTACTGCCAATTACGTTTGATATCAACGTTTTTTTCAGTGGATCTGTCATCCTGAATCTACACCCATTGAATTTAGCTCCAGAGCCACCCAGAATTTGGCCTCAAATCCAAAATGGCCGCCAAAATCTAAAATGGCTGCCAAAATTATCTTAATCAGATTTATAATACTTTTTTTTCTTTCTGTAGGAGTTTTTTTCAGTGATTTCGTCATCCTGACCATAAGGCCTTTAAAATTCGTCTGGGGAGTACCCAGGATTTGTCCTTGGAATCCAAGATGGCCGCCAAGATGGCCGCCAAGATGGCCGCCAAGATGGCCGCCAAGATGGCCGCCAAGATGGCCGCCAAGATGGCCGCCAAGATGGCCGCCAAGATGGCCGCCAAGATGGCCGCCAAGATGGCCGCCAAGATGGCCGCCAAGATGGCCGCCAAGATGGCCGCCAAAATGGCCGCCAAAATGGCCGCCTAAATGGCCGCCAAAATGGCCGCCAAAATGGCCGCCAAAATGGCCGCCAAAATGGCCGCCAAAATGGCCGCCAAAATTACCTAAATTAGATATATACTGCTAATTACGTTTAATATCAACGTTTTTTTCAGTGGTTCTGTCATCCTGAATCTACAACCATTGAATTTAGCTCCAAAGCCACCCAGAATTTGGCCTCAAATCAAAGATGGCCGCCAAAATCTAAAATGGCTGCCAAAATTACCCTAATAAGATTTATACTGCTTCTTGTTTTTTTGTTCTGTCAGTTGTCAGTGATTTCGTCATCCTGAACCTAAGGCCTTTGAAATTAGTCTGGGGAATACCCAGGATTTGTCCTGAAATCTAAGATGGCCGTCAAAATGGCCGCCAAAAGCATCTTAATTATATTCAAACTACCTCTTCGTTTTTTCCCTGTTAACGTTTTCTAAAGATGGTTTCATTATGGCGTCCTGAACCTAAGCCTTTTGAAATGAATTTGGGGCTACCCAGGATTTGGCTGCAAATCCAAGATGGCCGTCCAAATAAAAATGGCTACCAAAATTACCTTAATCGGATTTAAACGGTCTCTTATTTGTACCCCATAATTTTCCTTTCTCGGAAATCAGAGTTTATGAGTGTCATACTTTAACTGTACAAATAATCTATGCTGTCTTCTCTCCAATTGCAACATCAGCAGCCCAGCCTCGTCGTTGTCCATCTAGAATTGTTTCCTTGCACGTAATTCGAACATACAGTTTAGAGAAAGGATCAAAGTAATTAATTGACAGGTATTTTGCTAGTTAACATTGTTGTTTGCGAAATGCATTGCTTTGGATGACATTATTGCTCAACTATTATGTTCTTCTTGTGTAAGTATACTGTAATTCACGAACACAAATTGAATGACTTTTACAATTGTATCTTTACTTTTAGGAATCAGCACTATGGCGGCTACCCCCTTTTTGAGTACAAGAGCAGATGACAGAAGACGGTGCCTGCTTTGCAATGAAAATATCAAGGATAAGGATGACATCTCAAATGTGACACAAGCTGGACTGGAAGTTCTCCAAACACTGGCTGACAGATGGTCAAGTGATATGTTCTCAGCCTCCTTATACTGAATTTCAATTAGCTGGGCCACGACTGTCCACCACCATCCTTATCCTTGATATTTTCATTGCAAAGCAGGCACCGTCTTCTGTCATCTGCTCCTGTACTAAAAAGGGGGTAGCCGCCATAGTGCTGATTCCTAGAAGTAAAGATACAATTATAAAAGTCATTCAATTTTTTGTTCGTGAATTACAGTATACTTACACAAGAAGAACATAATAGTTGAGCAATAATGTCATCCAAAGCAATGCATTTCGCAAACAATGTTAACTAGCAAGTATACATACCTGTCAATTAATTACTTTGATCCTTTCTCTAAACTGTATGTTCGAATTACGTGCAAGGAAACAATTCTAGATGGACCACGATGAGGCTGGGCTGCTAGCTAATGTTGCAATTGGAGAGAAGACAGTATAGATTATTTGTACAGTTAAAGTATATGACAATCATAAACTCTGATTTCCGAGAAAGGAAAATGATGGGGTACAAATAAGAGACCGTTTAACCATTTTTGTTTGGGCGGCCATCTTGGATTTGCAGCCAAATCCTGGGTAGCCCCAAATTCATTTCAAAAGGCTTATAGTTCAGGACGCCATAATGAAACCAACTTTAGAAAATGTTAACAGGAAAAAACGAAAAGGTAGTTTGAATATAATTAAGATGCTTTTGGTGGCCATTTTGGTGGCCATTTTGGAGGCCATTTTGACGGCCATCTTGGATTCAAGGACAAATCCTGGGTACTCCCCAGACTAATTTCAAAGGCCTTAGGTTCAGGATGACGAAATCACTGACAACTGACAGAAAAAGAAACAAGAAGCAGTATAAATCTTATTAGGGTAATTTTGGCAGCCATTTTAGATTTTGGCGCCCATCTTTGATTTGAGGCCAAATTCTGGGTGGCTTTGGAGCTAAATTCAATGGTTGTAGATTCAGGATGACAGAACCACAGAAAAAACGTTGATATTAAACGTAATTAGCAGTATATATCTAATTTAGGTAATTTTGGCGGCCATTTTAGCGGCCATTTTGGCGGCCATCTTGGCGGCCATCTTGGCGGCCATCTTGGCGGCCATCTTGGCGGCCATCTTGGCGGCCATCTTGGCGGCCATCTTGGATTCCAAGGACAAATCCTGGGTACTCCCCAGACGAATTTTAAAGGCCTTATGATCAGGATGACGAAATCACTGAAAAAAAACTCCTACAGAAAGAAAACAAAGTATTATAAATCTGATTAAGATAATTTTGGCAGCCATTTCAGATTTTGGCGGCCATCTTGGATTTGAGGCCAAATTCTGGGTGGCTCTGGAGCTAAATTCAATGGGTGTAGATTCAGGATGACAGAACCACTGAAAAAAACGTTGATATTAAACGTAATTAGCAGTACATATCTAATTTAGGGAATTTTGGCGGCCATTTTGGCGGCTATTTTGGCGGCCATCTTGGATTCAAGGACAAATCCTGGGTACTCCCCAGACTAATTTCAAAGGCCTTATGATCAGGATGACGGAATCACTGAAAAAAACTCCTACAGAAAAAAACAAGTAGTATAAATCTGATTTAGATAATTTGGCAGCCATTTTAGATTTTGGCGGCCATCTTGGATTTGAGGCCAAATTCTGGGTGGCTCTGGAGCTAAATTCAATGGGTGCAGATTCAGGATGACAAAACCACTGAAAAAAACGTTGATATTAAACGTAATTAGCAGTATATATCTAATTTAGGTAATTTTGGCGGCCATTTTGGATTTTGGCGGCCATTTTGAATTAGGGGAAAAAATCAGGGTGGCCCCCAAGCTAATTTCAAATGGTTGAGGTTCAGGATGATGAAACCGTTGAGAAAACCTTGACAGGAAAAAACGGCAGTTTTTCCTGGTCTGGGCCCTGTCTAAAATAGCTTAAGTAACCAAGTCCTCGACAGACCAAAGCTTTGGTTGTGGAAAAATGAGAGGTCAAGAGAAGTGGCTGCTTGTGTTCTCTTCTGCTGCTGGTCTGCTACTGAAGCATCGTCTTGCTCAATTAATGTAACCACAAGCAAGGGTCTTTGTTCTAGGGGTACTTGCACAGGGGGTACACTCTTATGTGGAAGTCAGGTTGAGCTAAAGAAAAAAATGTATTTATCTCCTGGGGAACCACTCCAATAAACAGCAGGGCAAGATAAAAACATCCAAGTATACTTAGTCCCCATTACATAAACATTATTAATATCTGAACTTTTTCATTTGTTAAAAGGATCACTATGCTCGTAAATTAAGATCGTGTTTGACTCTTTTGTTGAATCCTTGTGTTACGTTAACGTAACGTAATTGTGGCAATTCTGTAGTTTAGGACACCACCATTTTTTACAAGATCCATCCAAAACTTGTGTTATGTTTGCATTTCACACTAACGTTAACGACAGCCAATCCCAAAGTGACTTTTGTAGCCACTAGTGGTCTTTGTTTCGGGGATTTGCCAATGTTTTTTGTAATTCTGATAAGTAGCTTTGAAGAAAATTGTGACTTTTTTCGTTTTTGCACGGTCAAACGTGTGTGTCGCCATCATGTCTTCTTTTCGTGTCAAATGTCACCAGGTTGTGGTTTTACCCCATAATTTCCCTCACAAATCAAAACACTGCCCTCTTTCAACAACATTTAGCTGACTGCCTGGTATTCAATGTGATATTTTCATGATTCCAAAGATTTCCAAAACACGATTACCACGAGAACATGCACACACAAATTGACAAAACGCACTCGTGCAAAAGGGCGGCTGCCTATAGAGTCGGTAGTGTAAGGCCATTTCCATTGGGAAGAATTCCATACACGGACATCACTAATTATTCCCTGCTGTGACCTATCAGCTATCAGAAAGCGATAACGTCCTGAAAAGTCAAATTGAGTAGAGAAAATATTGAAGCATTCAGTACTGAAAATAACATATTTTAGTCTCATAATGGTTTGTGCGCATGGTGTCAAGTGATGTCCATGTATGGAATTCCTTCCGTGAACAAAAACCAAACCCACAATGTAATTTGTATCATAGGCCTACATGCACAAATTTGGCAAATAAAATCATCTACAGATAGCCTGGGGATGATTTGGGGATTCCTGATTTGACTGTGTTTCAGTCAAATATGCCGGAAGACGCTGGTCAGCGAACATGCATTATTCACCACGAAGGGTCGACTGATCTACGGTTTCATGTTATTAACCAGACGACCGGAGGCTAGAAAAGATCCGATCAGTCAAGGAGGAGAGGGTTAGTCTTCTCCAAAAATTCCTCCTAAAAAGAAATCCTCCTCATCACCGTGAGGGTTAGTCTTCTCCAAATATTACTTGTACTTCTAAAAAAAGTATCCTCCTCACCGTGAAGGTTAGTCTTCTCCAAAAATTCCTTCTAAAAAGAATATCCTCCTCACCGTGAGGTCTAGTCTTCTCCAAAAATTCCTTCTAACAAAAATATCCTCCTCACCGTGATGGTCAGTCTTCTCCAAAATTCCCTTCTAAAAAACATCCTCCTTACCCTGAAGGTAAGTCTTCTCCAAAAAATTCTTTCTTAAAAATATCCTCCTCACCATAAAGATTAGTCTTTTCCGAGCATTAGTTCAGATATTATTAAGGTTTACTCACGTCCATAACACAACTGTATATTTATGTAATCCTTCACTCAATTTTTCTTTGACGAACACGCATCACATGCGCGCGCGGCTATGGCGTTTTTATCAACAAAGCGACTCCACATTAGCCGGGGGGGGGAGCGATAAAAAACAAATATTTATCGTAATAAAATTGTACATGTAATGACTATATTAACTTTAAGAAAGGTCGTGTCAATTGTAATAATTAAAATAAAACATTTGAACGAACAAAATATGTTTTGTAGAGATTAAAGACAAAAGAACATAAACTGAACTACCTCAAAATAATGGTCGGTTCATCCGCGGAATAATTACGTCTGTTTTTTCACTGGACGACGCACGGTTTTGCAATTGCTACTCGTCCGATGTAAACAAATTAGTTCTGCAAACAATGCTCTATAGCTTCCACGGGTACCATTTTTTTCCTTTTTAACATGGCTATTATTATTAAGCAATAAATTCATAATCCTTCCATATAGATGTTGTTTAGAACTAAAGGGGTTACACGGGGGTCTAAAATCCGACGGATCTATAAAGGATATCATCCGCCCGACGGTTGAAAACGAGCGCCGTTTTTCTCTCGTTTTTTTCGCCATCCAACAACGCAAAACTTTGAACAGGTCAGTGGAACGATATTTCCAATAAAATACTAACCCCAATCCGCCCATTTCTGAAAAAGGCAACAATGACCAGTCATGTACACTACCAGATGGGAAAAAAGGAATTTTTTAATTTCAGTTTTTCCTTAAACCATGGCTTAAATAACAATATATTAATGTACCATAGACGAAGTACAATGTAGTCTAGTAAGAATTGACATGAAAAATGCCCAACCCTGACATTTTAGTTAACAACTGAATTTCTACTCGGAAACATTGTGGTTGCCCTGAACACACACACAAAATTCAACCGATTTTTTAATTGGGGAAATTTGATTTTTGAGCTCTTAAAAATGCCGATTTTTACATGCGAATGTGGTATTACCTAATTACTGATGCCCAAATTGGAACAATAATTAGCCAATACAGGCTCATCATAAGTTGGTCAGAATCCAATATGGGCAATAAAGCATGTCACGTAAAACCGATGTCGCTTAAAGTTGTTACTTTTTTAATCGATCACAGACTCAGTTATTGCCATATTTCAACCGAACTGATTTTATTAACCGAATTGATATTATTTTGCAGCCAGATAAAATAACTTGCCGACAAAATCCTTAGTTGATGTCTGATTTTAGGGTTTATGCTATTTTTTGAAAATGTTATACTTCTGTAAAAAATAAATTACCAAATTACCCTCAATACGGCTATTAGTTTTACCCCGATTGTTTTGCTGTTGTGCATTTCTTTCTCTCCCAAAGTTCTAATGGGATGGGGGTAGGATGGGGGAGCATAAGTGGTAGAGGGGAAAGGCCTCAGTGGGGAGGGGGGGGGGGGGGGGACACAATGCCCCTGAACCCATTACACCACTCTTAAACGGTAATTGAAATTTTCAGTATCTATTTGGGTCATCTCTTCCAGAAAAGTTTTGAGTTTTGAGGGCAGAAGCCATTTGGTACTTTGATAATGATGAAAATGATTATGCAATGATGATGACGACGACGACGTCCTTAAAATGCCCTTTTCTCATGATAATTTTGGTCATAATCTTCATTAAGTTTTCGCATTTGCCATTTTGTATTAATTTAAGTTGAACATTTGCAAAGACCCTTTCCCTATCCTTCAGAGGGTATGATTTAACTTAGGTGTCGGAAATACATGCCTTTATAAATTGTGCATCCCTTTTGTTTTTCAATTAATTAACATAATATGTTAATTAATTGAAAAACAAAAGGGTTGATTTTGGTTGAATTTTTATGGGAGGTAGCTAGCTAGAGTTCCAATAAATACATTGCCACTAAAATTTGCCTGTTAGGGTCCTCGTCAATTCTTACTGGACTATAGTACATGGTATACAAGAAAATCACTGAAAGAACCTGTTTCATTCCTGCCTCAAACCATCAGAAGCTTATGTGTCGAAAGTTGCCCATTGTATAAGATACCGGTAATGTAATAGAAAAAACTCACTTTTCAGATCAGTCGTTTTGATTTATTTCTCGGTGGTTCTTCATCCTTTATATCACTTATTGCTATCTTTCTAAAAATGTATTGCAAGTTTTGCAAGCAGTTTTCCTTAGTTGATTTCTAAGCTGGTCCGATTTTAACAAAAGACCGACTCCCGAGGACAAGAAAGATTCCTTCGTATTTTCTTTCTCCTCTTATCCTCGAACGTATACATGTACATGTACATGTATATACATGTGTGTCCATTGTACAGATCATCATGGAAAATACACTCCCGTGCAGAAAATTTGCCGGGAAATCTCACAGCGATATAAAACATTCTCTCTTTTTTGTATTGCAAATAATGACTATTTATTGAAACAAGGCCCACTTCAATGTTAGGATGGTATAGTTGAACAATCTAGGAAAACTTCCTTATGTAAAACTGACCCTGAAATCATGACATTTCCGATCACGACCCGGCTATTTCAGAGCGGAACCGGTGCTTAAACATCACCAATGTTTGCACTATTAGCATTAAATAAACATGTTTTCGATGGATTTGATAATTTTAGGGTATTTTCCATCTACCATTGGTCAAACTGTTTTCGTACATCTGAACAATTTATACGTAACAGACTTTTTATCATTGAGATCACAACCGAAAACAAGTTCAGAGATCATGTCTTGAATACGTAATTCTTGTGACCTCAGCAAAAACACAAACGCATGCGCATAAAACCCAATGTCGCCTGCGGCGCATCTGGAACAGAGCGGGGAATGCAGAATGACAATTATTGACAAAAGAGGGGAAAGCTGATGAATCATTGTTCTGTGTCGTCAGTGGATGCTTTGACGGTTGCTAGGAGCACAGAGGTAGCGCGTGCACATGCTGCGAGGGTAAACTGAATCAAGAGCATGAACGGGCGCGGTTCAAAACTCCAAAGTCCAAGCTTAGAATTTACAGGACATAATTTTTCAGCAGCTCTCTGCTTCGGGCTTTTGAAGGCATATTGGCAGCGAGTAACAGTTCGCCATGGAATTTAACTTGAGTCTCATCCCAACTTCGGCTGAAATGTTTCGCCGTAAGTACCAGACAGTTTGATTTTCTTTTTGTGTGAAGAAGTGTTTTCTCAATGCAAATTCTATCACTGTTGTTTTCAGTCAAGTGCCACTCTTCGTTAATTAAAACATGCAGATTCGTAATTAGGCTTTATGAAATATATTGGCCTGCATAAAAAGTTTTTCCCAGGGAAAACATTGTGGATTACATTGTGGAAGTGCTGTGGCCTAGTGGTTTGGCACATAATTTATCGCTGTGCTCTCGTTGGGGGTGGACGTCTTTTGATTTTAATCTCGTCTTTTTACTTCGTTCTCGTTTAATCTTTCGCGTCGTCTTATTTAGTTTATTTATTTATTTAGTCTAATTGGTGGTTTTTTTTTACTGTATTCTGCAACTTTGGGTTTGGCCCATCCTATCCTAAATTCAACGATTTGTCACGTTTGGTGGAAAACAAGCAGTTTTGGGAGGAAGTTAGAAAGGAACTCGGCAGGGTCTACGTCGTGCACCTTCTAAAACGCGGGAATCGCCATCTTGGATTTGATTACGATTTGGTGAACATGGCTGAGACCATCGTGGATTTGTGTGTGGCTTGTGGATTTGTTTGACAGTATCGCTGAATATTTTTAAAGTCTTCATCAAACTGTAAGTCCATTCCAGTTTTATTCGTGATTGACTGCCATGATCAAGATGATTGCCATGAAGTTGACATTCACCATTTTAAAATAGTGCTGAACATTTGTCTTTTTAGTATTTTTCTGGCAGCATTTTTTATCAGGATTAATGTTTTAAATTTTGAACTGATTTTTACAATGGCTATCCTCCATGAAACTAGGTACATTCGAAGTAAACAAAAAAATGAGGAAGCCTTCAAGAGGAATGCTTTTTACATTTCATTGGGTTCTGTTAATGTACTCCATGTGTCATCTTGCCAGAAACCTCCCAAAAGCAGCACACATATTTGCTCAGATTCACAAGGATATTGGAACTGGTTTTAAATTAGGGGAAGATGTCTGCATCGGGGAAAACCAAACATTATATGCACCCACCATCATGCAGGCAGTGTTCAAAGCTCATCCAAGAACAGTTCTTTTACCGGCAAGGTTGTTGGCTGACCCAAACTTTCGTTTGCAGTCAGCAAAATTATCATCACCAAGAAGGACATGTGATACAAAATGTGTGGTTTTATTGACCATGGTCATTAGTGGGGATATAGAACCAATTGCAGGTCCAAGCTCCAAAAATCAGAACCAGTGTGATCTATGTGGGATCGTCCTCAAACTGAGGAATATAGTCATTTTTTGTGAGGATTGCAATAAATGGAAACATGCAAAGTGTAAAAACATAACAGCACTCCAGTATAAGGATCTTCAGAAAAGCACTGAACCGTGGTATTGCAGTTTGTGTTGCAGCCCTTGTGGGGTATGTGGAGGGAATGTACGAAATGGGGATTCTGCAATGTGCGACAGGTGTGAAAGATGGGTGCATTCAGACTGTGCAGGTGTTTCTCAGTCATGTTACGAACATCTACAAACCTCTGATGAATTGTGGAATTGTTTAAATTGTGAACTCCCAAATTTCTCAGAATCATTTTTTGAAACTTATGAAAGCGAAGCTCAGTCAACTGCATCTTTATCAGAGGATGTCACACTGGATTGGGGTAAAAAGAAGAGCAATAAATCACATCTGCGATGTCTCCTGATAAATTGTCAGAGCATTCGAGGAAAAGTGACTGACTTGCAGGCCGTTATTCAAGTGTGCAAACCAGACATCATCTGTGGGACAGAATCATGGCTCAACCAGTCAAAGTGCAGAAATGTTCCCAACGAACTACAAAGTTTTTCGTTGAGATAGGGATACAAACACGGTAGGAGGGTTTTTTTTCAAGCAGTTAGCAGTGAGTTAGTGTCAAATGAACTCCCTGGTGTTGGAAGCAATTGTGAATTGATTTGGACAGAAACAAAGCAAACAACAGGCAAGACACTCTTTATAAGAACATACTACAGAGCACAAGATGATCACAGGGGTACTCAAATGGAGGAACTAATCAAATCTGTGGCTGGAATGAAAGAGAAACTAGACTCGAACACGGTCATCATTCAGTTGGTGACAAATTTCTTAATATGGTTACTGAATTTGGCTTTAAGCAATGTGTCAAAGAACCAACTAGGACTCAACGTAACACTCAAAATATTCTGGATCTTGTCCTCACAAACAATCCTAATGTCATCCAAGATGTTAAGGTAGTTGAAGGGATCTCGGACCACGACATTGTTTTGGTAGATATTGACATGAAACCTAGGAGGAAACCCAAGCCCAGAAGGAAGGTCTACCTGCGACAGAAAGCAAATACTGAGAGGATAATAGCTGATGTGTACACTTACCTGCCAACCTACATGGAAGTAACTCAGGGAATTTGTCCAGACGGAAAATGAAGACACATACATCAAATGTTGCAGGACCTCATGGAAAAGCATGTACCTTACAAATTCACCACAAGTAGGTATAATCTACCTTGGTTTAATAATTCACTGAAAAAGGAATACAAAAGGAAGAGGCGTCTGTATAAAAAGGCGAAAAAGTCAAGTAAGGAACAGGACTGGGTGGCCTTCAAACAAGCTCGCAAAGATATGAAAAACAGTCTTCACAAGGCAAGACATGCGTGCATCAATAATCATACCTTCAAAACAAACCCCAAAGCTTTCTGTCATATATAAAGAGCTTTCAACAGGAAAATGTAGGAGTTTCTGACCTGAAAATCCATGGAAACATCTTAAGTGACAGCAAGGCCAAAGCTGAGGCTCTTAACCATCAGTTCCAGAGTGTTTTCACCTCTGTATCCGAAGGAGATGATGCTAGATTAGAGGGGGACTCATACAATGAAATATCAAAACTACAGATCACTGTCAAGGGTGTTGAAAAACAACTCACTGAATTAGTTTCAACTAATTCATCGGGACCAGATGAGGTACCACCTTGGTTACTCAAACTAGCAGCAAAACCTTTGGCCCCTATCCTCCAGGATCTGTTTCAGAGTTCAGTCGATAGTGGGATGGTACCAACTGCTTGGAAGACGGCTAATGTCACTGCAGTCTTTAAGGCAGGGGTATACGGTCTGAACCAGCAAATTATCGGCCGGTGAATCTTACCTCTGTCACATGTAAGGTTCTCGAGCATGTAATTCTTAGTCATATAATGAAACATCTTGATAAGTACAAGATTCTCACAGATTGTCAACAAGGAGATCTACAGAACCCCACTTATCACTACACTACATGACATCGGACAAGCCATTGACAACAGGCAGACAGTGGATGTAGCGGTCCTGGATTTCTCAAAAGCTTTCGACAAAGTTTCACATAAATTGCTCCTAAATAAGCTTTAACATTATGGTATAGGTCCTTTGCTTCAGTGGGTAGACAGTTTTCTGGTTGGGCGTACTCAGAAGGTGGTAGTTGAAGGGAAATCTTCAGCACTTGCCCCTGTAACATCTGGAGTTCCTCAAGGATCTGTTATGGGACCCCTTCTATTTTTGCTATATATAAATGATCTGCCGCAGAATCTGTCTTCAAAAGTCCGGCTTTTTGATGATGAATGTCTTGTATACAGAATAGACAGGACCCAGCTTCAACAAGATCTTTATAGCTTAGAATCTTGGCAGTCAACATGGAAAATGAAATTTAACACTTCGAAATGTAGCACAATTTCAATTGGACTAAACCATTAACAACAATCTATAACTTTTGTGGAAGGGTTCTAGAAAGCGTTGATAGTCAAAAGTATCTCGGGGTGTACATCACAGATTCATTGTCTTGGAAGAAACACACAACAGAAACATGTAACAAAGCACGGAAGATACTGGGGATTCTAAGGAGAAACCTGTGGAACTGCAGCACTGAGGTGAAAAAATCTGCATATTCCTCTTTGGTTCGACCATTATTAGAATATTCTTCATCTGCCTGGGATCCACATCTACAGTGTGATATTCACTGCTTGGAACAAGTACAAAGGCAAACCGCAAGGTTTATCTTCAGTGAATATAGTCAAACAACGGGAACAGTCACAAATCTACTTCAGAGGCTTGACTGGGCTCCCCTAGAGACACAGAGAAGAGCCAATAGATTAACTATGATGTACAAGATAACAAAGGGACTGGTGGACATACCGACAGACACTTATTTGACTCCAAATACAAGGGCAACTATAGAGGGAACCCAAAGCAATATAAACAAATTCGTACTCGCACCAGGGTATTTGAAAACAGCTTCTTTCCAAGAACCATAAACGACTGGAACAAAATACCATCCTCTGCAGCATGTGCACCATCATTAAACTTTTTAAAGGAAGAAATCTACAAAAATTTAAAGCATGTAAAAAAATACATTCTGGGTTATATAATTTGACGTAGTCCCACACGAGATGCACAACAAGTTGGTGTGATGTTTCCTTCGGGATGCTTTGCCAACTATTATGATACAGATACAGAAATTCAATGTCTGTGGGTAATTCTGCAGGTTGTGGGTTCGAGCCCAGTCTTGGGCTATAGCACTTTTACGCTGAATATGGGTAGAGGCATTAATAATGTCTTGCAGTGGACTAGTTACCCATCCCGACCCTATTCATACTGTGAAGAGATTATCTGGTCTTGTTTCAGTGCGAGGGGCTGGTTCTTCCACATAATCCTCTGTAGCTCACACCTCGAGTGCCTCAGGGCTTGTGATGGGCGATTTGCATACTAAAACAGTTTTAAAAAACGGGGGGGGGGGGGGGGTCGCAGGTTGCCATTTGAAGTAATGTTTGTTTTTTCTCTACTCGAAAGGTGCTTGCATCTCTTCGAGGGATGTATGTAACATGCCTCTTTGTGTTATAATGCATATGTAGAATTTGGGGGTGTGGACTTTCTCGAGGTGCTTAGATTTAAGATAATAAATTGCTTTTTTGAGTCAGGTTTAAGTTCTCATACTTTTCCCTAAAGTGTTTCATGAAAAATGTATGTAAATTGTGTCCAGTCCAAGATACGCATTCTGAGTGAGCTGAAGATGACGCTCCACGCCACAATATCAGTGTTTTAGCAGGACGATTTGAGTTTATTAAACTGGCTGTCTGTGGGGACACTTTTTAAAGGCAGGAGCAGGTTAAAGGAATGCCAGGGTGCACAACTGTTATTTTATCCCACAGTGTAAACTGACATTCCTAAGAAAATTATGTGAAATTTGAAATATAAATATTTTTTCTGATTGGAATTTCCCTGGAATGATTGCCACGTGAATTGCTTTGTTTGAATTGACAAGGGACCCTTAAAATAACCCAATCTCTTGACAGATCCCACCCACGAAAAAAAATTAAACAAACATCTATGTATGTATACAGAGTAAATAAGTATACAGAGTGAATAAAACAAAGTTGAACTGAAGTTGAACCCTAGATATTATCATAATATTAATCAAACTGATACCACAAAATTAGTATCATTTATGCAGGCTAAGATCTTCTCTTTAAAATGGTAGATAGGCCTAACTCGCACAGATCAGGTCACGGATTTACTATAAAGCATGAGGGGTTTAAAAACCAGGTTTCTATAGGAGTGATAACAATACAACTGATGACCTGGGCCGAAGTCCTGGGTAGCGTTCAAGTGTGCCTTGTTGAGAAAAATGTACAAACAATGGGAACAAAAGAAGGGAACAATAGTGGGGGCCCCACAAAGAAAACGCTATGGAGTTTGAGATTTTATTTTCAAAGTGAACAAAGAAAACTGGCAGGAGCGGGATTCGAAGCTGCGATCTCCGGAATACCGTACACCGGCGCTGTACCAACTGAGATATCTTGCCCTATGTTGAGCGTCTCCCAAATTGTAGAGTGTTTGAAGAGTTTGAGATTTCAATAGGAACAAAGGAGAATAATATAGAAGGAAAGTAAAGGTGGGAAATAGTGGTACACGGTAAGGGTGCATATGTCAAGATGTGTGTGTGTGTGTTTGTGTTTTTTTTTATTCAATATAGGGGACCTTCAACAATAGAGGACAATAGGGTCCCCGGTTGAGAAAGGTCCCCGGTTAAAAATCGTTTACAAAATCAATGAGGGTCCTTGCCAAAAAGTTAGTGTGAACAATAGGACGGACATTTGGAGATCCCCGACTGAGGGTTTTTACACCAGGGGCGGATTCGGGATTGTTTGCCGGGGGGGGGGGGATTTCTGAATATTTTTTTCTTACATTTGCCCAGAAAATTGACTCCCAAAATGTTTTGCCTGCGAACAAAATTTTACAAGCAGAGGGGGGGGCACTTTCTCAACGTTGGTGGCGCCATGTAACCTCTTTGTTTTATTTTTAACGAGCAGGGGGGGGGGGGGGGGGGGGTTCGACCACCCCCCCCCCCCGGATCCGCCCCTGTACACACTTGTGGTGTGTGCTCTTTCACCCACATTGATCGACAGAATCACCCAATCCTGCATTAACTTGGACACCTAAAGTTGTTTTTACTGGTTTTGCGCAAACACATGCTCAATAATCCGTCGTCTGTTCCGAGCGACTGACTGACCTACCATTTTAAAGAAAAGACTCTATAGGCTACATAATGATACTATTTTGTGACATCAGACTGATTAATGTGGGATATAATCTGATGTTCAATTTTGACCACCTTTTCGACGCACGCTGTAGAGTGATACAGGCTGTCACACAAGTTCATTGGCTTCCTACCATTCGCCAGCTTGTCTTTTGTTGTTTTGTTATCCTTAATACTTTTTTTCAGTTGGCCATCATGGAGCAGACAAAGCCATGAACTCTAATCTACAAACATGTCGAGGTGGGGCGTCTATACAAACTCACCTTTGCCCACCTCTGAATGTTTTGTGAAGTCGGTATTTTGTTTCAAGTAATTTTGTATGGCAGTTTGGGTCACAAGTCAGCAATTGTACTGTGTTTCATTAAGGTAGGAAATGTAAACAATATTTCAACGTGCCTTTCTAAAGCCCGCCGCACACGAGAGCTATCTGCTGAGCAAAAAATCATTCGAGGCCGTTAGCTCAGCACGTAGCTCACCGTGTGCGATCAGTTTTTGGTGCGTTTTCTACCTCGCGAGGCCGTGAGGCAAATATCTGTCATGTTTGATTTGTTTCGCCTCGCGAGGCGAAAAACTCGCCGTGTGCGGGAAACCTGAGCTACGTGCTGAGCAAAATAAAGGAACTAGCCAATGAAAGCGCATACTCTGTTCACGTGGGGCGTAATCATGGGAAGGTTGGGTTGTCAGTCTGGGCCTGGAGATTCTTCCGCCGTCTTCGCTTCTCCTTGGCGGTGTCCCTCCTGTCAGACTCGAAGGCAGCGACAGCCTGTCTGACTTCCCGCCTCCGGACGTCACGGTCTGCCGCCTGCACCTCCCAACTGACGGTGATGGCTGATATTGCAGGCTGTGAGGGACTTCTTCAGAAAGTCTTGGTAGCGTTTTCTTGGGGCCCCTCTGTCGCGCTTGCCAGTGGAGAGTTCCCATACAGGGCGATCTTTGGCATGCGGTAGTCCTCTATTCTGGTTACATGACCTCAACACTGGTGATCCCTGCAGTCTCCAGTATCTGGTGGTGACGAAGTCCCTCCAGTGAACATGCAGGATGGAACGAAGACAGCGTTGATGGAAGGCGTACATGGCGACAGTAGAGTACCCACGATTCAGCGCCGTACAAAAGGGTGGTCAGTACCATTGCTCTGTAGACGCTTATCTTTGTGCCTGAATTTAAGTGGTTGTTGTCCCAGACTCTTTTATGCAGTCTTCAAAAGGCGCTGTTTGCCTTTGACAGTCTGTTGTCGACTTCTTTGTCGATCTTCGCATCTGAGGATATCACACTCCCCAGATAGGTGAACTGCTGGACTGCCTTGAGCTCTGTCTACTCGATGGAGATGATTGGTGGGTGGTACTCTGCGTGTGGTGGTGGCTGATAGAGGACCGCTGTCTTCTTCAGACTAATTTCCAGTCCGAAGAGTCGTACAGCCTCGGCGAAGTATGTTGTTATGCGCTGCATACATAGCTCGCTCTGTATGGGCAACAAGGGCAGCGTCGTCAGAGAACAGCAGCTCACGGATGAGTTGTTCCAGTGTCTTAGTATGGGCTTGCAGGCGTCTGAGGTTGAAGAGGCTGGAAGACTTCTCCTGGAAGTCTGCTCTCTTTTCAGCAGACTGGAGGTAATAGCTGACATTCAGTTTCTTTCTCGGAGCTTTCACCCTTCTTCCGTTTTGGCTTGAAGCAGAACTTGACTTTGGAGCTAACTTTGGCAGTCTGCACTGGGCATCACTCAGGTCGCGCTCGTGCACTACAGATGCAAATGTTTTGACCTATGCATACAGGTCGTATTCAGGCTATCTTTCTGTTGGAAGATGGTGTTCGTGATAGTCAGCTGGAGTTCTGCACAGAGCTCGAGAAGCATTCGCCCGTTCTCATTGCAGTTTCCAACCCCATGATGACCAATCACTCCTTTCCAGGCTTCTAAATCTTTGCCCACCCTGGCATTAAAATCACCAAGGACGACGATCTTGTCTTTCTCTGGGATTAATCTACGAAGATCAGAATAGAAGCTTTCCTTATCAGCAGGATCCGCTTGGAGGGTCGGGGCGTAGACACTGATGAGAGTGGCGTGTTGCTGGTCTTTCAATGGGAGACGCAGGGACATGAGTCTGTCGGAGTGACCAACTGGGAGGTCAGTAAGCTTGGAGGTGATGGTGCTCTTGACCATGAAACCGACACCCGAGAGGCGTCTTTCTGCCTGTGGTTTGCCTGACAGTAGACTGTGTATCCTGGGCATTGTTCTTTCAGATTGCCTACGTCAGGAAAACGGACTTCACTGATTACAGCAATGTCGATGTCCAGCCGTGAAAGCTCATGAGCAATCAGTGCAGAGCGACGCTCGAGGCGGTTGCTGTCTGTTGTGTCCAGCATAGTCCTGATGTTCCAGCAGGCAAGTTTTAGCGTTGAGGTTTTCCCACTTTTAGAGGCAGGTATATGATTGCCGTTTCTTCTGTGTTGTAGTTCGACCGCTATTGAAGATGCCCGTTGACCGCGGCTAGCCAACTGGGAGTAATGGAAACGAGCTTTGGTTAGGCCACCTTTTCTAGGCCCCTCTCCATGTGGACCAAGCAGTGCTGTCCCTAGAAAAGGCTGCTTGGTCGCTCAGGGTGCTGCCGGGTGATGATGTCGTTTCCAGGTCATCATCAGACGACCACTTGCGCCCGAGCCGCCTGCATGCAGGATTAGAACTACGGCTTCCAGTGCCATCTTCCACCTGCCGTTTTCGCCCCTTTCCCATCGCTACAGGACTTTTCGAGGTTGGATGTGGACGTGGATGTGTCCTTTATGCCTGCGCAATGTAGTTTTTAGGTGAAGTGCAGTTTGCGATGACTGTCCCCACCCTTTACGCCCAAGGTTCATCTGCCATGGCCTATAGCAAGCTGGGACGGTGACAGCGAGGTCCTCAGGCCGTAGGTTTTACGTCGGAGTGTCCCTCTCCTATAGGCAGGTTGCCGGACAAGGCTGAAGAGACCTGCCTCCCCTGCTATTTCAAACCATGGCTGGTAGGCCACAGCCCACAAATAGAACTTGGTGCGCCCTGGTCTCGAACACATGGCCGTTGAGCTCCATCGAAGCCCTTCCGCCCTGGCCGTTGACTTCAGTGTAGAAGCCGTCCGCCCAGTGTTAACATCGCCCCCTCATGTCGTTTCGCCCGCCAGCTGAAGGGTGTAGGCAGACGTGAGAGATTTAGGAGATGGATGGGGACCAGTGTTTCCGTCCACACTACAAGTAGGATGCAGCTGCCACCTACACCCCTTATTATAGGTGCATTTAAATTGAAGCTACGTAAAGCCACCAATTAGTGACACTTCTCCATTTGCGCTGATCTACGGAGTTATTCAACTTGGTTGCCACGGTATTTTGGAGCCAGATAGGAATTTCCCCTTTTCCCCCCAAAAGGGTTTGTTTCGCGGGTTTTTTTGCCCATCCCATAAATCAGCAACAGCCTTGGAAAGCTACAAACGTAACCGTAAATGGATTTTTGTAAATATTCTTGTATTTGTGCAAATAATTCTGTATGTGTGTAAATATTCATTATTAATTAAACATGTATGGATGGTCCCAATGTAAACCAGTTTTAACCTGTTTGGGCACACCCTGGGTAAAGAAATGTAATAAATAAACCAATAAATAGATAAATAAAATAAAATAAATAATGAAAGAGGGCGGATGGGACCAGGTGTAAAAGCCTTATAACTTACAAGGTCAATTCGAAGAGATATTTTTGCCCTTTCCTGACATAGTGTAGGAAGCATAAATGCCCAGTGCTTTCCGGGAGCCTTTAGGAAAAATTCACAGGCTTACTCATGCGGAATTCGAACCCACAATCTCCTGCTAACAAGGTCAATGTACCCTTTTATACCCTGTTTGTATCTGAATAGGTTTTCGATCCGAGACGTGGTCTTTCGTCATACTGCTAGTGGTTAATGTTCTGACGGCCTTCACTCTGTGTTTGTACGTCGAATCGATGGTATTGCTTCACCGGCGCTTTCACTATTGCTCTAGGCGGGGATACCTTATCTTCCTCTGTGGAGTGTTTCCGGTGAGATGCAGATGACATCACTGGCGCCCCTAGGATATTTTAATAGAGCCTGAAAGTTCACCTCTGGTGGCGCGCATCCGGAGACCTCGAATAGGAAAATTAACCTGTAAAACTTGTAAAATTTGCAATTATTTTTGGTACATTGAATCCTTCAGAAAATCACCCCCCCCCCCCCCCCCCCCAAAAAAAAAAGGCCTTTGTAAAATTATTACTAGCATATCAATTTATGAAAACTATTAAATCGCCTGATGCGAAAGAGAAATATCGTGTCAAAAATTGACCTCTCACTTCCGAAAATCTAAAAACACATACGGACTAGTGAAACTTGGTGTACTCTTACAAAGATGAACATTTAAGAACTAATTTTGTTGCAATCATTGGATAAAAACCTAAAGTCAAGTAGAAGAATAAAATTTAATTTCTTTTTTGGCTATTTGGTTTTTATAAACGTACAGGACTCATTACCAATTTCGAAAGAAATTTAATGTAACCGCTGATAAAGACGGTGAGTGAGGCTGTACGCCAGACACTCGAACCACAGCCTCGCTTAATTTAGAACCATCAGCTGGAGGTAGGTAAAAGGAAACGCGCGCTTCGCAACTTCTACATTCTCGTTCTCAAGGCCGGTTCATACAATGGTTGTTTCAGCGTGACGTTTGCCGTTACCCAGACGAATTCGCTTCGCCCTCAAATTCGCTTTAAGTATGAACCGGGCCTTCACGCGAGTAGGCAAATTGAAAAGGAAAGCGCACATCGGAGTTTCACCTGGGTATGCTAACACCGGATGTTAAGGTCAAAAATAGTATTTCCTTTTTCCCCCGTCTACGAGTGTTTTTTCCACAATTCTATTTGAAAAATAATGACATTAAATTCTACGCTAAGTATTTCTTGGGGGTGGTTAAAGTTTGAAATCATTCTACCAAAAATTATGGCAGGTGAAAGAGCAATGCAATGTAAAATGTCCATAAGCGGGCTGCGCGAGGTCTCCGAAAGCCCGCCGCGTGACCTTTCACTTCCAGGCTCTATTGTGGGGGCTCACAAACTTTTTTTGCAATTTCTGAGAAAAACAAATCCCACAAAAAGTTACCACGAAGCATTTTTCTTTAGGAAAATAATTTTTAAAGCGAGTTAAGAAGGATAGAACTCTTTCTGATGTTTAGAAACCTGTGGATAACATCGCAAATCACTTGGATGTGATGTTCAATTCAAAAGGTGGATGCTATTTTAACAGTGAGGATCCAAAATCATATCCAGAGCAAAGAATCATCAAGGTTTAAAGGTAATATACAACATTTGCAAAACTAAAACAAAACTACTGAATTATTATGAAATAACGTACTTGACTGTAAGTAAAACAAGCATCCTGTGAAATCAATTTCAAGCAAAGTGGAATTTTTGTATTAATTTCCAGCAATTTTCGGCCCACTAATCTAGTTCTCTGACCAAATCATGATCATTCCCTGACGTCTATGAATTGCTCAATTTTGTCTACAAGAACAGCATGTTTTCTCTTTGTTTTTTTCCCCAGCATATATGCACACAGAACTTTAAACGGGTCAGTGTTACAGTATTTGCTATGAAATATTATAACCCCAAAACCCATTCATTTCTGAAAATTTCAGCCAAAATTTAAGCAAATGTTGTATACTGCGTTCAAGCGGTTAAACCCAGAAGTCACAATGTACTCTTTGTGTAAAGGTGGGGCGATAGTTTCACAGGCTTCAGATGTGATTTTAAATAGAGTAGGAGGTGATTTTGGACACCCATTGTCGCAATCACATCGTCCTAATCTCCCTGTCCATTTTGAATAGAAAATCACATGAGGAGTTCACAGTGTAAACACGACGCTACTTTCTACACAAATCAACGGGGAAACCTGTAACCGGGCAATTTCAAATTTGTGTTGGTGGCGCCATTTCATTTTTTTAATATTTTGACATGTGGGCAGGTTGTATTAATCTGCGTGCCTGCAACTAAAACAAAAATACAGTGGGGGGGAAGTGGAGCTCAAACTCCCGGGCACCCCCCCCCCCCCCCCCACAACACACACACCCTAATTGAGCCAATCTTGGAGTCGAGTCCTACAATCCGAGTACCAAGTTCTCCGAGTACATATAGAGCCGAGTACGGGCCGAATCTGAGTAGATATATGATCCGGCGAGTCCTGGGCCAAAAAATCGAGCCCGAATTTTTCAGGGTCAGAGTACGAGCCAAGTATACGGGTACACCATAAGAAACAAAACTGTCAAGTTATGTTCTGAGCATTATAATTATAATGAACCTGCATCTGAGTACTGAAAATCGAGTTTGGGCCGGGTACTTCGTGCTACAGTGCTACTCGAGTTGTACTCGAGTACGAAGTGACTAACATTAGTTAATCAGTATAGTATTGACTATTATGATTTAATCAAACTTTTAATATAGACAGTGTGTCCTTTGTTTACATCATGTGCCCGGCGATATGCGCACGCATCGTGTTTTCCATAAATTTGGTTAACCCCTTGAGCACGGTTTTTTACGGCAGACGTCGGGGTGCCGCGGCGGCTCTGGCAGCCAAGCGAAACGGCCCAATGTGTTTGTGCAGTCAAGCGTAACATACACAATAATCCAACAATGGATTGAAACTGCACAAACAGCGGCCAATGGCGTCATCCGGCCTAGTGGCACTGTTTTTTTTGCGCCAGGTGGCGTCATCCGTACGCAAGGGGTTTTAAGGGCGACATCAAAGGTCACATGATTTAAAGGGTGCGTTCGAGTAGCTTACCCGGATCGACTCGGTTGAAGGCAGACGGGTCAGACACAAGAGCTGGGCTACACTTAATTTTTGTTTGTTTTACATTTAACATGTTATTATTATTATTTTTTTTATTTCAGTCAATTGTGACTTTTTTTAACATGTATTTTGCACTTTAACATAAAAACTGTCAATAAACATAACTAATGTAACAAACAATCTAAAATTGCCCATTTTGTGTATTCTTACAGACAGGAAATTGTAGGTTTACAACTTGCTGTAATTTAAAAATTGCAGCGTGAAATTGCCAAAAAAAAATACAATATAATATAATATTTGTTTTATAACATTTGAAACGTTTGTTTAAATTATTTTTGTGTGTGTCATTGAAAAAAACACAATTGTCTGTTTTTTTCCCCTTTGTAAATAGACAAATATCCTTCAATGTAGAAAACAATTCTGTTTTTTTAACACTTAATTTTTGTTTGTTTTTACATTTAACATGTTATTATTTTTTTAACAAATTTTAGTCAATTATGACTTTTTTAAACATTTATTTTGCACTTTAACATAAAAACTGTCAATAAACATAACTAATGTAGGCCCCCCTAACAAACAAACTAACTAAAACTAACCAATATTTTTGTCTTTTTACAGACAGATTATTGTAGGTTTACAACTTGCTGTGATTAATTGCAGCGTAAAATTGCAAACAAAAAATGACAATATTGCAGAATATTTGTTATATAACATTTTAAACATTTGTTTTAATCATTTTGTTATGTAATTGAACAATACAATTTTCTGTTTTTTTTTTTCATTTTGTAAATAAACTAATTTTCTTTCAAATGGTACGTTCTTTTACATGTATTTCGGGTCATAGCAAAAAGTGTGTTAAAAAACATAAATAATGCAAAACTGTGTTTGTCTTTTTACAGGGAAACTTTCAGATTTATAATTTCCTTGTACTATAACATATATATCTGTAAAAAAAGACAAATAAAATATATCATTTTTTTATCACACATGATATGATAAAAAATATGTTTTTTACACAGATCTTTTGTTTGTTATTTGCTTATAATTATTGTTGATGTAAATAAACACATTCTGTAAATATTAATGTATTTTTACATATTTTGTTGAATTTTTTTAATCTGTAAACGTACAGTTTCCCCTGTTTTTGATAATTTTTAATTTTTTAATTAATTAGAGGGCGTGTTTTTTAATATTAGATTCACGTATTCCTATAGTTTTCTTGCAATTCAACCAAAATATGCTAATTCGTAAAAAAAAAATCATGCTAAAATATACATTCATTGCTCTGTTTATAGCCGTATGTGCTAAAAATGCGCACATGTATTTGCCTTTTAACGTCCAACTCTGTATGTCATGCATCAGAAAATGATTCACCCAATCAGCAATGCGAATTATTTACGCGTTCGTGATGCCGAATGTATATTGTGTATGCAGCTGCTGCATGTTTAATGTTGAAAAGGTGCACCAACGTTGCAAGTAGTCTAGTATAAGTATAAGGTAATTGTTCCACTTTTGCTTGCAATTTTATAGGCTGAATCCACATCTCAACAAGCTGCAGTATTTGACGAACTAATTGTTCGAGTAGTGGCGGTTTTAACACAACACTGTTTTACAGCAGTTGGATGTTTTCGTTCCAGTCATAACAAATTGTTGTAAAAAATACACTGTTGAAAATGACGTTGGGGTATACAACGATTTAGTTTCTTTCTGTATAACCACATAAAAACTCTGTTACAAACATTGTGTTTTTAAAAGGAATTCTTGTATATCAACAACTGCGCAATTGTAAACTGTACATTTATAAAGAAGTTCGGTAAATATACAAAGTTCTTCTTGTTTTTAATTGTTCATTCACATAGAATCTACTGTTATCCTACATGTATCTCGTTATGCGTATTACATGTATCACAATTGAGGAAATTCGTGTGCGCCAAAAACGTGTCAAATTGCTGTTTCAGTTCAAAAACACACTTTCTTGATCATAATAGGTAATTTGTCAAGCAATTCATGTACAGAATTACTTTTATCCAAACATTATTAAATAATGTCATGTTACATCCCCGTTCATGTTCAAAAAATCGAAACGATTGATGGCGAACCATGACTTCATAATGGCTCGACCGAATGAATATAAAACCAAAATGCGCTATGCTGTCGTATATAGTAGGATCTATGGGCACATGTACACCGTAGTATGTATTAATTATGTAGGATTGCATAGTAATCACACTGTACAAATATTGTAAAACTATATAAACTGCACTCTGTAGATGTCTACAGACCATCTGTACACACACAACCCGTGTAACCAATTGACTGCAGATTCTGCTTTTAAATTTTGCAGATATCTGTAGAAGTAAAAAACAAAGTCCCCAGTTAAATAAACAACACTTTTTGTAAGCTTTAATAATTGTTGCAGGTTATAAACACAAAAAACGTACATCCCATATTTAGCATTTTACGGTTTTCCTGTATTTTGCCAAAACAAATTGGTCTGTTCATAACGTTTACAACATTTGTATTTTTTAGTAACAACAAAATGTCTGTAATTAAATATTGCAAAATTGGCTGTTACATGAAATAACAGAACGTGCTGGCAACTGAAATAACAGAAAGTGCTTGCATTTCTGTCAACTTCAATAATTGTTGCAGGTTGTAAGCACAAAAAACGTCCATCCCATATTTAGCATTTCACAGTTCGCCTGTATTTTGCCAAAACAAATTGGTCTGTTCGTAACGTTTACAACATTGTTATTTTTTAATAATGAAAATTTCTGTGATTACATTTTGAAAAATTAACTGTCAAATGAAAAACAGAAAGTGATGGCAACTCTGTTGCCATAACGTTTTCTGTAAATTTACACGGAATTTGTTTACAGTGCATGTAATAGAATTAACGCTCAAACGCCCTCTCCTGTTGATGTCAGCTTGCACTGGGATGGGTCGGCCATGTCGGCAATTGTGTATTTACGGACACCTCTTTACATGTATATTTTATCCATTTCGAGTCAGGGTTGTTTTTATCATTCTAAAATGAATTTATCAACCTAAAGTATACTCCTCTCAATTCTAATTACATCATTTTTTTGTAATTCTGAACAGTTTCCTGCGGGAGAAAATGCAATTTTCTTACGTATTTTGCGGTTGGTGTCTTGCCAATCAAGTTGGTGTCTTCGCCATCTTTATTTTCGTGTTGCGTTTTGTCATCTTCGTTGTCGTTTTACCCAAAGATTTCACACAAACAATTAAAAACTCTGCCCTCTAACTACGACATACCTGTTGGTTTTTAATGTCGCAATCTAGTTTGCTAAGTCCAATAACTTAAAAGTGGATTTTGTTCTCTTATAGGAACAGTCCTTAACTACACAATCGCCCTTGAGGTCAGCCATTTTGAATTCCCCGCTCCAGTAGAATTTGTGGGTAGTCAGACTTAACTACGCATGCGTGTGACGTAATTCCACCAGTGACTCTGTTCCGCGAGCAGGGTCTGTGGTGGCTGACCCGAGTGAGCCCCGGGTATGACGTCAGACCTAATCGAACGGCACGGGGCTAACCAGAGTCGACCTGGGTGAGCTACTCGAACGCACCCAAAGGCACCTGACCTGCAACGTCACTCTGTCACGTCTCAGTTATCGGGTGTGCCCAGTTTTCCGTAACACTTTTTAACGCTCAAATGCATCACTACGCGTGCATTTGTTACGGTTTTGTAGCGGAAAACTAGGCACCAGTGTGCCCAGATTTCCGAACACACTCCTAAACCAAATATTAAGCAAAACATTAAATATTAAGCGCATACCGCCGGGCACATTTCAATATTGTATTAACACTCTACACTGTAGAAAAAATTCCCGTATTACATTGAAAAGCATGTATCACGTGAATAACCGTATTATAGATTGCGCGCTGCATTTTACGGGAAAAACCCGTAAAGGGCCGCCCATACGTAACAATTGCACGACCAATCAGAAATGAGGAAATTTGTGCTCACAAAAGTCAGGTTAAATTGCCGTGTTTAGTCCAAAAATACACTTTCTTGACCATAATATGTTTTATTCAAACAATTCCACAATAGAATTTTGATTTTTTACAAACATAGGAGAAGAATCTTACTACATCACCTTTAATTTCGTATTCAAATAAATAAAAATTGTTCATGGGAAACTGGCAAGCCATGACTCTATTATGGAGGGAATACGCAGAATATAAAGCTAAAGCACACATCATTCACTTTGTAGGCCTAGTCTTTAGTAGATTATCGTAGCATTTGTACACCCTACCATAGTAATGTATAAGTTAGTCTGGTTTCTACTTCATTCATTTCTGTTAATTAATGACAACCCACACTGTATACAACATTTTTACAGTGTACGTCAAAAGGCGCATCGTATTACACAATTTTTTTTTTACCACGATCACGTGCAGGTCCATTCCGTTACGTCTCTACTCGGTCTCACCATACCAACGGCATCATTTGCATGCAATTTCCTAGCATCTTTGTAAGTATCCAGAAGATTAATTTGAACACATGACTTCAGGTTCCTTGTATAAAGAGCTGATTTGCAATGATGCAGGATGACTGTTCGACATTGTAATCCTTTTTCTTAACGCTAATTGGATTTCGCCCTATATACTGAATGAACTATAGATGAAAAAGAATGTATTTTTGCAAGAACAGGGCCCAATTTCATGGCTCTGCTAACCACATCTTTCCGCGCTTACGATCACCATTTTGCGCTAACAGCGCTAGCGGAAAAATTCTGAGCCAACCCTGTAAGCACAGAATCCTTAGTTACGGGATGTACGCATGCTCAGGAGCCAAAATTCCCCGCTAACACTTGAAATACGCTTGCAGTAAGCACAGAATTGTCTACTGCAGTAAGCGGGGATTTTTCGCTAACGGTAAGCAGAGCCATGAAATTGGGCCCTGGTCACTTACAACACCCTGCAGCCTATTTGGTTTTCCTAAAATGTATTGTGTTTTTATCTGCTACGCGTACAGATTGATACACATTAAAGCCAATTAAGTAAAAAAAAACATGTTTAGCGTTCGGGTTAAATCACAAGTTTGACTCTGCCAACTCAGTTGTCAGCTCTAATTATTACACCTCTAAACTAGTTTTGAGCTAGTTTGTTATACTGATATCGCAGGTATATGGCGGCAGCCCTTTACACCATGTTTTTACTGATAACGGAACTCCTTGGGGGTATGGACTCGGCAGTGGGGACGCTCTCGGCGGCCAAGGTTCCTCTGAGGCAACCACCGATCTGTTGCTGTATAATATGTCTTCCCTCGATCACCATCGATAAGTGAGTAGGCCTACCCGTTAGGTTGAGGGTTAGGTTTGGTTACAGAACCCGTCAAATATTCAAGTTTAACGCAATACACTGATCCAGTAGCCTCTTAAATTTAAATACGAACGACGGCCATAGCCGCGGTTTGAAAGAGACCACCTGTGCGGTTGTCGTCTTTACGCGCATTCCTGCACGTACTTAATTAAGTCATCTTTCAACTATATTTATGTATATTATTCTTGACTGGGAGTGTAATAGATGGAGCTTTTTTCCAAACAAAGCTTTCATTCCCACGAAGGGGGCTCCGAGTGCGATGAATAGGACCACTCGATTCCGTGTGGTGTCTGCTGTTTGTGATTGGCCTACGCTTGTCTGCACAGCCATCCCTGAAACCCAACTTGTCGATATATTCACAATTATCTTGACTAAGCCGACTGAACTGATTTAACACTGTGCCAGGCGATTGAGCTGATTGAGATAGCAATCTGTAAATACACAAAGTGACCAAAACTAAAGTGAAAGCAAATGTACTTTTGAAGACAAAAGATAAAAGTTCATAGTCATTACAAACACGACAAAGGCTTGACTAAAACTGAGCTCAAAATGTCACGTTTTGCTTCAGAGAACAAATACTGATTATTAGACAATAAACAGGAAATATTTGCTAACCAAATTGGGCTCTCTAAGGTTCAATTAGGGATAAGTAACTTCGAAAAAGTCGCCAAATACTTGGCGCTATTGTGCACATTGGCTGAAAATTCACATTATGCACAACGTGTCTGTCTGACACACTTGTAACTATACAATGGTACAGTGGTATGCACACTTGCATACATTTACAACTGGCAGCCCTGAGTGAAAGGTCGTGGCATGGAAATGTAAACAACACAGGCAGTCTCTTTTTCTATTTTAATTTTAAGGGAAAAATAGCATGGGCGTCAACAGCTTATGAAAAGTTGGGGGGACATGAGCCCCAATTAGTGATCTGTGTCCTGGGGAGTTATCTAAGGGGAGGGGTGTCCCCTTGCCCTTAGAGATTGTTTGCATAATTAAGGGTGCTTAGGTGCTAAATGGTGCTATATTTTGTTAAAGAATTGTATATTTCTTGAAGAAAAAATATTGAAATTTATACTATTTGTTTAAACTAATCATGCTACAAAAAACTGACCCCCCCTCTGGATCCGCGATCATCCGCTCCTGAATTAAAGGTTCGTCTGCCTCACATTTTTGATGATTTTGATAATGAGTCGAAAAATTGCTGTTTTCACTAATATCGAGTTTGATTCTATTTGAGTCAGCAATTGATACAAAAAATCGAACATATGCCTGCCATTTTCTTTAATTATTGTTCTGAAAAGTGGGGGGCGGACAAACGATATGATACCCCCCCCCCCCACTTTCAAAAGTAGGGGGGACATGTCCCCCCCCCCCGTCCCCCACCTGTTGACGCCCATGGAAAATAGTCATAGGCTCTCCTTGCACTGAAGCTGAAATGTAATACGGTAGAAAGTTATTAGTATAAAATTCTCAATCTTCTTTATATAACTTGTTAAGAAAACTAATAAACACAAAAACTCACTGCAATGCTGCTGCAGTGACAATCAGAAATAAACAGAATATTGTGGTCTGGGAACCAGACTAGTCGGACTTGTCAGACGCATGTCTGACCACAATCGCGGCTGTGACTGGTTAATAGGTCAAGGGCGGGGTTAATGGATCTGAGTACAATAGGCCTATACAGATGATACAGTTCTTTTACGTTTGCCAACCGAGGACATGGGGAATATCGTAGCATATGGCATATCCGACTTTGTATGCGGGTCCTGAAGGAAACAATCGTCGTTTCCTTCTGTGTTCTGTGTTTGAACAAGGGAACACCCCCAGTGCCATTTGCCGGAGGGGCTAAGCGCCCATGCATATACACTACCTGATGGAGTTAAATTGTCATTAAAGAAAATCATTTACCGGGGTAGTCCTCCCCCACTCGGTCCTCCACTGTTTGAAAAACATCGGTGCTTTGTTCAAAGTGCAATGCAGAAATAGACATCACAACCCCAACCTCCGCCACACCTGGTTTCACGAAGGTAATGAAGTCCCCACAGTGTGACGTCATTGCGTCTTAGGTCTGAATTCTCGAGCCTATACTTGTCTGATGATAACTACGAATAAAATACCTGATTGGGATCCCCTTTCTTGATTTTTCTTTTGACACAGGAAAAATTTCCACCGAATACGATTCGGCGTGATGCAGTATATATTCGTGTTGCTCTTTTTTGATCTGCTGCCAGCCATATTGTGGGTTGACCAGCTTATTAAACCAAATCAGGTTTGTACATTATTTCGATTATCAATTTCCTAGTCTCTTTGATTGACCGACCGACCAACCAACCGACCGATCGACCGGCCGGCTGGCTGGCTGGCTTTGATTTTCTCTGGTAATGAAATAAGATTCCTCAAAAGTCCATATAATTACTGCATTGTAGCTCAAAATTTAGTCGGCAGGTATGTGAAGAGAAGACATGGTAACGCAGTGTGACGTCATTTCGTCGTATAGGTCTGTGTGACGTCTGCACCTGCCAGTACAATTACACGGGGGAATTATTGTTTCTGTTTGCATGAAAAAAAATTCGCAGTACAAGCAGGTGTGTCCCAGTATGAAAGTAAAATGAAAATTGACAGTTAAAACTAAATATGTTCGGACAGAGAGGGGTTCGGGTTTGCCAAGTGGTACTTTTCTCGACTCCTGTTTCTGTGACCCTGGTTTGAGTCCTGCCAAGGGCCGACTCTTTAAAAGTGAACATTTCTTCGTCTTTTCTCACAGGTTTGTTCAGGCTTCGAGCTATAGTGCGATGTGCGCTTTTGAGGCTTTCATTACCAGAAAGCATTAAAATAGATAGGCCCTATAACCAATTGGATATAACATTGTGTTTGTTACAGCGTAGACATACCAAGTTTGATATAACGTTGTGTTTGTTACAGCGAGGTTAAAAGCTGCTGTAATAATTCGTGCTTGACCCAAAACATTAATTGATGTCCCCCCCCCCCCCCCCCCCATTAACGAATTACGGAGGAATACTTTATTTTTAAAGAAAAAAAAAAACTTCCTACACTGTGTTATTTGGTCTTCTTAAAATATACAGGCCCAGGCTTTATGCCATACGCACGAAGATTGACATCATTCGGATTTTGAAACATCAAATCCGAATTATCGTCGATCGGGTTTTTTGGCTGGAATGTCTCACTGGAAAGCTGAAACCATGTAATGCTAACAAATAAGCAATTTAAACTGAACATTTTCTGGGTGACAAAGCTGATCATGTCAATCACAAGTCAGTCATAAAGTCAGATAGTAAATCACAAGTCAGCTTGCAAGCTACGGGGTAAACCATTTTATTAGCTTGGGACTTGACTTGAGGCCGGACTTGCGATGTGACTTGTGGCTGACTTGCGATTGACTTGTTAAGACTTCTCAATAAAAACTGTCTTTAGCAATTAAAGAGGAACTAAAACGGCAAAAAATATTTTGATTTTTTGACTTATCTGATAGTTTATGCCTCCCCAAAACTAATGTAACAAGTTTCATGATTCTGAAAAATCAAAAAAAATGTTTTGAGCCTTTTCTTTCTGAGCCACCTTGACTCGATTCAGAAAAGGCCGAGGTCAACTGCGTGCCGTATCGCGCGAGTATTGACGTATACGTGTAGAAACATATGACGTCACTGTATTATACGACAATGTTTTACGTAGAGTCTGTACGTATTTTTTTGTCTAAGGCTAGTATTACTTGCTGTGCTTTTTGCTCATGATTCAGGAGTAACACTACGATAAACATATTTTAAAGTGTTGACATCTTTGTGAGACACATTTAGAATTGGGGTTGTAGGCTTGTTCTTGCTGAAAAGCTAGTTATGAGTCATACTTTCCTTTGTTTGCAGTCGGCTTTTATTGGAACCTGCGCGGTGAGTTGTGTGTGAGCTAATGCTATACTCTAGTCTGGCGACTTTGCTTATGTAGCCTTCATAAGGACCCGCACCTTCTCAGAACCATACACACAATTTCTGTTATAAGGTACCAGACTCAATCGCATGCAGCGCATGCGGTACCGTGCGTGTACAATGCATGTTGAGTCAAGCGAGCGTGGACAGGGAGACGGCCGGGGCTCTGGCTGCTCAAGACGGCAAACGCAGGCAACGTCGTCGCGGTGGTGCGCGTGAGTCCGGGGCACGATTGGAATGCTCGGTGCCTAGTTGGAATGGCTCCAGCCTTCAAACGGAATTGTGCCTTCAAACCCAGCTGAGTTTTCATACTAACACTATCATCTATACAGTCTTTGGCGAAATGTTCTGCACATATTTTCGACCATTTCGACAGCCCAAAATCAGATATTGTATTGTCTACAAAGCGGACCCACTGTCGCCTTTGAGCTCCATTCAGCACTGGGAATCGCAGTAAGGTTAGGTCAGGGTTTTTGTCGCTGTTCCTCGTGCAACCCCCAACTACACACGATCGAGGCATAATGATTATCTCAGAACCATGCTCATACTGAAATAATATTAAAATTAGACAAAATAGACGGGAAAACGGAGGAGTTAGGTCGACAAAAACTCTTCAGCAGCATCAACTCCACGTACGTACATGCATAGTGTTTGGCTGTAGCATCAACCGACTCTACACGTGTACGTCACGGGGTCACGTACATACATTTAACATACATAATGAGCTTTCGCGAAACAGGATAAATGGTTCAAAATAACAACCCTTTTTTTTAATGAAAGAATTCCTCTCGTCTGCAAACTAATCTCCATCAGTTAAAAGAGTATTTAAACTGTCGGAAAAGTCCAAAAAGTCAAAACAAAATTGCCGTTTTAGTTCCTCTTTAAACACTTTTAACACTTCCTTGCCATCAGTTTATGTTTACATACTAAACATGTTTAGCGTATTGACGGATAGTGTTTAGCCATTGAACATTGATGTTTAGGAATTGGACACGTAATGTTTAGCTTCTAAACCTGTTTACAGACCGATAGCAAGATTGTGTTTACATTAAATTGCTCAACACAGTTTTTAAAGTGTTGATTGCAACGTTCTGGACGAAGCAACTTTAATGCTGTTCTCTTTTAATTTTATTTTTAAACCATACAACACCCACCTTTTTACGCAGACCTCAAGGATGTATGACATGGTTGAGATTCCGTTCACCACGGTCGTCATGGTATCCACGCTAGTCGCCATCTACTCTATCATGCTGTTGTTTAGGTCGTCCCGAGCCCATCTCGGCCGTTTCTACCTCACCCCTCAGTTCGCCTCCGTCCAGCTTGTACTTGTACTGACGAATGCACAACGAATGCTCGTCACCATCCTCGCGCGGTTCGCGGGTATCGAGTGCATCAAACCATTGACCTGTTCACCGGATCTGGTCTTAAAAAGTAAGCCTTATTGTAATTACTCGGGCGTTTATAGTGTGCTTGTGTATTTTTAACTGTCAATATACCGCAGCGAATACCAAAAGGCCGCCATATTCTTGGACAGGCATGTAATTAAATATCGACACGTATAAATGCTTATGTAGACGTGTGTCCAACAACATGGCTGCCACAATGTCATATAATCGATGCGGTCTATAACAAGACCGTAACGATAAATATTCTATGTATATCCATGGGCGTCGCGAGGGGGAGGGGGGGGGGGGGGCCGAAGGCTCTCCCCCGGAAAATAAAAACAGCCCAAAAAACGAGGTGACTTCTCCCTTTGCTGCTTTCTTGTGAGTGCTTTTCCCCCTCCAGACAAAATCCTGGAGACGCCCATGTATATGGGTGATTCCATAAATGTGGGGGCCAATGACTTTTGGTGTCCCTCTTTACATTGTGATATTTTTTCCCTTGTATTACCAACAGTGAAATATATATACAAATGATTTTAGTTGCTCAAATTAGAGTACTTGTACCTAAATATCTGGTAGCAAAGGATGAAACATCTGACTAATTTCCTGACAGTATGGTGTCCTAAATAGTTCACGGTTTCACGTGTAAAAGGGACACCAAAGCTGCGACATTTTAAAAACTTCTGTTGAAATGCAATGTTTGGTTCTCAAATACTACCATGTGCACATATGTGTATGAAAATTTGCCCTTCATTATGTTAAAGCATGTTAATACTGCTTAAGAGTGGCACCATATTTAAATGATTTAATAACTAGTTGACCGAGATTGACAGTGTGTTAGCCCAAATGTTTCACGTGTAAACAAGACCCACATTTTTGGTGTCCCTTTTACACGTGAAATTTGTGTAATGTTTCTGAGAAATAGAAAGATAATTGGGTTCACTGGCAAATCCAAATCTATCACCATTAATTACATGTCCCACTTGATAAGTGTGAAATCATAACAAAGATTGCATGCTTGGAAACTTTACATTTTGGGCCATTTACTAGGTTTCACGTGTAAATGGAACACCAAATGGTGTCCCCAATACGCAATCATGCACCGAATTGATATTTTTAGTCTAATCAAGTTATTTTCACAATAAACCTCGATGTTTTATCCTGGGTAAGACAAAAAATACATTTTGAAATAAACACACCACATTTAGCATGAATTATCACAAAAATAGCAGAAAACTAATTTGGTGTCCCCTTTACACGTGAAACCGTGAATGGGTTTTGACATGATATTTTGGCATTTCTGGAGTAAATAATGTCTGATTGTGGCTACAATTAATGAGGAATGTCAATATCTTTAAGTTATACTGAAAATTAATAATAAATTCCCTGTCAAGTGTCAATCAATTTTTCCATTTTGGGTCAAAATGTCACAAGTTGGCACCCTAATTTATGGAATAACCCATATATCAATCAGATATAGACAGAGTTCAAGCTTTTCAAGCCTAACCATTTACTGTCTGAAATCCCCCCTCCCAGCTCTGCTGAATCTCCTGCTTCTATTCGAAATGCCAATTCTCCTGCTGGCCAATCGACTCGTCATCAGCAGGTGGATCCGATCCGGTACCTACGCTGAGAGCTTCCGGGTTGACAGCAAGACCGACGTTGAGGGCGTCATTAATCACGGTGGCTCAAGCTATGAATTGGACTCATTACCAAAGGAAGAGGATAATAACAGCAAAGCACACCAGAATAATGCAGCCCCACAGTCTTCTGACGAGCCGACGGTCGCTTCAACTAATAAAAATGTTCGGGTTGAAGTAATTTTTTCCCCTGCTTCTTTGCAGAGTCGGTAATCACATTTATTAGCCTTTGCGGTAGAACCCAGTGAAAGCGGTTTGTTTTGTTCTATCACATTATAGTACATACAACCTGATGTCTCTCATCTATACTTGGATTGTATAAAATAGGGCGAATCACGACAGTAATAATTAAAAGTTGTGTACAAGCCCATTGCAATAGGATTAGTATGCACTTAATTGTTTCATCCCACACAGGTATTGTCGTAACAGGATAATGTCTATAGTCCCCCGTCTCATTGGTCCCCCGTCTCATTGGTCCCCCGTCTCATTGGTCCCCCGTCTCATTGGTCCCCCGTCTCATTGGTCCCCCGTCTCATTGGTCCCCCGTCTCATTGGTCCCCCGTCTCATTGGTCCCCCGTCTCATTGGTCCCCCGTCTCATTGGTCCCCCGTCTCATTGGTCCCCCGTCTCATTGGTCCCCCGTCTCAAACTGGCAGGAGCGGGATTCGAACCTGCGACCTCCGGAACACCGTCCGGAGGTCGAATCCCGCTCCTGCCAGTTTCTTTGTTCACTTTGAAAATGGATTCAAAATTGCCTGTTAGTTTCCCTTGTGGACTGTTTGACTAAATATAATCCATTTATTAAAAGGGGGACCAATGAGACGGGGGACCAATGGGATGGGGGGGACCAATGAGACGGGGGCCCAATGATACGGGGGCCCAATGATACGGGGGCCCAATAAAACGGGAGACGGGGGGGGGGGGGGGGACCAATGAGACGGGGGACTATAGAGCGGGCCCCGTACTAACCTCAGCTGTCTTGAGTTGGAGGACTCACCGACTCATGTGTTGAGAGACTCTTTTTTGCCCCACATAATAGAGCTCCTATCTCCACAGAAATGCACTGTACAAATGGCGTTTAGATTTTAAACACATTTCTTGTACCCACTTTTTGACACGTTTAGCCCACGACATGTTTAGATTTAACGTTTAGCTTTGTGACATGTACCGGGATAACACGTTTAGCATTTAAACACTTTTTAGAAACAATGTTTAGAAAAAGTGTTTAAATGCTAACGTGTTATCTCGGTACACGTCACAAAGCTAAACGTTAAATCTAAACATGTCGTAGGCTAAACGTGTCAAAAAAGTGCGTACAAGAAATGTGTTTAAAATCTAAACGCCATTTTTACAGTGTGGAACAGGGGGTATATGAGGCTGAAATACAATACACGTACACTGTTAAAATGCTGTTTAAAAAGTTGTTTAAACATGTCAATCAACCCGGGTTGTTCATGTGCCCTGCTTAAACAGGGCACATGTTTGTTTAAGCAGGGCACTTAAACAATCCGGGTTGGTTAAAAAGTTTGAACAGTGTTTTAACAGTGTAGTTGTGTAATTCAACGCGGGACGCACACTCAGACAAAAATAAATATCACACAAACTTGCCTTGTCTATAAGGGGCGTGGTTAACTTGCAAACCGCAACGCTGTCAGTAAACCGATCTATTAATCCCCACCCCTTGATGTTTTGTCCAATCACAAATGCGTGAGCAACACGGCACATAACACTATGAACCTTTGGATGTTATTTCCTATTCAGAATGGACAGGAGGATTAAGAGAATGTGATTTTAACAATGAGGGTCCAAAATCACATCCAGAGTCCAGAATCACAATGCGGTTTAAGCTGTTAAACCCAGAAGACACAATGTACTCTTTGTCAGAGTGGGATAATAGTTCACCGGCTTCAGATGTGATTTTAAATAGAGTGGGGTGTGATTTGGACCCTCGTTGTTAAAATCACATCCTCTTAAGCCTCATGTCCATTTTGAATAGGAAATCACATCCAAGGGATTCACAGTGTAACACGTCCCTTAAGGTTGCGGATCCGTAAATCGGCCCAAAATTACCTACGCCGGCCAAGAGTCACGATTTGCGTGAGGGTTTATGAAAGAGAAGGCAAGAAGTCGTGCACAGGACTGCCAGCTTGTATTACTGTGGAATTCGGATGATTATGAATGACTAATACGTCAAGGAGGCGGGGCTTGATGGATGGGTCTATTTCATCATTGGCGTCGGACTATACAATAATATTTGCTTTGCCGTAGTTTTCAGAAATGAATGGATTTGGTGGTTAGTATTTTTAGACTGTGGGCCGTCTCCCAACATTCTTTACTTTTGTAACCATATAAGGTATTTACTTTCTTTGACTACAGTAATGTTCAAACTGTTTTTATGTGACCAAAAATGTAACTCGTCAAGAACAAAAATTGCACATTGTTGACTACAGTTAAAAAAAGACTTTTTAAAACATCGGACACTGTCCAATCAAACCTAGTCTCTCGTCACCCGATCATCATTTTTGACCAATCACATGAACTGTTATATTTTTACCGACGCGTTACTTTGCTGTAAACATGGCGCCGCACCCGGCCCACCTGTGTGTTTCGGCCGATGATTCTGAAGGTTTTTCTTTGCATTTTGCTGTATGCATGTTATTTCTACGCAATTTCTTTTATCAGGGATAATGTATTTTTGTGAAATCATTTCATTGTATGAACGATTGTTTGTATGTAGGCCTACTGAATATCTACATTTCGCATGTATAATTATTCTTTCAGTGACAGAACATTTATTTTCATGCAAAATGTTTCAATCATTCAATTGTCATGTTTTTGTAGATTTGTGGCAAAATTGTGTATTATTCTCCCATGTATAAGAAGCAGAGTGAGCGATGGAATTTGACGGATTTAATCCAGTACCAAATAAAAGGAAGTTGGGATTAATTTATTTTTAAAAAGAAAATGTGTAAATGTTATGCAACACCACTTGACAACTAATCTGGATCTGATTACTTTTGTCAATATGAATCTAAGATGTAGTTTTGTGTTTGTATTTTTTCGGAGACATGAAAATAAAACTTATGTATATGGACATGACAAATTGATTGGTTGAATTAATGATTGATTGGTTGGTTGATTAATTATTTGATGAAACAATTGATTGGTCTACTGATATTTTGAGCATTTGGTGGTTTATCAGTTGACTGAAATATTTCACACAAGATTCGGCTTGTAGATTAATGATTTAGTTATCCGCCTCTCAATTGCTTCCCCCACCCCTCCCCGGGCTGCCCCACCCAATATGTGGGGATTGTAACTTTTGAAGTGACCAAATCCCCACCCTGGGGCAATAGTGACAATCCCTGACATATGTAGGTGGGGCACCCGGCAATAGTGACAATCCCTGACATATGTAGGTGGGGCACCCCCATTTCATGGTTTAACTTCTGATGATCGGAAAACAATGTCAAAATGAGTGACCAAAATTCCCACCCTGGGGCTTGAAAAACGTGACAAATCCCCACATAAGACCTGGGGCAGCCCGGGGGAGGGGTGGGGAAAGCAATTGATGGGCGCATTATACTCAAAATATACACTTTGATCAAAAAACTGACTTAAGATCAGTCACTCATTAATAATTCACTGATTTCATGAAATAACGAAATTAATTGTATCTGATCAGCTTATACGAAAATACAAAACATGGCCCATAACTTTGAGGCCTACCGATATTTCAAGGAAACAATTTTTTCGGATGTATTAGTATCCAAATGGCCCAGTTAAATATAAACATTGATTGAGTACATTTTCATCATGCTATGCCTGCCTTCCTTTTCCCAAGCATTTTTATGAAATACATTTTAAGGCCAGTTCATACTTCAAGCGAATTTGAGGGCGAAGCGAATTCGTCTGGGTTTTGCCAAATGTCACACTAAAACAACCATTGTTGACGTCACAAAATTCGTTTCGCATTCGCCTGAAGTAGTATGAACCGGCCTTCAGTCATGCATTCTGCACTGCATTCCGAATCTTCCCATAGACTTTATACACGGTTCTCCATCTTTGATCAAGAGAGGGCGCTATCATAATTGTATTTTCTTCTAATACGCAAGCGCAATACTGCCATTGCGTCCGTATTCAGAGTCCATTTTTTCGGAAGGCACTGTTCCAGAACCACCAAAACGACATCGTCATGTATTACTGAAAGTGCACTGGGCCTTACGTAAAGGATAATGCCCGAGGTACGCGCCATTCGTGTGAAATAATGGCCCGAGGGCGAAGCCCGAGGGCCATTATTTTACACGAATGGCGCGTAACCGAGGGCATTACCCGACTTAACCCCCACCCGTGACGTCACCCTATTGTCCCAGCGCTCCATTATTTTGCACGAATGGAGCAACTTTGTTCACTTGTACAAGAGATTATTTGTTACGTAACTTTGACAAGGAGCCATGTGGTATATAAGCCAAATTGTCAGTATCTTTGTTCAGGTGGGCGCTACCCGAACAAAGATACTGACAATTTAGGAGACTGCCAACATAGGGCAAGATAGCTCAGTTGGTAGAGCGCCGGTACGGTAACCCGGAGGTCGCAGGTTCGAATCCCGCTCCCGTCAGGTTTCTTTGTTCACGTTGAAAATGTATTCAAATTTTCCCGAGTGGATTGTTTGATGTAATTTTAAGAAATTTGCTCGTGGAAGAAACTGTTAAAATGATGCGAAAAACCAAATATATCCGAAACATACAGAAATTGATGCAAGTGGAGTGCATGTTATCGCCTCCAACGCTCCATTCGTGCAAAATAATGGAGCGCTAGGACAATAGGGTGACGTCACGGGTGGAGGTTAATGATCAGGCACAAGGCTTTATTGAATAGGCACAAGGCGTGACGATGTCATTTTGGTTGGTCTTTTTAAGTGCTTACCCCATTTTTCACACTACACCGGCACTGCTGCATTCTGCGCCACATCACGCCACATGTCCGGGCGTCACCCGCGCGTCAATAGACCGTGTAAAGTCTCTCGCATAAAGGTCACGATTGAACTTCCGGCACCTCCGAGCCGCCGGCTATAGGACTTTTACGTGTGGTTGATTTTGTTTTCTATAATACTTTGTTTTTACAAAGATCTGAACCATGAAACAGCCATAAATATGAATGATAAATTCAAAATTAATTTTACAATATGAAAACATGCACGACTGTCTAAATATTGAAGACAAGTAGGAAAAATGTTTGACCTGAGCGTCAGGTTTGCAACGTGATTGGCTCATTGTCGGGAAGAGAAAGCCCGGCCCCCAAAACCCCTGTACTGCATGCGCCCGCTGCGGACGTAAGTTAACGTACGTACATAATTATGCGACGACCGCCTTATACTGCATGGTCTAAGCTATTAGGACTGGCGCGTGAACCACCAGAACAATGGCGAATGACGTACGTATGACGTACTAGACTCTTTCGTTCTCCTTTTCCCTAATTTGATATATCATTCACATTTTGTAAATTGAAATAAAAAATTATATTTTTTCTAAACGTTTTTATCTACCTTTCAGTAAAAAGAACTGCGTCAAAAAAGAATATTTCAAGAAAACTACTCACTTTACACGTTGAAGCTCCTGTTCGAGTGCCCGGAAGTTCGGTTTCTCGTAAACTCTCGTACGTTCTCGGGGTCAACTTACACGCTCTATTAGCACTACTTGCGTGAGGCACGAACCATTAAAAAGCTAAAGGGATGTTTAACAAACCAAGGTAAAAAACAATTGAAGAAAATCATTGCAATTTTATTATTTTCAGAGGTTTTTGCTGAATTATACAAAAAGGTATTTTATGAATGGGAATAAATATGTGCTGGGCCAGTTTTGAACGCGGCCCTCGCCTTCGGTTCGGGTCATGATCAAGCTCCCAGGCCCCAAGGTGGTTTTAAACGTACGTTAAAAACCGTCCCACCACATATTTATTACCTTATGTAAAAAAGAAAGGGTTTAGGTTTTTTTGAACCACACTGTATAGTCTGATTCCCTGAGCCTACTTTTTCAGACAAAACGGAGCAATTTATAGACGTCAGGGGATTATCAGGTCAACGAAGTATTTTCCGATGGTCAGCCGACCAGGTGGTATGATTTCACAGGATGCTTAAAACTATTATTTACTTACAGCAAGTCAATAATTCAAACATTGTTTACCTTTGACTTCACTTTCTAAAACAATATGTCCATACGCACCATGCACACAAAATATAATGAAGTAAAACTATTTCTCATTTGTATAGCTACCGGCAATGTGTTAGATGAAAATTGATGTGACGTCATCATACGAATGTATATTGATAGTTACGTTTTGAACCTTTCAGCCATATTTCGTCAACAGAACATGCTAAAGTCGAAATTCCTTTTGTAACGGGTTTCTTGGGCAGTAGATATTTTTTATATCAATGTGAAAAATGTGTGACGTCATGAGGAGGTCATCAAAAATGTGTCTTTTTGAGAAACATAGGTTTGATTGTCATGAAAATCGGTGGGTAGGTAGATATTGTCATTAGTATGCAAAATTCAAAGTGACATAAAAATAATGCGGCAAAGCATGCGTTTCGTTTTAATACAGGCACACTTCTTGTTGGTTATTTTTTCCTCAACAATTTTATGATGTCTCTGTTTATATATTTATGTTCAATCAACTCAAAGTCTGGAGGACGTTTTCCGATGTCGTGGTGGTTTCTCAAGTTGGCTTTCAGCCTAAATAGGCCTATCCCGGGTCTGGTTAGCGTTACTTTCAAATTCATTACAGTCATCTTCATCAACATCACGGTGCACACGTAATGGATAAAAGCCTCACATCAATTAGTTATAGCCGCCAGCCGCCAGCCGCCCACTCCATGGTACTACGAAGTATAGTTGTCACGGTTGTCCAAGAAACAAAGATTACCATCGAAGACATGGTGGCCTATGTGAATCACTGATCACCTTATCAAAATATCTTGTCAAACATTGGTAAGCCAGCTTACAAGATGAGATATTTTGGGCAGTTTCTATACAGTACTTGAAGTTGAACAAGACGAGAGCGTACAGACAGCTCTACTCACCGGCCATTATTCGATGTGATGTGTGCACGACTGCACGGTAACCCGCGGACTGATCGCACGTACGTGCATAAGGCGCACGAAAATGTAACACTTTTGCAACGCGCAAATGTAGTCTCTCATCTCAAAACCCAGAAATTTGTCAAATCCAGACCAATATTTTGAAGCTTTTTTGGAGGACTGCCAAATTTACTTCCGAAATATACCAAGTATTGAAATGCTGAAGTTAAATCACTGTATTCATTGATATAGGTATAATGAACAAAACAATGTGGGGTTTCTCTGCTTGAAACGCTAACCAGCGAGCCTGCCTACTTTCTTCACCAACTGAGTAGATTTTAACAGGGTAAATCAATCAATCAACTCGATATTTATTTTCACATTGACATCCTCAGTAATAATTCATATGCATATAAAGGAGAAAATATGTATATGTATAAACAGAGCGTTCTTCAAAGACAATACGTAATCGAAAGCATTAAAAGATGTCAACATGCAGGAAAACGGTGAAGCAATGCTTTTGTACCTTTCCCTGGGACAGGACAAAAACTACACACGGACAAAGTCAGGACAATAGAGAGACCCGGTACAGTATGTTACATGATAACTAAGCAAATCAGTAAAACAAATATACAAAAAATAGTTGAGCATAAGTGTTGATCATCGATTTCTTCAATTTTTGGGCAAATGAAACCACAGTATAGTACACTCTTTTAAATCAATGGCGAGTTCATTCCAGTATATGACACCACGTTGAAATGGACTGTTTCTAAAAAGTGAAGTTCTACATTGTCTCACAAACAGATCACCTTTCGATGAACTACGTGTTCCGTATGAATGAACAGAAGTAGTAGATGAACATATAGGTGGTGAAAACATTGAGGAAGCATATTGTGAGTGTATTTAAACATGAGTGTACCCAAACTGTAGTAATAAAGATCATTAAGTTTCAGAATATTAAAGAGGAACTAAAACGGCAAATTTCTTTTTGACTTTTTGGACTTTTCCGACAGTTTAATTACTCTTTTAACTGATGGAGATTAGTTTGCAGACGAGAGGAATTTTTTTATATATAAAAAGGGGTTGTTATTCTGAACCATTTATCCTGTTTCGCGAAAGCTAATTATGTATGTTAAATGTATGTACGTGACCCCGTGACGTACACGTGTAGAGTCGGTTGATGCTACAGCCAAACACTATGCATGTACGTACGTGGAGTTGATGCTGCTGAAGAGTTTTTGTCGACCTAACTCCTCCGTTTTCCCGTCTATTTTGTCTAATTTTGATATTATTTCAGTATGAGCATGGTTCTGAGATAATCATTATGCCTCGATCGTGTGTAGTTGGGGGTTGCACGAGGAACAGCGACAAAACCCTGACATAACCTTACTGCGACTCCCAGTGCTGAATGAAGCTCAAAGGCGACAGTGGGTCCGCTTTGTAGACAATACAATATCTGATTTTGGGCTGTCGAAATGGTCGAAAATATGTGCAGAACATTTCGCCAAAGACTGTATAGATGATAGTGTTAGTATGAAAACTCAGCTGGGTTTGAAGGCACAATTCCGTTTGAAGGCTGGAGCCATGCATTCCAACTCTAGGCACCGAGCATTCCAATCGTGCCCCGGACTCACGCGCACCACTGTGACAACGTTGCCTGCGGTTGCCGTCTTGAGCAGCCAGAGCCCCGGCCGTCTCCCTGTCCACGCTCGCTTGACTCAACATGCATTGTACACGCACGGTACCGCATGCGCTGCATGCGATCGAGTCTGGTACCTTATAACAGAAATTGTGTGTATGGTTCTGAGAAGGTGCGGGTCCTTATGAGGGCTGCATAAGCAAAGTCGCCAGATTCCAATAAAAGCCGACTGCAAACAAAGGAAAGTATGACTCATAACTAGCTTTTCAGCAAGAACAAGCCTACAACCCCAATTCTAAATGTGTCTCACAAAGATGTCAACACTTTAAAATATGTTTATCGTAGTGTTACTCCTGAATCATGAGCAAAAAGCACAGCAAGTAATACTAGCCTTAGACAAAAAAATACGTACAGACTCTACGTAAAACATTGTCGTATAATACAGTGACGTCATATGTTTCTACACGTGTACGTCAATACTCGCGCGATAGGGCACGCAGTTGACCTCGGCCTTTTCTGAATCGAGTCAAAGTGGCTCAGAAAGAAAAGGCTCAAAAACATTCTTTTTGATTTTTCAGAATCATGAAACTTGTTACATTAGTTTTGGGGATGCATAAACTATCAGATAAGTCAAAAAAGTTAAAAAAGAATTTGCCGTTTTAGTTCTTCTTTAAGTTTAGCAGACAAAGGACTTGTATGATCAAGGTAACCTGCATTATTTACAATACGAACGGCCTTCTTCTGCAACGTAAAAAGTTTGTTGAAACCATGTACACTTGAAGATCCCCCAAAGGCAAGTAGACTATAATTTAAATATGAAAGAATAAAGGAATTATACAATGTTAAAAGAATATTTTTAGGTACAAAATTCTTCAAACGGTTCATAATACCAACATTTCTTTAAATTGTACTACACAAAACATCAATGTGGTTATTCCAAGTGAGATTTTCGTCTATACAAAAAGTCCAAAAAATTTAGTGGTCTTGATTTGATCGAGTACAGTACCATCAAAACTAAGGGAAACTGTGGCCTGGTATTTATGTTGCCGTGGACAAAAAATAATATAATTAGTCTTAAGCAAGTTAATTGATAATTTGTTCGAAATAAGCCATCCACATATTTTGACAAGTTCAACATTAACATTTTTGATGGCTGTATTCACATTATGGTGATTGTAGATTAGATTAGTATCATCTGCAAATAGACAAAAAAGCATGACATCAGAAGAACTACATATATCATTGATATAAATAATAAATAATAGTGGACCTAACACACTGCCTTGAGGGACTCCACAAGAGATGGACTGCTCTAAAGAATGTTGGGAATTGTAGGAAACAAACTGCCTTCTATCCGATACATAACTCTTGTTAGCAATACTGTTTGCATCATCAATATTTACACCATTATGCACAAAATAGGACGGATTAGTATTAGACTTAGATTTATTCAACAAGGAATTAATAAGTCTCCAGGTGCCTTTAATATTATTCCTTTCACTGTTAAATTTGTGGTGCAAATAATTCTTCTTAGCACTTTTTATCAATCCAGTAAGGATATTTTTATATTGAGTGTACATATGCTTATTATTATGTTGGGTTGTCAAGATATTTTCTGTACAGATAGTTTTTTTCTTCTAATGCAATTATACATTCCTTCAGTTAACCAAGGCGACTTGTTCCCGTTAAAACGAGTATTAATTTCTCTCTCAGGAAAATGCTTGTTATAAAAATGAAGAACAGACGCTAAGAATTGTGAGTACGAATCATTGACACTATCAGAATTAGTGATGTAATCCCAATTAGTATCAACAAGATCTTGAAGTGCTGAATATTAGTGTCGCTGAAGTCACGCCTGGAAGTATTCAATTTAATAAAAGTATTTCTGGAATAAGTATTTACAGCTGCAAACATAGGAAGATGATCACTTATGTCAGTAATTAAAATACCGCATCTGTGATCAGAACACTCATTGGTAAAGATGTTATCAAGGAGCGTGGCACTATCGGAAGTTATTCTAGTGGGTTTGTTGATAAGCGGAAAGAAAGAATTAGATGACAATGTATTAATCAAATCTATAATACTACTTGTATCATAATGCAATAAATTGATGTTAAAATCACCCATACTATACGTCCGTTTCCTGTCGTTTTATATTTGAACTAATATATCATTAAAGGAATCAGTAAAGTTACTACTACACATACACAAAACAATACACAACATGTACACAAACAACAATACAACACAACAAAATGGTAGATGACTTGGTAGGGGAGCTGGAAACAAGTTTGTTTTAGGGGACACGACTAATTATTGTAAAATAATGTGTCATTACAAAAAAGAGCATCCGCAAATAATATATATTCTCCAAATGTGAAAGAGTAATAACATCACCCTCCAGAAGAGCGAATCCCCCACAAAACCCCTCCAAAAGAGCGGAAACCACCCCAAAGAAGCGGAACCCCCACCCCGAAGAGCCACACAAGGGACCAGTCTAAGAAGAGTGGTCCCCATATGGCTCCCCGAAGGAGCGGAAACCCCACTCCCGGAGCGATCCCTACTCCCCGGAGCAGCCCCTATAAGAGACCCACCCCTCCGGAGCGGCCCCATAAAGGACTCACCCCCGGAGAGCGATGCCCTCACTCTCCCACACCAAGAGAGTAGAGGCAGTGCCAAAAAAGCTAAATATTCGAAAAACAAACAGATGCCAGCTTGTTTATGTCGAGGGGGCAAATCATTATAAAGTGGTGATAAAGCAAAATATTAAAATAGCAACCCCCCCCCCCCCCCAATATTAAGGCATATGAAATCAAATTATTACTCATCCGTTTTGGAGTTACCAACGACAGTGGCGGTCCCAGTGGCTTATGGAAGTTTCTTGAGATCGTTCTCACTGTTTATGATTAGCTTTGTGTTATTCTTCATCTTGACTTCAATTCTGCCATACTGGGTCCAGGCTTTTACTGATGAGGGATGGTTTCTTGCCTGTTTCAACCATCGCTGTCTTTCAGGGGTCAAACTTTCACGAACGAAAATGTTCTTTCCCTCGAAACCAGCTCTTGCGCGGTAAAAGACTGCCCGGGTGTTATAGCTGTTAAACCCGACGATAATAGGCCGCGTACGTGGTTCCCCAGTTCGGTCCATCTTTGCACCAAGGCGATGGCTACGGTCGATGGTGCTAGCTGGAACGTCGACATTAAGGTGCTGCTTTGCCGCTTCGATGATCTTATTGTCAGTGTTCTCTTGTCCTTTCTCGGGAATACCGTACACGAGTAAGGAGTTGCGCCTCGAGTATTGTTCGAAGTCATCCAGGCGATGTTCAAGATGGCGGACCAGGCCCGTCACCAAAGGGGGGGGGGGGGGGGGGGGGGCGGGGGGGGGGGGGGGCGGGGGGCGGGGGGGGGGGGGGGGCGGGGGGGGGGGGGCGGGCCCCCCTGGTGATTAATTGCCCCCCCCCCCCATCTGTCAAACCAAAAAGCATAAATGTGTGTTTTTTTCTTGTGATGTGGCCCCCCTATCAGGCACTGTGGCCCCCCTAATGCCTGGAGCTGGTGACGGGCCTGTGGCGGACTCTCGACTTGAATTGGTCGATTTCTGTTATCCCTCTTGACGAGTTCTAACTCCATAGCCTCATAGATGTTCTTGCTAACGGCTTCCGTTATAGCCTCCGTCAGTGCTGGAATGAGGGCATCAATTATACTCTGATTTAAATGCCTCAACAAGAGCGGCGGAGGCATGTCGAAATTGACTTCACAGAAACAGGCAAAAATAACCAGATCTGTATGCCTTTAGGTCTGAAGTTACTAAATAATGTTATGAAAGTTCACCTTAATACAGACTCCTCCCGGGCATCAGATTGGTTAGAGTATTGATGCCAGTTTGCCACGCTTTAGAACATAGAGTATAGGACGAGCGGAGCTCTTGCAAAACACGTCTGCTCACTACGAAGTCATCATACCAAAAAAGTTAGCTTAGTTTTTTCCCTAATTTGGCACATTTTAGATCCCCCCTCATGACCATACGTTTGACACAAACAGACCAGAGAAAAGGTAACTGTTGTTCCCGTTCATTTTGTTGGGTAAACTGTTGCCCAAACTGACAAACAAAAATTTACCAACTCAGTTGGGGTAATTGAGTTGTGAAACATCTGGTCAAATTTTACACATTTTTTATCAAACGTATTTCAACAATTTAGAGCACCTGGTGTTGGGTAAAATCTTTGGAAAATGACCAATATTTGTAATAAAAATTACCAACCTCTGGGTAAATAATATTTGCAAATTTTTTCCGTGCCCAACGTTTTTACAGTGTAGAGTGGCTTTTAGCCTTGTATTTAGAAACTTCCGTAAACAAACCTTACTGAAACAAAATAATACACAGAAACAAAAGACCTAATCAACATTGTACCTCATTCCACAATCTTTGGCGAGTTTTGTTTAATATTGTACAAAATATAAACAGGCACAGCTCTTTGACTTCAATCAAAATAGAGCAGGTTTTGTAACTATCAAAAAGAGTTCATGTTTTTTTTTCTCCATGACACGCACATTTTTCCGTCCAAAAACACCGTTTGTAGGAGGAAATGTATTGAATGAAATGTGCAGGCAGAGTGCAGACATTACATCTTTAACAAGGAAACGTAAAGCTCACACCAACTTAGCTTTTGCTTAAAGGTGATATATACGTCATTTGTTTTTGCTGTAATTTTAAATAAATGGATTTGGGGGTTAGTATTTTATAGTGTGCTTGCAAATACTGTAACACTGACCTGTTTAAAGTTTCGTGTGCATAGATGCTGGGAAAACAGAGAGAAGAAATATAAATTATGTTCTAGTAAATCTGGTTCCCCTACCATAATTTAGACAAAACAGTGCAATTTATAGACGACAGGGAATTATCAAGTCGGGGAACTAGACTATTTCCAACTATGGTCGTTCGACAATCGTTGGAAAATGATATATATTTCCACTTTTCTTGAAAACGACAGCACACTAGGTGCCATGATTTCACAGGATGCTTGAGACTGCTATTTACTTACAGTCTATAGCTAGTATGGTATTTCGTAATAATTCAGTATTTTTTTGTTATGTTTACAAATGATGTATACTGCCTTTAAAGTGACATCAATGGCCCAATTTCATGGAGTACTATTCCTGCTAAGCAAATACATGTATAAGTGCTCAGCAAAAGTTAGCAGTGAACCAGTCACAAGCAATACACATATTTATGGGGGGCTGGTTACCTGTTGTTGCTAATCAAATATTTCATGTATACTTAGCAACATTTGTGTTGAAATTGGGCTATTAGAATTAAATGCAAGAGATTAAAAGTCGCAAATTACCATAAACCATAATAATGAAAAGACAGATGGTATTTATACATTTTAATACCATATACATGTAGGCTACACTGGTCTGTGTCACTGGTGTGCCCGGAAAAGGACGTTGGAAACCCAGTCACGCAAAAATCACATAAAAAAAAAATCAACTTTAACGTTTTTGTGTTAAAGAATCGCAAAGAGGTTGAATTTTTGTCGATGAAATTTATTAATATTTCCGATAATGTGATTTTTAAATTAAAATATTACCTAATTTTAAAGTTATTTACATATTTATGCTAACGACCTTTTGCGGCATGTGAAGTCATAACCTTTTACCGGGAATAAACTTTGCTCAAAGTTCGTTTACGTCCCACTAAAGTGGAGACGTAAGCGCACTTATATCATGTTTTGTAACATTGGTATTACGCTCTAACGTCCTTTATGCCCGGTTTTTCCCTTTTGACCCGTTTTTCGTCCTTACGACCTTTTTCCAGGCACACGACGGGTTCAAGTCAAAATAATTCATTATCGGACACCGAGTTTTAGGTTACAGGAGTTTTATTAGAGTACTGACGTAATTTAAAATTTAAGCAAGACATTTCCTGATGACGGTCAGAGCATACTGATCGAAACGTCAAGTTCATACCTCAGGTTCGTCTAATAACCAAAGCCCATTTTGAGTTTAGTTACTTCATGATAAATCCGCAAAACTTCTCTCTTGTTGTGTTCTCCACAATGCAAAGCCTCAAAGCAAATCAATTTAATCAACAGGAGCTGTAAAGAATTGTAATTGCATTCATGTCCACAACTGTCCTGATTTACAACTCATTAATAGGATCTAGGCCCTACACCAGATAAAGAAAAAAATAATATACATGATGGCGCTGTTTATAAGAATCTGATCGCATCGCTTTGCGTTTACTAATACAGTTTATAATTTTGTATATAGCTTTATATCCATTGTTTTTGCTGGTAGACTCTGCATTATCTGTTATTTAATTGTATATACATACTATACTTTGTACTGTTGGCGTGTTTCGTTGAGGTTTTGTGTACAATTACATGAACATGTATAATGACATTATTTCTTTACTGACAATGGTCGCTTCGCGTTTGGTTAATATGGATTTTGAAATACCTTCGTTATTGTTTGTCCTGATTGGTCAATAGATGACGACAGAGTTGAATTTAAACACCATGCATAGTGATAATATTAAGGATAGGCCCTAAAGTGGTTGGAAACAAATCCTTCAGTTTTGGGTACATAATATGTGGCCAAGTGGCGTTACATCTGTGCCAGCTGCAATAGTCTGGTCTAAAGATTCCTCTTGATAAATCTTACGTCACAATAATAATAATAATGTAAACACCTCAACAAAAGTAAGTTCCCCTAAATGTATATTTATAAATATTTCCTAAGATGTGCACAGGATTTGTATTAACCTTGGTGGAGATCATCAGTGGGACCTATGGAACAAATACTGAAACTGACTAGCCCATACCTACTATTGTGCATGAATGAGCAGAGTGAAGGAGATATTGGCACATTTCAAAAATTGCAAAATGTTTTCCACAGTACAAATTTTATTTAGGACACAAACTCTACAGAAATTGGTTCAATCTGACGTTCTTCTGCTGAGCGCATGATTGACTTCAAGACGATCAACCACTGGGGTTGTGACTTCGGGTCGGCCGGTTTGGCAAATTTTGGACTGCTCCGGTTTAATTTGAACTTATCACGCAATTTTCTTAATGCATTTGGACTTGCTTTAATGGCGTATGAGCATCCAGGAGGTCTATTGCAATTGCCCTCTTTTGGATCGACAGGCGAGGCATTCTTTTGAATAAACACAGAACTGGAACTGTCCTTTGGCACTGATAAAGTCAAACTGACTGTTGAATTATGCCTGCACTGGACACATACTATTCTGTCAGTTTCACCTTTACACTCGGCTCATTCATGCATAACAGTAGGTATGGGCTAGTCAGTTTCAGCATTTGTTCCATGGGTCCCACTGATGATCTCCACCAAGGTAAATAGAAAAATCCTGTGTAGTACATCTTAAGAAATTTAAAGATTCGTTTAGGGGGAACTTACATTTTTATTAAATCTAAACACCTCAACAAAAGTAATTTTTAAAGGGCACATATTCACCCTGATCATATGGTGCTAAAGGCACTACATTATTACCCATATTCATCAGGTCTATTGGCCATTCGTGAAACCTTCTCAGCCCCGGCTGCAAGTTAAGCACACATGAGGGGCTAATCAAATTCAAATACATAACCATTACTGCCCTCACATGTACCGGTACCCGTTTACTCCTGGGTGGAGAGAAGCAATTTATGACAAAGTGTCTTGCTCAATGACACAACCACCATGTGCCTGCTGAACTCGAATCAACAATCTGTAGTAGGCCTATCACCAAGATATTTAGTCCACAAACGGTTTAAAATAGATAATGGCGCACAGTTTCAGACCGAGGGACGTCAACGGTGGCAACATCAAAAACAAATACTCTTGCAAACTCTGGTGGGCAAAGTACTGCAAGCGTATGGCACTGATTTTTGCCAATTTGAGCTTCAATTGAGGCTTCAATTGAGGCTCCAAAAAAAATTAGGATCGACAACAGGCATGGCAGTTTAATGCCATGGCGATTATTAACCATAACATCCGAATGTTGGCGAAAACGAGTTTCGAAAATTTCTAAAGTTTTCTGAAAGCCGGTAAATTCATCAAATCAACCCGATGCATGATGCACTCGCAGAATGTTCCGGGTTGGATCGAATTTGCAGGCGCCAAAGTTACACAGTGCCAGTGAAATAAGACTGCAACATATGGGGGAGATCCAGTCTTGGAGCAAAAATTACTAGGTTCAATAAAATAAAGCCGTACTTCATGTCCACAGTGGTTGCTCAATGATTAGCACAGTTTCCCAGTTTCAATAGAGCCTAACCAGTTTACCTCTTGTGGGAATATTTCACGCGGATTCCATGTGACAGATGTAACTAGAATCTGACGCCAATTTCACGAAGCTGCTACAATGTAAGCACACAAAAATGTGTTTAGCATGAAAAGTCTTCCTTCGTAAAACAGGTTACGAGCCAAGACGCCATGTGATTTTCATGCTAAGCAAACAACAGCTGAATACCAGTCACTAGCAATAGACATCACATTGCTTGGCAATCCTGTTTTTACCAAGAAAGACTTTTCATGCTAAGCACGTCTTTTGTGCTCAGCAGCTCTGAAATTGGCCTTGATATCTGCGGCACTTGTTAAGATACAGTGGAGGCAATTTGCGCATTTGAATCACCTCAAGTGTCTCAAGTACCAGGTTTGAATTATCTCTTGCGCACGTCGTAAGAATTTGTGTTCAGAGTGCATCTGAATCTGATATTAACATCATGGTGATAGGCCCTACTGCTGTGTATAAAAACCCTCACCCTGTTCATCATGTTCTGTCAACTGGAGAAGAGGGCCTTATGTAAGGTCTATGATTACCAAACCAATTCAATGCCCTAAAAGGTGACCTTCGACCATCATTTAAAAAGTCACTTGCAAAATTTGATTTTACCTAATAAGGGCTAGGCCAACATGTTTTACATACCACCAGAGCAGACGTACAAAACCATTCCTACATGTACGTGTAGGCAAAGTGGCAAACGACAGATTTTGTTCCTGGGAATATTGTAGGCATGGCGGAGGCTTGTGTGGCTGGACTTTCCATCCATGAGAGCAGCCGACAGACGTCTTAGCCAATGGGTCGATGGGTTCGACGTTTTGAGAGGGAGGGCGCCTGTAATCGACAAAGAGGCTCAGGAAGACCATTACAATCGACTGAAAGAGACGATCGTTATATAATAATGATGGTACGAAGAAGTCGCTTTTGAACTGGTGTAAGGGACATTCTGACCGACTTTCCAAAACTGCAGACATGTAATGTTTTCTTACGAATCAAGATTTTGTCTCGACTACCATGATGCCCGGAGTGCGAAGGTTGCGGTCTGAGCGTTTTCTGCAGGACTGCATCGTTTAACATGACAGATAGCTAGGGTGGAGGAAGTGTAATTCAGCGTGTATCATGGCTGACAGAAGAACTGAGCTTGTCATAATCATCATCATCATCATCATCAGGGGTACGCTGACTGCACAGCGATACGTTGATGAGATCATTGAACCACACATCTTGCCTGCTGCCGAGAAATTCGTTTTTCAACAGGATAACGCTATAGGCCGCATACAGCTAGAGTTAATGGCTGCACTCCTTCTATGGCCACCACGCTCACCCGATTTGTCTCCCATCGAACATTTGTGGGATGAACTTGGATGAAAGATTCATACAGAGTACGAAATGCCAGCTGCAACTCTTGATCAGTTCGGGGAGCGCTTGGTAGAGCAATGGAATTAATAGACAGAAACATCATCAGACGCCTGTTCTTAGAGAGGCTGGCAGAGTGCATTTAGAAACGAGGAAGGCACATACATGATACCAACGAGTATGAGACTTTAAAAAAAATGAACTGAATTTCAATATAAGCCCTAGATTTGTTCTAATAATCCAACTCTGAATTATATATTCTTTGACTGATATCCATGACTTGCAAGGGGAGGTTTTTTATGCACAGCAGTTAGCACAGCAGTATAATTAAAGGTACACATTGCTTTGGATTTTGCGATTTGGGCTATAAAACTGAAATGGATATGGTTGGGAAGCTTTTTTTTAAAGTAGAATATAAAGATTCACATAACTATCCCTTCAAATTGCGTGGTTTTTGTTTAATTTCGTGACAAATAGCAGTCCGCCATTTTGTAGAACCAAATTTTTGACTCCACAAAATGGCGGACTGTGTTCACCAGTCGTATTTCCAGTCGCATCTGGTTGAAATACGTTCTGTTGATCCATTTTGATGTACTGTGGCACGGCGCGCAGCACTGGCGATATATGTCGAGAGGTAGAGAATTGTACCTGGCGATCATCCGATAGGTTCACAAGGCCACTGGCTGCGGCGCCAGCCTAAAGACTCTTACAGCGTATTTTGCACATTATTTAGACGGTGGTATTTAGTACTGGAAATACGTCTATGTATCGCGGGTCAGATGTCAGGGGTAAGCGGCCAATTTTTTTGTTTCGTAATCACTAATCACTAATTACAACACATTATACGTGTTTTTTTGCATGAACAACTCTTATAAAATATAAGGAACATTTCCAAACAGTAAAATTTCATGACATTTGAAGGCAATGTGTCCCTTTAACTGTCACTTTAATACTTCTGAAAGAGTATCCCAGCGAGTTTTAAAAATGTTAAAACGTTTCAAATCTCCCCGGAAGCAAGCAGCACAATTTCCTAAATGTGAACTTACATGAAAACTCTTAACCTTGCCAAACCACCTTCCATTTCAGCCGCCAATGTACAATTGCCTCCTTAAAGATCAACTTTAATATCCCGCATTGGACTCGCGCTTGCTTTACAACCATGCGTTCTCTTGTGGATTTTCAGATATACAAATGTGTCGATCATTACGGCATTGCTAGATCTTTACTTTGCGATTGTTGCATGATTTCAGCAACAGCTTCAATTTGTGACCGACATAACACAAAAGTTCCTGGTGACATCGTCCTCCCGCATCTTAGGCAACATTTACGGACTATGTCGCTATACCCCTCGCAATTGTCACCGAATGTAAGACAGACGTGCTTGATATCCAGTATTTTGGGTAGAACCCTTATGACAGCCTCTACACCGTTGTTTCCAAAGTCGGCATTCCCATCGAGATGTAGCTTCTTCAGGTGGTGGCAGTTTACAACAACGTCGGCAAGATCCACTGCGTCAGAATCAGAAAGACACATGCTCTTCATGTTTACGACCTTCAGGGCTGGCATTTGCTTCAGAAGCTTGATCAACTGGGGTGCGTATCCGCCAAGATGGTTTACGCCAACATCTAAGATCTCTAGAGAACTATTTTGCATTTGTGTCCTCATTGTTGGCTCCGACATGTCATCTCTTTCAGACATACCCTCTACTGTAACGCATGAGTCAACAGACGTTGACAGCACCTCCACATGTACACACCCTCCTAGAAACAACTCTTTCAGGCAAGATGCACTGCATGACCATCGCACTACAGTCAGTAGAGCTGTACTTGAAAGGTGGTTCTGAGAAAGGGACAAGATCCGTAGATTAGCCAAGAGTGGGAGGACTTCTTTGGTGAGAAGTACTGCGTGATCAGAGGACAAACCTGTGTCGCTGAGGATCAACTCTTTTAGGTTCTTAAGTCTGGACAGAGGTTTGACTAGGCTCGGGAAACCGTCACCGATTTCGTTGTGCGAGAAATCCACTACCTGAAGGTGGGGGGACTTTGAGAGAAGGAAACTCGCCGGCTTGAGATTCGTCTTCCTGCAGTCATGAAGAAGTTGCATGACTCGTAGTCTTGGGGCAGATCCACTGAGGCCTGTAATATAACCTTGTACTCTCTGTGACTCAACCTTCAACTTAGACAATGACCTTGGTGGGGGAGGTCTTTCCGATTCTCGTTCGTGTATCGCATCTGTGCAACGTAGGATGATGCCTTTCCGGGACGATGTCCCAAGAAGGTCCTGTGCTTTGCCCTGATTCATTTGCTGCCTCTGCATCTGCTGAAACAAGCGGGGTCCAGCAGTGACCGACTGCAAGACAAATACCTGAAGGGATGGAGTAACAACTGATGCGACTAGGCGCTCAACAACTTTAGACAAATCAAGCTGTCGGTTTAGTCTAACACTCTGACCCTCTGATGGAAAAATGGACAGGTGTTCAAGTGATGACATCTGAGAAAGTGCTTCACAAATGGACACGGGTAGGACTTCTATCCCAGCATGTTCTTCACCCTTACTCAGGCCCAAAACGACATCTGAAACGTTGATGGCGTGCTTCAAGAGGGAGGCGACCATTAGTGCATCCCTTCCAGTGACATCAAGGAGGACCACTTGCTTCAACCCGGCAAGGATTGACGGAGTACTGCTGCTGCTGCTGCCACTGGCAGTGGACTTGGATGCACACTCAATCAGAAACTCAAAAGCTAATTTGAGGTAAACTGAACAAGTGAAGTCGAAGAGCAGCTCACGGGACTCAAGCAGTGGTAAAACAATGCCGTGTAAATCACTAAACCTAGCTTCCCAAAGCATCAAGAGGAATAAGGAGAAGGACCTCTCCTGGTCCAACCCGACGTTCCTGACAATGTGTCTCAAAAGGATCCTTGCTGCGTTGATGTTTGCTCCGGAACAGAACCGCAACAAGTTTTCCAGGCTTCGGGCCTTCTCTCCATAAATTTGCTCTATGTAATGGTAAAAGGAATCTACGTGTGCCTCGGCCAGACCGGCAAGATAAAAGCCAGCAAACGCCTCTTGGAAGTTTTTGTGGATGAAGGTGACATTTTGCACAGCGTGGAGCTTACTTCGCACTCTTTCCTGGGACAGGATTCCAATTTTACAAGCTTTGTCTACCACCTCGACATTTCCAAAATCCGAGGGCTCAAAAACAAGCTTCTGTCCGGGGAGCATTAGTGCGTCAAGTGCCGCCTTTCCCAATTCCTGTACTAACTCCTTCAGCTCATTGTCAAGGAACCCTTGGTCATCGAGACCGTCGAATTGCCTGTGTTTCTCTAAGTGACGTTTCAAGATGAAGAAAACCGCATCCTTAAATGCCCCCGTAAGACTTTCGGGCAATGTGCGGTCCTCCGACCAAACAAGGCACATGATCAGCAGCATAATTGGCAATCTGGCCATGTCTAGAAGGTTTTCGTACTCCATTAAGAGTCCGTAAAGATCGGAGGAAACCTGCGAATCTTCATCTTGGAAGAATCTCTGAATGTACTGTAGGATCGCGCTGTTAGAGAAACCCTTGGATTCAACACGGGTGAAGCTGGGGTTCAACCTGCTCAGCGTGTCTACCATATGGGGCCGCGTCGTCACAATCACAGTGCAACCTCGAAGGATCTTTCCGCTGATGATCTTGACGATATGACCCTCAACCGGCAGCTGGGAGCCTCCAGTCCCAAATTCGTCAGCACCGTCCAAGATGACCAGGATCTCACAGGCATGCATCCTCATGTAATCTTTCAGGGAATCGCGACTCACCGCTGTGTCTTCTGGAAGGATTTGATCGAAAACTGCCTCAATCAAATCCGATGCTCCCTGTAGCTCCCGCAGGTTTAGAGTCACCAGAAGGCGGAACTTTGAAAGGGGCGATCCCGGCACCTGCATTGCCCAATCATTGGCGATCTTTGACACTATGGTGGTTTTGCCACTGCCAGCAACTCCACTAAGTAGAATGTATCTGACCTGCTGATTGTCCTGAAACTGCAACAACAGCATCTCGACGTAGGAACCAATCTCACGATGGAGAACCTTGGCAGCCTTGTTCCTATTCTCCAGGAGCTGGAGTCCGACAAAGATATCCTCAATCCTGCTAACATCTGAACTTACCCAAGGAAGTAAGGGAACATGCCCCATTGCCTCCTTATAGAATCTGATAAACTCGGCACGACAAAGTTCTAAGTTCAGATCCTCAGCACGACCAACATGACCTGTTGTTTTAAGAGAAAAGACAACATTCCTTACATAAAGGTATGGATACATACAGAGGGACATTTTCCTTTTCTCAAGTATAGCCTATTACGCTGTCCTGATTCTTTAAAACTTAGATCGGTTGTTTAAAACTATACAAGTATAAATATTCAAACTCACCTCTTAGATTGGTGATCAGATCCAACCTGCCACTTTTCACAAGGGATTTACACAAAGTATCCCAAGGTCCACTGTCTGGACTGTCGCTTTGTTTATCCCACCGCTGCCACCAAATTATCAACATTTGGAACATCTGCTCTTCGGTTGTCTGATGATCGGTCCGAATCCGGTCAACCTCATCCTTCCTGACCCCCAAGTGTGTGGCTAAACACTTCCATTCCTGTCCTAGATTTGAGGCCAGGTCCCTCAAAACGGCCTCATTTATTGCGGACTGCATTGCAGGAGGTTACTCGGTAATGTCTTGACAGCAATCAGCTGAATCTCAAAGAACGGATTTGGCATCCCGAATCGCACTGACTAACACTGAGCCAGTGTGATAAAACATGAGCACAAGGAACCTCCTGTTTGGAGGGAAAAGGATGAGAGTTGTCATCTTTACAAGCTGAGGTGACTATCAACCCATACCAAGGGACTGTGGTTTTACACTTAAAACGGGATCGATTAATAAAAAAACAACAGCCATTGCCGTGGAGTGTTTCTTTTGAGTGAATTTCGTCTGCTCACTACAAGGAAGTCAAAAGTAGTATCAAACGTTTTGGGCTATAAATTTGTACACATTAAAGGGACACTGTATCCTGTATGCGGCTCCAACTAGACCATTAAAGCGTTAAACCCTAACTTTATTATGGCTGAAAAGATATTGAAAACACCAAACAGAAAATACCCGATTAAAATGAAAACAGTGTCAACCGCGGAACCGTCATTGTCAATATCGTAATGTTCCTAATTGTTTTAGACGTCTGACCTTACATGTACCTGATTCAAATCTTGTCATTAATTTGGTTCGGCGTGACTGTCTGAACCGGGTGTTACTCTTCTGATATATCATGGTTTGCACTGCACGTCCGGGTCCCAGTGACGTCACACATTAATGAAGATGCGTCTAGCTTGACGTCACAAGAAGAAGGTCTTTTCACGCGTAGCATGTTCGTATTCCATTTATTCATGACCGTATAGCATGATGCAGTTAGTTCATTACTAGACCAAGCATTATTTACCCGCCCCTTCCACCTGACAAGCCTATAGATATTTTTTCCCACGATGATTTCTTTCACAACTTTATGTTCCGGGTCGAAACTAAAACTCGCTAGGCTTACAAGGAAACGAGCGCCCAAAACAGGATAGTGAAATACTGGTAGCTTAATACCATGGCCACTTCCTGTAGCACGATTTTGATCCGTAGTGGGTATTGGACAGCTGCAGATACTTTGGACCAAAGATGGCTGCTCATTGTGTGTACAATGGAGGAATACAGCTACTATTTATTGTCCATTTGAATAGATTCATAGCTTCGCACCAGTCTGCCCTGCCCTGCCGGCCCTGCCCTGGATAGTAATCTTGTGGGCGCTAGACAAACTATTAAACCGTAAATGGACTGCGCATTACATTTTACGGGCAAATCTGTAAAAGGCAGCTCATTACGTACAGTTGCACGACCAATCAGAAATAAGGAGAATTGTGTTCACAAAAGTCGGGTTAAATTGCCGTGTTTAGTCCAAGAATACGTTTTCTTAACCATAATCTGTTTTATTCAAACAATTCCGTTTTTCAAACAATTTTCATTTTTTACAAACATAGGTGAAGATTCTCATTACATCTCCTTTTTTATTTAAATATTGAAATTGTTAATGGGAAACCATGACTTTATTATGGTGGGATAAGCTGAATATCAGGGTTGATAAAAATCATAATTTTCTTTTTAATAAACAAAATCAGACTTTTAAATTTAAATAAGATTTCATTTCTTTTTACCATTGTACCATTTTCTTAAAACATTTTTTAAATAAGTCAATGACCGTCATTAAAAGTTAAGTATAACGACAATGCACACAATTGTTCATGAAATCAGTACTTAAATTTATCATATTCTTTTCTAGAGTACACAGTTTGTCTTAAAATCTCTGTGGCATTATAAGTTACAGCATCATCATAATAAGCACTGCAATTGATAACAGATTTCACTGATCTCAATGGCTGCATCGCATGGCCTGACGAACACGATAAAATAATCGTGAAGCCCTTTGAAACACATGTTTTTGCAGACTGTCACACTTCTAACCTACAATGTATTAAAAAGTTTAGTAAGTGTGGAATGCAGCCACCATTATTTCCATTCGAGAGCATGAAAGGAACGATACTTGGAAGAAACGCAGTCTTTAGATATTAGAAACTACGGACTGCTACTTTCAGAACTGTAAAAAAAATAAGGTTTTCACAAACCTTACAGAGACACACATATATAAACTGCTGTGGAAGAAATGTTTCATTTTTTTGCAGGAGCTCTTGTAGTTGAATTTCAGTCACTATGAAATACGGGCTCATTGGTAGTATTGCGCATGCCCGAGTGAAGATAATTAATGGAGAGTGGCCAATAATAGGGAAAAGGAGTCCGATTTTCATGGGAAAAGGAGTCCGATTTTCATGGGAGTCGGATATTCATATGACACCCTATAAACTCATGCCACGAAATTTTCTGCCCCAACATTTCATATGCATTATCTTGACATAGCCATGTACCCGTAGGTTAGGTTCAATTTCTTGAAATGTCACTCGAAATGGTGACATTTTATGAAAATATTGCTTAAAAATACCAAGACCACACAGATTTCATCACTCCAGAGTTTGACATCAAATTTGAAATTCCCAAGATTCATCCAGTGAAATTTCCAAGAATTCCCAAGGCAATGGCAAACACTGTACAAATGCATTAAACATACCGTTGAAATAACCACTTTGCGCATGTGTCATCCATATTTTCTCCACCAAACAATGTCAAACTTTGGAGAGGTGAAACCTGTACGGTGGTCTTGGTAAGTGATATTTTAGTAAAATTTCACCATTTCGAGTGACATTTCAAGAAATTGAACCCAGCCTACGGGTACATCGCCATGTCAAGATAATGCATATGAAATGTTGGGGCAGAAAATGTAGTGACAAGAGAGTTAATTAGGGCTCTTGCAAAAAATGAAAAATATCTCCCACAGCAGTTAGGCCAAGTCAATTTTGTTTTAATGTTTCTCGTCCGCGCCCGCCTCCTTTTTGGCCGCCGCCTCCGTTTTTTTCTATTTACTATTCAGAAAAAAAGGACAAAAAGAAAACAAATCGTGAAAATATTCGAAACAAAAACGAAGTTCCTTGGTTTATTTTGCTTTAAGGATTGGTCTGGACTCCTTTTCCACATTCGCAATACAACTGTTCATGGTATACCCATACCATACTGACATCGCATGACTCACCGCGCGCTGTGTTGTGACCATGTTCGTTTGCCTCGTACACGAACATCAATGCATATTATACAACACCTGAATAAATCCCAGCCATCCGATTGGTGGATCGTCGATCACGTGCATTGAATTATTCGACCCATCACACGGCGCGAATCCGCACCGCCCAAAACGTTCTATCACATGGTTCTATCAAACGGTGCGCGCGCATTGATAGAACCAAAAGAACTTCCCTAATTTCACGGTCACTTTTGGTGCGCTACAACAGCGCTGTCACTCACACAACATGGCGGCCGAGTTTCCCGAACTGCCGCGGTTTGTTCTCCTAACAGACGACGAAATATTGGAACTCGTAGGCGATGCTTACGCTGCTAACACAAAGAGACAAATGAAATATGCAATCAAATGATTAGAGGAATTTGCAAGACACGCAGGAACAACAATTAAAGCTTTAACTGATTCGGAACTGGACCACTTTTTGTCACGGTTTTATGCGGGACTGAGAAGGTAAACGGCACGTTGTAACGTTACACCAAGAAATCCATGCATGCAATCTGTCGGATTTATTCAGGCGTTGTATAAAACAAATAATGAATGTTTCACATTCGTGCAATGGTAAGAATAATTTCATTCGGTGACAGATGGAATGTCCCATTCCACTCGGCTTCGCCTCGTGGAATAGAACATTCAATCTGTCACCTCATGAAATTATTCTTACCATCGCACTCATAAACATTCATTATTTGTATATTATCGCGCGTGCAAGTACTGAGAAAAGAAAGTCAGTTCACTTTGCACATAAGATCTGCCGTACCTCCTCCTGCTGGTATGTGTATGTACGAATACACACATTTATTCTTGCGGTGGGGGTGTCGCTGCTTGAAGTATCAGCACACTGTGAAACTGGATTCAGTTTGTACACACCGTTTGTACATACATACGTGATTCAGTACGATCGTGGACGTGTTGTGCAGCGAGATTTTATGAACACCAATTGGGATGGCATAATGTCCGTAAAAACAAATGAAATGAAAACAGAGATTTTTTGTGGGGCACCTCGGCCGTCGTAGCCGTCGTTTATTTCAAGCCCCGAATGTTCATGTTAGGCTATGTATATTGCATGAATGTACGCATAGTCACAGTCTCTAAAAAAAAGTGGTGTGCTTCAGCTTCTTGATGTGTAGTACGGCAGCAGCATACAAAACGACTGAAATCAAAGGAAAAACAAACACCTGGAACTAGAAAAGCTGTACTTTGCAAATTAAGTGTGTTGTGTGTTAATACCATAATATGTTGCGATTGGCCGTTTGAGATCGTGCAATCAGAAATTCACAAATTAAAATACCAGTGTTACATTTTTTACTGTTTCTGAATTTGGAAACTTGCTTAGCAAGTGGACTAAAATGATACATATCATTTGTTTGTCATATATTGCATCAGTATAAAATAGCACAAAAAACACTTATTAAATATACCGTGGCGGCCATCTTGGACAAAAATAGCAAAAAATGGAAACATAGTAAATAGTAAAGCACTGCCTCCTCCTTTTTTTGAAAAAGTCCAGACGAGAAACATTTAATTATTCTACTTGGCCTTATATGTGTCTCTCTGTAAGGTTTGTGAAAACCTTATTTACAGTTCTAGAAGTAACAGACTGCCTTTCAAAGAAAAACAATTTCCAAATCACTTAAAGGAAACATGATTTAGGATTTATATTGCATTATTCCTGCTTAAAACAATAAAGTATTATCTTGACAATGATGTTTTGTGTCCAGAGACAATTATTTCCCAGATTAAATATGAGAAAAAAAAAATTCGAAAACGTTTGTCCAAGCTACTCCGCCCCCTGAGTGGGACCCTTATTAACATAAGTGTGTGATGTAGATCGAGGCACATTACAGATTCTGCTGCACGAGCTGGTCCCATTCATCACGCGTATGCATTGAGTGTACATGTACGTGTGTGTGCAGAGAGGCGAAAATTCTTCGTCCAAAATCTAAGGAAAATATAGTGTTTTTCGGCCATCCCGACAAGGTGTGTGGCTGCTGGGTGCAGCAAAACAACGAAGGATGGAGTAAGCCTTCCTTTATTTCCAACTGATGGGAAATATCAGAGAATTTGGACAGCTTCTCAGCGTTTGTAGCGACCACTTTGAGCCGTCGTGTTTCGATACTGGTATTTTCAAATCATGGGATGACCATTAAAAATATGCTCAAGTCCACACAAAGTTCCCAGATGTGAGTAAGGTACAGGCAAAAGCAGGTAAACGGCCTATTCCCCGAGGAGCCTTCGCTAAAAGGGAGAAAATCAGAACAGACTAGGGTAAGTTCGATGTTAGTTGTTGCAACTTACGAAATTGCACGTGTAGACCTACATGTAGTGTGTATACGATGTACATGCGTCATTTACCGGGTCCAGACAATCGAGTCGATCCATGAATTTTGGTGCCTCGGTCTACGTCATGAACAGCGCCCTCAATTTGAGTTTCAACAAATTCCAAAAAGGGGGGGGGGGTCAATTTTTGGGCGGCAAATAATCACACTAAAACTTTACTTGAACCAGTTTGGCTTTTAATAAACCTTTTCGACATTCTCAATGCATTGTGGGTTTGGAGGCCAAACAAACCATGTAATTTATACACAAACCTATGGCACTGTGAACCAGTCCAAATATTAATTGATTTTATGCTAAATATCTGTCATGAGTTGAGCGATACCCTTTTCACATATCTTTGCATGGAACATAAAGAAAATAATAACCAGAAAAATCAATTTTAAATGGCAATAAAAATATAGGAAATAATTGGGGAATCCCTCTCAGGGTACCAGTTACTGATGAATGCAAATTTTCTGGAATTAAAACAGCTAATAATGTCACATTATTAGCCAATCAGAAGAGGATTTTTGCAAGCATGACAAGGAACATGTGACCAATGCGACCAATCACGTCCGTTCTAATGTGCTTGCTCTTCTAATGCCAGTTTGGCTGATGCAGTTCCCATGATGCTTTGAGAATGTCGAAAAGGTTTATTCACATTTAATACATATAAATTTATTTATGAAATAAAATGTGATCCGGCCAGTTTGAGAAGCGGGTTTCCTTTAAAACGAAATTGAAAATAACCCATAACCAGCATTTTCAGAATAATTCTGTTTAGTATAGATGGTCTTAAATTTGTAAACTGAGTGGGCCTATTACTAGGCTAAATACCATTAGTCAAAGTTACTCGGACTATGTCATCTACATCTAGTACTACTACTACATGTAGTAGTATAGTCGGACTCCCTATTATCGCAGCAACTCTATTATCGCGGCATCGGAAATTCCTTTTTTTCCGTTGCCAAAACTCCTTCGACTGGCAATTTTATATCCAATTCATCAAGCATTAAGGACTTTCTGCTGATTTGTGTAAAAAAATGACGATTAAAAAATGTTGTGTCGGGACTTTTAACGATTTTTAATAAATATTCACGTTTTCCAAAACTTGTACATTTTGCCTCACCGTGTCTGCTAAAAGGTACTGTCTATATTTTAACATGAATCTTTAATGGAGCTCTGTCCATGGAAGTTCCATTGTCTGGTTCCCATTCTACAGCTGCAAATGCAAAATGACGCCGAAGGACGATATTTCCACCGCGGAATCGTAGAAACATTTACGGGATCAAAATAAGGACAGTGCGGTAAAACAAATAAAACGACGCACCGTGTAAAGTGAATGGCGCCCCCAATCGTCAATCAGTAGACTTGTCTCAGTGAATTTTGTCGCCTTCCAGGGGGGACAGGGTGTTAATAAATCATCTTGCAGGGCCTAATCAGTAATCGTCTTTAATCAATTTGAACTTTACAGGGAAAATATCAGACTTTATTCAGGGGATGTTTTGGTCAAACATTAACCATGAATAAAAAAGTTGAAATCATTGTAAAAAACACTGCCCACATACCGCGATAATACAGAGTCTGTACTCCGCCGAGCAATGACGAGCAATGACGAGCATGTCTATTTTCACAGGCATCGCATGGCGGGAATAAACCAAACCACCGTCGGATTCTTTATGTCAGTTTAAAAAAAGCAAGAGTTATACAACACAAAAGACAGGACAATTCGGGAAGGTTAGTGAGCAATCTCTACTCCGATCGGGAAACGTGATATCACCCAGTGATAAGTACCGCGGTAATACAGCGTCCCACCCTACTATACACATGTACTACTTTAGAGTTTAGTACTTACTTTGACTTTGAGAGTGATACACTGATTAGTCTCCAAACCAGTTACATGAGCTCTTGTGTGTTTCTAATTCTGCAAGTAGAGCATACAAGGACTTTTGGTCATATTTTTTACAGGCTGCATGTTTGCACTTCCTGTTTGTCGCGCCGTGACACGGAATATACAATTCCCAAAGATCGTCGAAGGCCAAGGGGAAGATCGGACGCTCCACTGAAAAAGTGAAACAGGAAGTTGTTGCTCATGGGGAAGGGCGCCCTCATACCCTTGGTAGGTAAAACTTGCGACCAACCGAGAGCAAGTTCGAGCGGCGACTATTAATTTGTCAACTACGAGTCGATTTTCCATGGTAACCTGTACACTAAATACATATTGGGTACCAGGCAAAATCGAATCGTGGCCGACAATAGTCGCCGCTGGAACTTGCCCCGAATTGTTCCCTGCAGCGGCGTTGCCAGGGTGAGGGTGGCTGGATGTTACAGTGCAGTGGGGGGGGGGGGGGGGGGCGCTCACGGTGATTTTTCTTTATAATGCTATCATTTTCTACGTTTGCAACATTTTCAGTGGGGGGGGGGGGGGGGGGGGGCGACGGGGGGGGGGGGGGGGAGGGCCGCCGGGGGGGGGGGGGGGGGAGAACGGCGATGGCGGGGGAGGGGGGGGGGGGGCGGCGATGGCGGCGATTTTTTTTTATGGGGGGCGTGCGCCCCCCCTCCACCCCCCCCCCCCCCCCCCCCCACCCCCCATCATTTTCCAGGTTATGCGATAACTTCGTAATAGTTGAAAACTGAGTTCCCTGCAGTTCCCTGGTTCTCTGCAGTTCCCTGCTGTTCACAATGGAGAAAAAAACGAAGACTTGGTGCTCCGCACTAAATTAATTGCACCAAATGACACCTCCAACAAAGGATTGGTCTTAACATTACATACTTAGTGTTTCTCCCACCATTTTCTTTCTTTCTTTTGTTATTTATTCATTTATTTATTAATTTTCAATTTCTGATATCCAATTGTGGAGAGCCACCTTTTGCAAATATCATTAAAAACAAATATATTTGTTATATCTCCGTCTTGGATACTGTATTTTGATTGGCCTTGAACGATTACGTGTCCGGTCTGTAAAAACGACTGGCACACTCCAACAATGATATTATCACACATATCATATCAGCCAGCTGTTGAGCTGTATCATTGTATTACCCACGCAATTTTCACCTACACTTTTGACGGTAGTAAACTATAATGGGAGCAGCGAACTAGCGACATTATGGGGATCACTTAATAAGGATACGACTTTTTAACTTATAATTCGTTTTGTTCGTGCTGGGCTTCGGGCTGATCGGACGTGCCTATTGGCTGCTCTCAGATCGCGTGGTTATTTGAAAAATTCTGGTGCGTCACTAACTGACAGTGATCAGCCTTTTCATCGAGCCTTCCTGCCATCTATTCCCTGGAGAAAATAGCTGTTGGTAAGCAATATTAAGCAAACAAGAGGCCGTGTCTTATTAGATAACCTAGTCCTGGGCAGTCCCATCTAGGCCCTAAGACCTAATATCGGTCAGAAATGGCCGATAATGGGACTGACTCTGATAACACAACATGGGATCAGCTATCTCAAAATACCCTTATGGATTTTCGAGGTCCTGCTGCTCATAGATATGAACAACCCCGCTCAACCCTAGACATCTTAATGAGTCAAGCACAGACTGATGATTCCCAATCCCAATCGCAAACCAGATCATCCAGAAAACGACCTAATTCTGCTAACATAACATATAACGAAGTGTATTCAGACTCAGACAATGACCAAGCAAATAATCCTAAACGACGTAACACCCAAACCCCTCCAAACCAACCAACTATGGTTCTAATAAACTCCCCTGATGTAAAACTGGCTAAAATTAACCCCATCAAGATTGCTAAAGCCCTGAACAAAATAGGCGGAAACATGATAAAAGATGTATCAAAAAACAACCAAGGTGGTCTAACAGTTAAATGCTACAACCCAGGCCAAGCCATAAAGCTAAAAAAGATAACACAATTAGACCAGTGGACCGTGACAGCAGAATACGCCAAGTCTGAGACCCAGAGCAAGGGGGTCATCACCGGCATTCCTATTGACGTCACAGAAGATGACCTTCGACTGGCCCTGGATAAATACAATATCATCGACATCAGACGGCTGATGAGAAGAAAAGATGGCCAGCTGGAAAAAAGCCTCTCTATATGCCTGACATTCAACTCAACAACCCTCCCTACTAAAGTACAACTAGGCTATGAAAACTTCACCGTAAAACCCTACATCCCCCCTGTAATCCGATGTTTCAACTGCCAGAGATTGGGACACACTGCGTCAAACTGCCGCAGTACAACTCGCTGCGTACGCTGTGGTGGAGCTCACTCTTTTGATCAGTGTCAACAAAGAGACCAAGTCAAATGCTGTCGTTGTGGCGATAACCATTCCTCGGCATATGGAGGTTGTAACACCATCAAGCAGGAGAAGAAAATCCAGAATCTGCGGATCTCCTATAACATTTCCTACGCAGACGCTGCTAAAGTTGTGAAAGCCGACATCTACATCCAACCTTACGACCATATACCCAACCCACACCAAAGCCACCAGAAATTACCAACCGACCGCTAATCACACCATACCCAATTCCAACCACCATAATCAACAATACAGCAAACAATAACCGAGCCTCGACAGTAAACGACACCAGACCACGACACACCTCTCGACATGTCACTACCCGAGATGTCAAGGTCTCTACCCAAGACGCTTCCACGCAGACCGATCAAACAGCTGCTACCCAGACAGAATCGCACCAGTGTCTGTTCAATGAACAATACCTCATGGAACTCCTCACAGGTGCGATGCAAATATGGGACACCATCAAAAAGAAGGACGACAGGGTTGCTGCAATACACACACTCATGGATCACCTTGGTCATTCAGAAGATATCAAAACCAAAGAAAAACCAACCAGACACAGAACGACATCCCAGTCACCAGTCACTACTAGGAGAAACAACTCGATCATCCAGTCAGAAACCGTCTCAGACAAAAATGGATCCGCCTACCACTGCTAAACAAAGTACCAGTCAAACACCTAAAGCAAAACCAAATAAAACATAATGATCAATTTTGTTTTCATGGCCAGTCTACTAATCTTACAATGGAATGCACAGTCTCTAGTTGCTCATAACTCTGAACTTAAAAATGCCATTAATGATTGGACGCCAAAACCTGACATCATATGTGTCCAAGAAACATGGCTAAAAAAGGATAAAAACTTCAGGTTATCAGGTTATGATATATACCGGAATGACAGAAACACCACTTCCAAGAAAAACGGTGGGGATGTGCATTCCTCGTAAAACATGGTATTGGCTTTAAGTATATCTTAGGTTCAGAAGACAACATAGAATACCAAATAGGTGAAATCTATGACTTTAATAAGAATACAATTGCTATTGTTAATATCTACAACCCCTGCACCTCGCTAGAACCTAATCAACTCAACCAAATTTTTGAGAAAGTCAATTGTAAATCTTGTGTGTTCTGTGGTGACTTTAATGGTCACAACCCCCTTTGGGGTAGCTCGAAAATAGACCATAATGGGCAAATCATTGAGGATATTTTCTCGCAAAATAACATGATTTGCATAAATTCTGGCGAAGGTACTCGAATCAATAAATCTCAGAACTCATTGTCTTGTATCGATGTCACTTTTGTTTCTCCTGGCATAGCCGCTAAATGTAATTGGTCAGTTCTAGACGATACGTGGGGAAGTGACCACTGTCCAATTACTGTTGAAGTTAATCATCCTATCCATCGTAATTCCACCAACACTGCACCTAGATGGTCACTCAAAAAAGCTGATTGGGCTAAGTTCGCAGAGGCATGTAACATCTACATTACTGAACCTAATATCTCTGATGACATCCAAAATATATATAATTGCTTCATGAACCAACTTAATTCTACTATGACCAACTCCATTCCTAAAACAAATCCCAATCACCCTAAGCCCCCTGCTTCTTGGTGGAATGACGACTGTCAAAAGGCCATTGATGATAAAAAAGAACGCCTTAAAGAGGTTAAGAAAAACTCGTCTTCCGACTGACTTTATTATGTACAAAAAAACTTGTGCTATCGCCAGGAAAACTATCAGAAACTGTAAAAGGAAAGACTGGGAAAAATGTTGTAGTGACTTTAACCCCCAAACCAACACCAAATTAATTCAAGCGCATTGGAAAAACACAATGCCGTAACAGTATCCCTGTCATTCAATATAACGACATCGATGCAGTCGGTGACAGTGACAAGGCTGAGGCTTTTGCTGATAGCTTTACTAAAGTTAGCAGCACAGAAAATTATATGCCTTCCTTTATTAATATTAAGACCCATACCGAAAGTGACTTTACTATTGCCGACAATGACGAGGGTATTATTAATGAACCATTCAATATTGATGAGCTTAATCATGCCATTGACAGTTCAAAATGCACTTCTCCTGGTAAAGATGGTGTTAACAACACTGTCATTAAGCATCTCCCTCTTAAAATTAGGGAGTATCTCCTGATTATTTTTAACTTAATCTGGCAAACTTCCCAATGTCCAAAGCAATGGAAGGAAGCCATACTTATCCCCATCATTAAACCTGGGAAAGATGCTACTAAACCAACTTCTTACAGACCTATCGCCCTTACGTCGACTTTCAGTAAATTAATGGAACGAATGGTCAACTCCCGCCTTCTTTGGTTTCTCGAGAATAATACTCTTATCTCCATGTATCAAAGTGGGTTCCGCAAAGGGGGAAGCACAAAAGATCATATCATCAATATTGAATCTAGCATTAATAAGGCCCGTGCTAACAAAGAGAGTACCCTTGCTGTGTTTTTAGACATAGAAAAGGCCTATGATATGCTGTGGAGAAAAGGCATAATTATTAAACTTCAAGCTCTAGGCATTCAAGGCCGCATTACTAAATGGATTGATAATTTTTTAAATGACAGAAAAATTCAAGTGAGAATTAATAATATTTTATCCAATCAAAGAACTCTTGATAATGGTGTTCCCCAGGGTAGTGTAATCAGCCCACTTCTTTTCAACATTGCTGTCAACGATCTCTCTCAAGATTTGCCTGACCTTCACATTTCACAATATGCGGATGATATAGCGATCTGGAAATCTAACAGAAATATTCACTTTCTCGAGAAAAAAATCCAAGAAGGTCTCGATAAAATCCATTCTTGGTGTATGCAATGGGAATTCAAAATTTCTACCCCTAAAACAGTTGCCGTTCTCTTCTCGAACAAAAACAAGCCCATTGTCAATCTCCACCGTCAAAATCGTGCTGTCAAAATCCTCAAGTCTGCCAAATTTTTGGGAATGATCTTCGACAGCAAGCTTACCTGGAAAGAACACATAGATAACATCATTGTTAAGTGTAAAAAGAAATTAAATCTCCTCCGTTGTATTAGTGGGAACTCGTGGGGAGCTGACTGTAAAACACTCTTTCAGCTTTATTACTCGGCCCTCATCAAACCGCATTTTGAGTATGGGTGTGAAGCGTTTGACTCCGCTTCCAGCACCATTAAACATAAACTTGACCACATACAGTACCAGGCCCTTAAGATTTGTACAGGTGCTATCCAAGGCTCTCCGTTATTCAAACTCCAACTGGAATGCGGAGACCCACCATTGGAACTACGCCGACAACTCCTTGTTAATCTTTATAGTATTAAGCTCAAAGCTCACCCCAACCACCCTAACCTACTTTTTGAGGAAGACAATTGGCAGAAACATTATTTTGCCGAAAAGTGGAGTAATACACACCACAAAACTCCCTTTGAGGCCCGTAATGCTAAATTACCTATCACCACCTTCCCTTTGCATAATCACTTCCCCTATTGGCATTATTATAAACCAGTTATCTCCACGGAAATTCTCAACCTGGTGGCCCATATGACAGATGACAATGACAAAGGTAATATTAGTTCTGAAATAATCAATACTACTTGGGGTAACACTCTTCACATTTTCACTGATGGTTCACTTAACCCCAATTTAAATACTGTAGGTTGTGGCATATATATCCCTCAAGTTAAATATTCTAACGGCACCCGACTTAATAATGGTATTTCTATTTTTACTGCCGAACTATTTGCCATTTTGCTAGCACTTGAGTGGATAGAACAAGTTAAACCTTTGAACTCCTGTATCTTTAGTGATTGTCAAAGTGCTCTTAAAGCTATTTCTAAACCGGCCCCTCAAAACAAAATCGCTTGCGACATCCTTTACACACTAATCAATATCCGTCACCAGGGTAACTCAGTCTGTTTTGAGTGGGTCCCTGGTCATTGTGGGATTCCTGGAAATGAAAAGGCTGATGATATTGCCAAATGGGCCGCCCATAAAAACAACATCGATCACTGTATCCCCTTTTCAGATACCGAAGTTAAAAGTCTTCTAAAAAAACAGCTCATTACCAACTGGTCTAAAAACATCCCCAAACTCGACCCTACAAAACACTACCAAATCAACCCATCCTTTTCGTTTGCCAGCTGGGGAAAAGGACGCTCCAAAGAAATTATACTTCACAGACTCCGCTTGGGCGTCTGCAACGGCCTCAAAAAGTTCCTCTTCTTTTTTGGTAAACACCCAAATGGTATCTGTGATACATGTGGGACTAGTGACGATGTAGGACATTTCCTCCTCAAATGTACGAAATTTAATAATCAACGATGTACCCTCCAACACGCCTTAAATTTCACTCCAGCTCAAATGACACTGACTAATATCCTTGACCAAAAACACAATTACCATCACATTCTCCAGTATGTAAAAAATTGTAATGTTAATATTTAATTTTGCTTTCATGGCCTTCTTGTTTTCTTGATATTGTGCATGCACAAAGGGATCATGGGAGAACAGCTGCGCTGGTGATCGGAAAGGCACAGTGTCGCCCCTCGTCACCCGGAGGTATGCGGACCTGAGAAAAGTACCGGGCTTTTGCTTGGGAAACGGTCCGGCCTTGCGGGACCCCTGCCACACTGTTGTCTGGAAGATTACCGGCGATCCTCCCCCCCCCCCCTTTTCCTCCGTGCAGTACTGCTATTTTTGTGTGTGCATGTCTTCCGCCCTCTCTTTTTACTTTTGTCCGTGTCAGCCTAGCAGCCTAGCCCGAGTCTCACCTTCCGATAACTATGACGTCACTGTTCTGTAACCACGCATGAACGAGAGTCACGTCACGCAAAGCATTTTGTTTGTGGCACAAAGGGCATAGAAATGCCAAAAGTGCCATTACCTTCTACAACAACAACAACTTATAATTCGTCAAACAATCCACAAGGGAAACTGACTAGGTAAATTTGGAATATATTTTCAGAGTGAACAAAGAAACTGGCAGGGGCGGGATTCGAACCTGCGACCTCCGGAATACCGTACCGGTGCTCTACCAACTGAGCTATCTTGCCCTATGTTGGCGGTCTCCTAAATTGTCGGTATCATTTTTATGTGTATCAGACATATTTCAATTAAACAAACAAAAAAGACAAAACAAACAAGCAAACAAACAGTTCCATACAACTTTCCATCTCTTTTTATGTGAACGTCTAGACACCAAACAATTAATAGTCTGGCCAATGACCGCTGGGTTTTCAAAACCTTGGCTTCGTCTCCGGCTTCGTCTCCGGCTTCGGCTTCGTCTTCGTCTCCGGCTTCGGCTTCGTCTCCGACTTCTGAAAAACTGAGAAGCAAACCAAATGGAAATATTCTAATTGTTGCTTTCATAATAAGCGCGGATCCGGGAAGGGGGGGGGGGGGGCAAGTGCCCCCCGGTAAATTGATTAAAAAAAAGAAAAGAAAAAAAAGAGGGGAAACAAAGAGGGGGAGGTGAGAGAAAAGGAGGGGGAGGGCAAGCGCCGATATTAAACATCTGGTGTCTACTTTTTGGCATAAAACTACTGAAAAATGCAATCAGGAAAAAAAGGTTATCAATCAGGCCATGGAACTGAAACCCTCCTAATAGAACCGGAGTATTTCCCGGAACCCTGAGATTTCAACTCTGTCCATCGATCCCCCTTCAATCCTCCTTGCTGGGTTCGATCCCCTTTTAATCCCTTTGCCGGATCTAGTGTAAACGCGCCAGTGCATCTCAACATAATCCCCTTGGGGAGTTTATTACAGGTTAAATGGCCCCAACCAGCAGGAAACAATGGATCACTTAAAAAATAACTGAATGACATACTAAATGTGCCTAAATCCTCTATGTCTTGCAGCCGATCTGCCGATGGTTTTAACACAGGGCAAGAAGGAACAGTCTGAAATCAAGCCCTTTTCTTGAAAACTTCAACTGAACTGAATTAAAACCAAGCAAAATTGCGGATAAATTAAAAATGAAGGGGAAAAACTGCAAATTAGACGCCAAAAATGGGGGAGAGAGAAACTTGGATTTTTGTAGTCATGCATGACATGGCTGAAAATGGCCAAAAAATATTGGCTTAAATAATGATATAATATACTTATATAGGCCTATACTCCATATAGGCCTACATTGTAATCTTAACAACTTTTGTTCAAAAAAAGTCAGTTGAAAGTGGTCAGGAATCGCCTCGGATTGCACCACGGAGCATCCAGAATCCCTTAAGCGAGCCCCGGACCCCACGCCGTAAGGGCTTCGCGCTCGCATTTGTCCGTTTTGGGTGTGCTCCCAGTCTACAAAATTCATGGATCCACGCCTGATAATCAACCGAAAGAATGTTCCTGAAGCAGAACATGCACCAAAATTTGGAATTTTTTAATGTGGTTTGCTTCTCAGTTATTCAGAAATCGGAGACGAAGCCGAAGTCGGAGACGAATCTAGGGTTTCGAAAAAACCCTAAGTGTATCTTAAAGTCGTTTTTAGAGAGTGAGGGCGCTCCGACATGTCACCGTTTCCAAGTTTTAGAAGGTACTGAATCGGGCAGAGATTTAATATCATTTTGTAAAATAAGTTTAACAGGATGTGCCAGTGTCCCAGTAATTACTCGGACACTGGCACATCTTGTTTGTCCCACACAGAGAAAACGCTGTTTAAACTTTTTAAACAACCCCGGGTTGTTCATGTGCCCTGCTCTGGTTGTTTAAGAAGGGAACATGAACAACCCGGGTTTGTTTAAAAAGGTTTAAACAGCGTTTTCTCTGTGCACATCCTCCGAGGATACTGGTTCGAACCCTGGGAAGGACAACCACTTTCTTCTGGACCTCGGGAAGGCAGTTAGATTTCGTCTGGAAACGTCATTGATCCCAGTGTTTTGACGTCATGACACTTGTCCAGCATACTCGGCAGAAAGAACTCCGACGTGTCACCGTGTGGACGTTTTGGAAGGCTTTGCATCGGGCAGAGGTTTAAAGTCATTTTGTAATAAGGCCAACAAATTGTTGTGTTTCCCTCGGACAGTTACAATTGGAAAAGAGGGTCGGTCGGTCGGAATTTGTCCCCCCCCCCCCGGTTCAAGCACATCAAGACATTTACTCAAGTGGGATTGGAATATCAAAGACAAGTTTCCCACCACTACCTGCTCATCTATTATTGGAATCGAGTTGAGCCATACCGTCATGTGACCGATTTCGGAGAAGCAAGTTTTTGTTGCTTTTCTCTCTCGGTTGTAAGATGCTCAAAGATGTGCTGATCGATACATGGCCCGATTGATATCCTCGATCGCTCGCACGCGCCTTAATTCTTCTCTCGTTAGACCACTGCATTATTGTAGCATATAATAGTAGCTATAATGGGAACAAGATGGGAACGTCAGTCCGTAGACTTGGTCCTACCTCCCCGTAAGGTTTGGGCTCAATGTTTCGGTGACAGGAGCCATACGCAACACGTGTATAGCCCATAATATTAACGACAACTAGACTAGTTTCCAGCCCTCGCGTGGTCTTTATTTGCATACCGCGCACGGAGTTTGATCGAGAAAAGAACCTGAAAGTTCACTCCTGGTGGCGCCCTTCCGGAGACATTGAATAAAAAAATGGTTAACTTGCAACGATTCTAATTTTGTTTTACATTGATTGGAAAATCACCCCTCTATAAAAAGGCCCCGATCAGTAAAATTGTTACTATCATTGTAATTTTAATATATTTTACCTTCTGTACATTGAAGCAATTTTGTTGGTTGGAATAGAAAAATTAACCCATAATATAATATATCAATTTATGGGTACAAGATGAAAAAGTCCTAAAAAAGCTAAAACAAAACGTTCCCAAAAATGGCCCCAGCATATTAAGTATAACGTTATGCAAACATTCGTTGCCGTCATGTTCGAAAGACGATAATTATAAGCATCGAAACCAAACCATTACTATTCAACAACGTTAAATCCAGCTGAAGACAAAGGGTTTCTGGGACGTTATACAGTTTCGTTCCAGTGTGACGATTCCATGACATGTTGAAACGATAAAACCCAACGTCATCAAATACAACATTCCAGTAACGTTCCAAAAAGGTCACAACAAAAGGTTCCCAAAGTAGTCCCAGGAAGTTAATATATAACGTTACAAACGTTCGTTGCTTTCATGTTCTAAAAACGTTATACTAATCAGGGAGACCAAACCACAACTATTCCACAACGTTACGGTGAGGTTATGAAAAAGGGTTTTTGGACGTTATACAGTATCGTTCTAACCGAACGTTTTGTAACAACTTTTTCAAAACGTTAGAATACGTCATCTGATATGACCTTTTCAGAACGTTACTAGAAGGTCGTAACAAAACGTTCCCAAAACTACCCCAGCCATAACGTTACAAACGTTTGTTGCTCGGGGTCATACATCCTGTGAGGACACGGGTTCGAACCCTGAGAAGGGCAACCTCTCTGGAGCCCGGGAAGGCAGTTTCGTCTGGAAACGTCGTTGACCCCAGTGTTTTGACGTCATGACACTTATCCAGTGTGAGGGGCGGGCATACTCGTTTTGGAAGGCTTTGAATCGGGCAGAGGTTTAAAGTCATTTTGTAATAAGGCCAACAAATTGTTGTGTTTCCCTCGGACAGTTAAAATTGGAAAAGAGGGTCGGTCGGTCGGAATTTGTTTCCCCCTGGTTCAAGCACATTAAGACATTTACTCAAGAGTGATTGGAATATCAAAGACATCTTTATTCAAACTATCCTATTAATACAAGTTTCCCGCCACTACCTGCTCATCTAATATTAGAATCGAGTTAAGCCATCTTAAGCAAGTTGGTTGCTTTTCTCTCTCGGTTGTTGTAAACATCGAGAGATATGTATACATGTCTAAAAAACATTGAATTGGTTGTATGCAGTGTTGTAGTCGAGACCATCACAAGACCCTGCAAGACCAGCACAAGACCAGCACAAGACCAGCAGTCTTAATCCAAGTCTTAAGCTATTCAAATGAACTGTAACAAAAGCATTCCTTTGTCATGGTTTATGCATGTTACTTGTGCCTGTTACAAGCTGGTCTTGTGAATGGTCTTGTGCCTGGTCTTGAAATGGTCTCGACTACAACACTGGTTTGTTACATACGAAGAAATAATACACTGGTTGTATGTACATTGCATTTTTACAGGTTCTGTCCTTGTTTCTATTCTTGTTAGACCTCCCCAGACCCAAAGTTTAGGGTTTTTAGCTAGGCTACTCTTCAGCCCGAATGGAGCTTTGACAAGCGCGACGGATCGAAGTCGTCTTCACGCTCACCCGGGCGTGTTTAGGCCTAAACGTTAAACGAACCACCGGGTTCATTCTTAATATGAAAAAATACAAGGTGCATCAAATACAAACACATTTTGAGACAGAAAGGCCGAGTTATGTTTTTATTGATATTTATTATTATTTTTCTTTAAATCGACCTTGAATCTGTCGATTTTTACGGTCGATCCGAGGGCAACACAACCATTTGTTTTGGCCTAAGCCACATCGGGGTTCCAACTGCGCATGCGAACATCATGATTCACAATTTAGTTTTGGAAGATAAAACAAAGCTGGACACAAGCCGTGGTAACCGAATCCGCATTCTGCATTTTTTCATCTAAAAAAAGAAGAAGATGGAAACTTTTGTTGGCAAAAAAGTAGAAAACATACAAAACATCTTAAACCACAATACCGTAAAAAAATTCTAAATTTTGCATTTAATTCACAAGAAATTTCCCGCTATATGATTTTGCGTGTGTGTGGCGAACCTTTTATCTCTCGAAACTAAATCGTGAATCATGATGTGCGCATGCGCAGTTGGAACTCCGAAGTGGCTAATATCAAGTTGACCAATATGTGCCACTTGACCAGTTGGAAGGCCTGTGGTCTTTTGGAATGACAGGACTCTGGTTCAAAGCGACCGTCACGTCGAGGAAACCGATCTGACCCCCCAAAACAAGTGGTACATGCAATACCAACTGTATCCTCGGACAATGACCTGCATATATCAACACCGCCAACATCAACAGACAGTACATGTAGTCTGAAACAACCCATGCTCTCCAAACTGTGTGTCCTAAATGCCCAGTCTGTGTGCAATAAAACCAACCTACTGACTGACTACTTTATTGAACATGATTTTGATTTGATTGCACTGACTGAAACTTGGTTATCAGCTACTGATAAACATGATAAAATAATAGGTGAATTATGCATTCCTGGATATGACATGTGTCATGTACCTCGTCCAAATGGAACTGGTGGGGGTATTGCTCTCATATATAAGACTAATATCAAACACGGCCCAATAACATCACACAGTAGTGGTAATTTTGAAAGTCTATGTTGTGATGTAACTGTCAAAGGAACTTTCTCATCCGTGAAGCTGGTAATCATCTATAGGCCACCATACAGCTCAAAGAATCGTATAACACCTACAATGTTCCTTGACGATTTCTCCGAATATGTCAGTGTACTCTCGGCATCCCCAAGCAAGTTGCTGATTGTTGGGGATTTTAATTTCCACTGGGATACAGATGATTCTGCTGCTCGCCACCTCAATGATATAATTCAAAACACTAACCTGAAACAGTTTGTATGTGCTCCTACACATGTGAGTGGCCATATATTGGACCTTGTCTTTGCACGACCCACGGACAACCTAATTGATTCAGTGGATGTTGCATGTTTTCCGACAGATCATGCTGCTTTGCATTGTGCACTGAATCTGACTAAACCTCAACCAACTAAGAAGCATATTTCCTATCGGAAATATGGATCTCTAGACCATGACAGTTTTTCCAACGATATTAGCCAGTCAGAATTGTTTACCAACCCGTCCAATGACCTCCAAACACTCATAGATCAGTACAACTCCACACTGAAGTCTATTCTGGAAAAGCATGCTCCACTGAAAACTCGCTGTATTACCATTAGACCAGCCAATCCATGGTATTCCCCGGAGATTGCCGATGCCAAGAGACACCGCAAGAAATTGGAGAGACGCTGGAGGAAAACCAGATCAGAATCTGATAGAAACCAATTTAAAGCGCAACGACTCTGTGTTGTTAATATGATCAACAGTGCCAAATCATCATACTTCAAAGAAAAACTAGCCAGCTGTGGGAACCAGAGAGAGCTCTACAAAATTGTTGAATCTCTACTCCACAACAAAGGAAAAACTAAACTACCCACACACGACAATAAACAGGAATTGGCGACAACTTTTAGTGATTATTTCATAACAAAGATTCGGAACATTCGTAATAATCTTGACCGCGATCTAGATTGTATGCAGCCGTATACCACCGAGTCATCTCACTCTGATATTGCACCATTGGAAGAATTCACACCAGCTCTGGATGAGGAAATCAGGAAAATCATCAAATCATCACCATCAAAGACGTGTGATTTGGATCCAATTCCTACCTGGCTCCTAAAGAACAATCTGAATATTTTGACTCCAGTTATCTCCAAAATTGTCAACCTGTCTCTTCAATCTTCTAAATTCCCACAGCAATTTAGAAATGCCCTGGTGACTCCTCTGCTGAAGAAACCCACCCTCGATCCTGAAAACCTCAAGAACTTTCGTCCCGTATCCAACCTTTCATTCATATCCAAAGTAATAGAGAAGGTTGTTTATTCCCAAATTACTGATCATCTGACTGAACACAATCTACATGAACCATTGCAATCTGCGTATAGAAAACATCATGGAACAGAGACTGCTCTTCTAAGAGTTAAGAACGATATTCTCCGGGCAGTTGACGATAAGCGTGGTGTGTTCCTTGTTCTCCTTGATCTCTCTGCAGCATTCGACACTATAGACTATGATGTTTTATTCCACCGCCTTCAGTCCATCGGTGTTACTGGTCCAGCCCTGCAATGGATTAGATCATATATATGTCATCGAACACAGACTGTGAACATCAATGGATCTTTATCATCTCCCATCTCACTTTCTTCTGGCGTCCCTCAAGGATCAGTATTAGGTCCCTTATTCTTCACAATATACTCCGAGCCTATTGCCGCTATTGTACGGAGGCATCAACTTCAAGTTCATTGCCATGCAGACGACACACAAATATATGGATCGTTTCATCTAGGAAACCAAGACGACGAACATTCCGTGAGACAGCGTATTGAACAATGTGTTTGTGATCTTAAGCAATGGATGACCAGGAATAAATTAAAATTTAACGACGACAAGACCGAACTTCTAATTATCACTTCCAAACGTAGCCAGGATAAAATCAGATGCAACCAGATGCAATTTGGGACTTCTAATATTCAACGTTCTACGACTGCACGTAATCTTGGCATCATGTTTGACAGCACGATGTCAATGGAATCGCATGTCAAGAAAGTTTGCCAAACGTCATACTACCATATTAGAAACATCAACAGCATCCGCCGAATCCTGACTGATGAGTCGGCTGCCATCCTTATCCATGCTCTCGTGACATCAAGGTTGGATAATGGCAACTCACTTCTGTTTGGAATCACCAACACTCTCATGTGCAAACTTCAACATGTTCAAAACACTGCGGCTCGTGTCTTATCCCGAACACGGAAATTTGACCACATTACTCCAGTCCTGAGAAATCTTCACTGGCTTCCAGTCAAACAGAGGGTTGCCTTCAAAATAATCCTACTTACCTGGAAAGCCCTCAATGACAGCGCACCAACATATCTGCAGGATCTCTTCACCCAGTATTCCCCTAATCGCCACCTAAGGTCATCTGACAAACATCTTCTTGTGACACCAAGAACTAGAACATCGTATGGGGACTATGCCTTCTCAGTTGCGGCGCCCACTCTATGGAACTCTTTGCCTCAGGAAATTCGTAGCTGTCAATCTTTACATACCTTCAAATGCCTTCTTAAAACATTCCTGTTTAACTCAACTTATAATTAGATTGCTGGTTTTGTTTCAAGTATACATACATGTACATGTATATTTAATTATTTGTAGAGTTCTGGACAGTTTCTTTTTTTTCAAGCGCCTCGGAATATGTCTACATAGATAGATGGCGCTTTACAAATCGTGGTGTGCCCGGCAGAAGGGCATATAGAACGCATTGAAGCGTAAATACACATTCCGGGAAAATCGACTTTAAGGTTTATGTGTTGGCATTTCTAAATTAAAACTCGCAAACGGTTGATGTTTTTGTCAGATAAAAATTATTGATATTTCCAATAATGCTGTGCATTTTTTAATATAATTATTGCTAAGTTTTAAGTTATTTACATCTTTATGCTAATGCCCTTTTGCCGGGAAGTCATTCTGGCATAAACGTGCGCTTAAGCGGCATGTGAAATGCTAATGCCCTTTTGCCGGGAACAAAATTTGCTCTAAGCGCGCTTATGCCACACTGAAGTGCAGAGGTGAACGCACTTTTAGCATGTATTGTTACATTGGTATTACACGCTAATGCCCTTTTGCCGGGAACAAAAAATGCAAAATCCTCTTATGTCCTTTTCATTTTGTTAATTACGTCATAATGACGTAGCCCCTTGATACAAAATGTATATCAAAATGAAGATACTCCAATACTCTTTCGATTACCCCCAAAACCTGAATTTGACCTTTTGACCCATGTTTCGTCCTTATGCCCTTCTGCCGGGCACACGACGAAATGCTTGTATTATTATTATTAGTATTATTAATGCTGAAAAGGACAATGACATATTGTTTCCCTGAAAAGTCGTCGACCGTAATTTGTGATGTCATGACACTTGTCCAGTGTGACGTCATTCAAACGACTATACAAGACTGTATAAGGTTGCAGTAAACCGATTTGGTCGAGCTCCTATTGTGGCTGTGTTCGAATCTTTATGGAAGTCGCCCATTACAAGGCTATTAGCCTTTTGAAGTATGGCGGACACAATAGGAGAGGGCGCTATTTGATTTGGGTATACCTTTTGTTAAACCACAGGAAATTTCAAAGGTGAAGATTAGGCATGATCTATGGATTGTACTATGGATTTTACTTTAACTCAAAACAATATCTGATTCTGACTTTCACTGGAATTTGTGTTTTCACAAAATGTTTACCCAAATGAAATAGCGCCCTCCTGTTGTGTCCGCCATACCTCTAAAAGGCTAATGATGCACAATATGGGGCAGAGGGACCCCCCCCCCCCCCCCCCTTGTGTTGGTCATTATGTTCCCGGAATCTCAGGAATTCTTTTCAGAGGTCTAGGGGGATGTGTTAGGTAACAATAGTCTGGAGAGTGTATAGGGTATATGGACAAAAAGGGGGGGGGGGGGGGGGGGGTACCCTTCTGTCCCATATCGTGCTGGGTATAGGCTGAAAACTACCGAGTTAAGAGGGCTTGGCCCATAAAGCTATACATGTATTACATTTAATACAGCTCTATGTGTTGGCCACATTTTAGGTTGCCAGCCCTACCACCCTTACAGTTTTCCTTGGTCCAGATCTAAATAGAGAATAATATTCAATAGAAACCAAAGATATCCCAGTTTTCAGACCTATAGACCCAGGCGGGGTAACTTCCACACGTCAATGGCATCATTCAAATGTATTATTCTTGCAAAATCCGGTAGGAAAAATACTGCAAGAGTATATGGCATTAATAATGTTCAGTTGTTATGTATAATTGGGAATTCAAATTCCAGGATCTGTAACGGGCCTGACAGACATTTTGTTATTGCGACCATTAACGTTAACAGCCTAATTTTACCGAAAACAAATTTAGAAAACATCGCAAATTTTCGCAAACGGGCAGAATTCTGCCCGTTTTCGTCACGTGACATTGGCGGCTACCGGACCTAATATTCATCAGAAATAGTCAGAAGATTTTGGTCTCGGAACCAGACTAAAAAGAACAACTTACACTGACCTAGAAAAAAACAAAAACAATCCCTATACCTTTAATGGATGCTTCTTATTACGTCAGATAGGCTATTGGCTGCTTTATGATACACATAACGTACATGCACCGCGCTGGTAATATGATAATGACGGCGCCTGCGGACAAAACACGACAAATCCCCCTTTTAGTAATTAAGGGCTAATGATGAGTCCCCAGTTTAAAGTGGCGGTGTTGATCAGAAAACGCACTTTCATGCAGTTTTTTCGCACGAAAATTGTGATTTAATTAGCAGCTAATTAGTGGGCGGATTTGACGTCCGTCATAAATAGGGCCTGCCCAGTATCAGTTGAATTATGGAATGAGGAAACTTTTAAAGTGGCAGTTTTTATCATAAAACGCAGTTTTTTAAACTCTTAAAATGACTCGTCATTAATATCTCATAGTAGTGCGGTCCAAATTGGGTGGTCCATCCTTCACCAAGGTACATAAACATTTCATTTTCAGAAGGCTTTACTCTGTCTGAAAGTATCGAAATCACAATGGTGTGTGCAAATTAAGAGGCAAGTTCCTCCACCATGGTAAATAGATGATTCGTTTTCAGAGGTCTTTCTGCCCAGAAGTATCACCCCCTCAATGGTATGCTCGATTCGGGAGGCTCGTCCTCCACATGGTACACAACGTTCTTTCTTTATATTTAGAGAGGCCATTTCTCCTCTGTCTAAAAAGAGTGCCACACTCATAATCGCATGTTCAACTCACAAGGCCTGTCCTCCACCATGGTACACATATATTTCATTTACAGAGGCAATTTCTCCTCTGTCTGTATGTTCAACCCACGAGGCCTGTACTCCACCGTGGTACACATATATTTCATTTACAGAGGCAATTTCTCCTCTGTCTGTATGTTCAACTCACAAGGCCTGTACTCCACCATGGTACACATATACTTCATTTACAGAGACAATTTCTTCTCTGTCTGTATGTTCCACTCACAAGGCCCGTACTCCACCATGGTATACACATATATTTAATTTACAGAGACAATTTCTCCTCTGTCTGTGTGTTCAACTCACAAGGCCTGTCCTCCACCATGGTACACATATATTTCATTTACGGAGGCCATTTCTTCTCTGTCTGTATGTTCAACTCACAAGGCCTGTCCTCCACCATGGAACACATATATTTCATTTACGGAGGCCAATTCTTCTCTGTATGTTCAACTCACAAGGCCTGTACTCCACCATGGAACACATATATTTCATTCATAGAGGCAAATTCTTCTCTTATCATCCTTTTGTTTTGTTTTTGTCTCAAAGAAACAACATCGCAAGATTGTACCCAACCAAGGTACAGTAAAGTATGATTTTCAGAGGGTTTTTCTCTGTCCCAAATATCACACCCAGAATGGTGTGTGAATATGGAGGCGTTTGACTTTACAGTCCTCCAGCAAGGTACATAAAAAAGTAATTTTCAGAGGGTTTTTGTCTGCTTCTAATATCACACTCAGAATGGTGTGTTGGAATATAGAGGCATTTGACTGTACCATCCTCCAGCAAGGTACATACAAAAAGTCATTTTCAGAGGGTTTTTCTCTGCTTCTAACATCAAGCTCAGAATGGTGTGTTTAAATATAGACACCTTAAGTATTTCTTCCGATGGTTAAAGTTAGAAATACAGCAGGTGAAAGCGGAATGCAATGTAAAAATCGAAAGCCCGCCGCGTGATCGACCTTTTACGTTCAGGATCTTTTGCCTTGACAATCGAGTTTGTTTGATCGTTGTCTAAAAAAAGTAAATTAATCATTGCAACCAATCGACCTAATTACGCCGGGCTTGACAGGCGCTGATCATCGTATTCCCCCAAGTCCTATACAGGTTGTTTGGTGATTGCATGGTCTAACACGAAACAGTTCTTGCAAATCATGGAAATTCGGGTGTAAGCGTCCTTTGCGTGAGACTAATGGAGTGGCTTGGAGAACAAAATATTGTTCGAAAGAAGATGTTCACCAAAACTCAATAATAAAGTCAAATCGAATCAAATTCTTCTTTCGAACATTGTGCCGACCAGACGCCACTGCGGCGTCAGTGCTCCAATTTTTCTCCAACATCTGACAGGTTCTATGAAAGGCAACTCACTACTCGGACTCGAATGCATTAAGAAGAAATTGAATGAAAATCAACCCATAGTCGAACTCTACTGCGTTATAAAGTAATTTAATAACATTTAAATAGAGCATGGATGTGTCGCAACTTCACGGCCACTGTTTATTGCTTTTGTTATATGATGTTTTTTATTACCAAATATACTGACTAGTCGAGCGACGGACTCTGTAACCTTTACCGTATAGAATGTAAATTACAGACTGATCAAATTGTCGTCACTTCGGTCAGTCAATTTGCAACATTTCAAAACTCTTGTAAGCTGGAATGCCCCTTTGCGTTGCACAATAATCACATTTTATAGTTTCCCAACTAAGCCCAGTCAGATAACGAAATAATCGGGGGAAAAGGACACCTATGGCGAGGAAGAGGGGAGAGAGAGAGGAGGGGAGGGGGAAGAGGGGGAGGGGGAAGAGGGGGAGGGAGAAGAGGAGGGGAGGGGGGGGGGGAGGGGGAAGATTTTGTTACAATAACGTGACCAGTGGATAAGTCTGGAAAAGCCTGCACGTATACGTACGTGACCAGTCATTAAGGAAAGAAGTCATTTGAAATCTGAATAAAGCCTATATCTGTACGTACGTGACCAGTTTTTAAAGAGTGCCACTTTCTTTGCTGTTTACACGCTCTGTTGGGTTTTACAAAATTGAATTTCTTGTATGACGAGCGTGACAATGCAAAGGGTGGAGAAGCCAAAAAAAATGCGTCGAGGTCGGCCCATGCCTTTCCCCGACAGCTACGCCTCTGAAAGGATGACAAAATTGTAAAGAAAACAAATTTAAAATTAAAAAGTGAGAAAAGAAGCAACAGAATTGGAAGAGGCACATATTGTAAGGGTGGGAGAGAAGAGGAGGCGAGGTTATAACTGGAGAGGGGGGGGGGGGGGGGGGGGGTAGAAGCAAGGCTATAACAACACCTAATGTGTACACTACAAAATGGTGGTATTATATTAACACAATGTGGTGTATTGAACGAGTGGTTCAATATAAATACCGCCGAGAGTGTTCATGTAACACCACGTTTTTGTTTCAGTGCGTCGTGGTCGTGGTCGTTGCCGTCGTCATTTGTGTACATTGTATCAATTACGCACAGTATAGCGCTACGATGCATATTCCAATCCTATATTATGGTCCTCGGTAACTGCATTTTCTGACAGAAGGTTCCCGATGTTTTATATGGTTTCCTTATCAGATGGATGCCATTTCTAAGCAACATCTCTTCAAAACATTCCTGATGACTCGAATGATTTTTGGAATGTTGTTATATATCCTCTTTTGATAAGGGGTTTCCTTCTATTACAAACAAAACAGCACCCTCTTGCATGACTAAATTTGAAAAGGTTTTAAAAGAATTGAAATTGGCCACCTTAATTTTACTTCAGATGAAAAAAAGTACAGCAGTACTCTCCCACCATCGATCCTGCTCAGGACGTTCTATTGTTCCTACACACTAACCCATCCCCATAGACTAAGCACACGTTTACTCGTGAGGACACCTTCCAGACAAAAGAAAAAACATGAGGACAGTATTGTTTCCTTTGTTATACCCTCTTTTTTTGTCCTCACCAGTACGTCAATAATAATACTACTAATAATAATAAATGTATATATATAATCTGGACTCGCCATGCGTCTATAAACAGCTGTGTGACTACTGAAGTCAGCAGCCGCCATATTACCATGCCCATAAAGTGATTAACTTGTAAAATTTGCAATTTATTTTGATACATTGAATTCTTAAGAAAATTATCCCCCAAAAAGGCCTTTGTAAAATTATTACTATAGCATCAATTTATGGAAACTAATAAATCGCCTGATGCGAAAGAGAAATATCGTGCCAAATATTTACCTCTTACTTCCGAAAATCTAAAACACATACGGACTAGTGAAACTCGGTGTACTCTTACAAAGATGGAAATTTATGAAATAATTTTGTGGCAATCATTGGGTAAAAACTTAAGTAGAAGAATACAATTTAATTTCTTTTCTGGCTAAATCTTGTTGAATAAACGTACAGGACTCATTACCAATTTCGAAAGAAATTTAATGTAACCGCTGATAAGGACGGTGAGTGAAGCTGTACGCCAGACACTCAAGCCAGCCCGGCTTAATTTAGAACCCATTGGCTGCAGGTAGGTAAACAAAAACGCGCGCTTTGCAACTTCTGTAGCCATTTTCGTTCCTACGCTAGTAGGCGAAATGAAAAGGAAAGCTCAAATCGGTGTTTCACCTGGGTATGCTAACAATGGATGTTAAGGTCAAAAATAATATTTAATTTTTCCCCTGTCTACGAGTGTTTTTCCAAAATTTTATTTGAAAAATAATGGCAATAAATTTCACGCTAAGTATTTATTGGGGGTGGTTAAAGTTAGAAATCATTCTACCAAAAATTATGGCAGGTGAAAGAGCAATGCAATGTAAATGGCCCTATGCGGGCTGCGCGAGGTCGCGTGACCATTTACTTTCAGGCTCTATTACGAAGGTTTTCAATCTTCACGCAAATGGCTGGAATCAGTTACGTATAAAGGCCGGTTTTTAGTCATCGCGCGATGGTCGCGCGTCTGAAAAACTGACGCGCGATCAGCCTACACACGGTTTATAGTTGTCGCGACCGGTCGCTGAAAGACGCTGGCGACGTCGCTAAAGAGTTCAAATAATTGAACTTTGACATGGTCGCTGACCTCACTTTTTTCAATGGGCCAATAGAATTGCCTGATCGGTAAGAAACGATGAATATGCAAATATGGCATACAAATATATCCACTATCAAAAACAGCGAGAACGTCCTATATTATATTTATGCGTCTTAATATTTATTGTTATTAAGACAGCTGGGACAGACATTAATCGCACATCAAAACAGCTGCTAACTCCGATAATTAATAATTATCGCAGCAAAAATAATTTTACGTTCAGCAGTGGCAGGCGTGATCGTCACACGTCGCATTCGAATTCCAGACGCGCTGTGCGTATGCTGCGCGTGTTTTTACAAACGTCGCGTGACGACTATAAACTACACAAAAACAGCCTAGCGTCCAGCGACCATCAGCGTCGGACGATTTTCATCGCGCGACCGACTACAAACCGGCCTTAACAGTCCATCGTAATAAGCCAGTTCTGTATTTCAACTGTGCATGTGCTCAATGACATTTGATCCCGAATGACCCGCGTGACCTAACGCGCGCGTGTGAACGCAAAAGGTGGTCGCACGACGCGCATGTGTTAAATTCAATCAGAATGGGCGTTCGCGTAACTATAGTCTGGTTCCCTGACCTGAAGATTCCCTGACGTCTATATTTAGGTTAGGATAGATTTAAAATAGATTATAACGTGCACTTTTAGTCCGAGCGACGTCAGTGGCATCATTCAAATTTAATATTCTTGCAAAATCCGGTTGGCAAAATACTGCAAGAGTATGGCATTGATTTTTCAGTTTTTATGTATAATTGGGAATTCAAATTCCAGGATCTGTAACGGGCCTGACAGACATTTTTGTATTGCGAACATTAACGTTAACAGCCGAATGTTACCTAAAACAAGTTCGGAAAACTTCGGAAATTTTCGGAAACGGGCAGCATTCTGCCCATTTGCGTCACATGACATTGGCGGCTACCAGACCTAATATTCATCAGATATATTCAGAATATTTTGGTCTGGGAACCAGACTATCGCGAAACATGGCTGGACATTACGTCAGCAATTTTATTCCGAATAACCTTTGACCCTTGAGATACCGAACTGGCTTATTGTTCCAGGAAGATTGCATTTATCTCATGTAATTCATAATGCCTCCCTGCATGGGGAGTACAATCACTGCATTATTATCAGCCACAACCAAAATGTCTGCGGTATTCGAATGAAAACAAAAAACGATTGCCGCATTCACCAATGATTCCCCTTTGGGAGATTTCATAAAAACGAGATGCTCAAAATTACTTTGAATTATTTGCTTTGACCCAATTACAGGATTAATTATAGAATTAATTCGCAACAAAATACTTCTACTTATAGCGTCAGTAAGCTGACAACACAGTTGCAAGGAGTGTTCATATATACTTGGTGTGATTAAACACGTACGTACATAAAATACCAAACCTGAAGAAAAATATTTGCGACAATCGAAATGAGCCACATACACATATTTTTCAAATCTAAACACCTATATACGGAGTTTCGAAGGTTTTTAGATATAATCTTCTGAAAGATGGTAGCATTTCAGACGAAAATATACCTCAGGGCGACTGGTGGTACGGGTCTTTATAACCACCCGGCGAGCCACGCGATCAGTATTTTACTGTCGCTTTATATATATATGCAAACTTTGTAATTACTCCTACGTTGAGCGGTCAAACAATTTACATCTTTTACAAGTTCATCAGTCAGATATAGTCCCTTTAGCCTGGCTGGTTTCATGACCGAGCTATAACCGTGGGAACAATACGTTTTCAAATTGAAACAAATCAAGGATGTATTTAGGCCTACTAGTACGGGTTTTAATAAAGGCTCGGGCAACATTTGGGCAAAGGCATGGGGCTACATTTAGGGCTCGGGCTAAATTTAGGTACAGGGTTTGGGTTACATTTGGAGCTCGGGCTAAATTTAGCTGCAGCACAGTCGCCGGTTGGTTTTAATTTTCTATCCAACATGAACTCACTTAGTCTTTGACCAGAGCATTATATCCATGAGGCTCTACCGTGGACAGAAATGCTTTTCTCAATAAACGTTGTGTTTTTGAAAGAAGTGTCTCTAATGGAAAAAAATCAAAGGTGGTTCCAAAATGAATTTACTCAACATTTTCATTGTGCTGTGCATAAATTGTTTGGTTATACGGGTTGTGCCCATACTTTTTTTCCATTGAACTCAACCTTTACTTCATAGAATTCTCCAGCTGTGTAGATTAGGCCCGCGTGCGAAATACAAACGGTATGTGAACCGTTCGACGGTATGCAAATTAGGTCCTTCAACCGCCAAACGGTTTGCGAAGTACTATCCAGGCCTCGCTTTCAGATCCCAATCGAATCGGTCTCAGTACAGATATCAAACAAAAGAGGCAAATTACTCGTGTGGTTTCATCGAACCCTGCATGACGGACTTTAATGACCATACCGGCATTAATTCCCCACGGCCAAGCTATTGTGCCTGGAAAGGAGCATCATCACAAATTCGTACAATCCATTTCATGACTATGGCTTTGAAGAATTTCTTTTTACAATCCTACAACAGCAGCCAGTAATCCCATCAGTGCTCTATTGCTCAGCCACCTGGGGCCAATTTTACGGAGCTGCTTAGCACCAAAATTTGCTTAGCACCAACAAGACTTGCTTAGTTAAAACAGGGTAACAGCCAAAAGGGCATGGGATTTTCATGCTAAGCAAACAGCTGAATGCCAGCCAAAGGCGATTCATTTCACATCAAAATTTGGTTGGTGATCCTGTACTTACCAAGAAAGACTTTTCAAACTAAGCAAATTTTTGTGCTTAGCATCGCTGTGAAATTGGCCCCTGGCCTTTGGACCGTGCGCACTCAAGCGTATATTGTTTTATTTATTTATTTATTTATTACATTTCTTTACCCAGGGTGTGCCCAAACAGTTTAAAACTGGTTTCCATTGGGGCCCTGCATATTATTAGTTAAAACTTAATATTTACACATTCATACAACATATTTAAACAAATACAGTAATGTTTACACAAATAAATATATTTTCGGTTAACTTTTCAACTCTTCAGAAGCCTATTGCTGATTTACGGGATGGGCGAAAAACCCGCGAAAAAAAAAAAACCTTTTAGGGTGAAAAACAAGGGGAAATTCCCATCCGGCTCCAAAGTATTTTGGCAACCAAGTAACTCCGCAGATCAGCGTAAATGACAGAAATATCACTGATAGATGGCTTTACGTAGCTCCGATTTAAATGTACTTAAGGAGTTTATGGTTCTCATTTGTTCAGGCAGAATATTCCATATACTGGCACCACTCACAGCGAAACTTGTCACGTAGCATTCCTTTTTGGCGAAAGGAACCTTCAGTGCCATTTGGGTCGATTGTAGTGTTTCACGAATCACTGTAAGTGGTGTGAACAGATTTGTCATGTACAAATGAGTCATTTTGTTAAGGCTTTTGAAAACAAAGATAGCCTTTTTGGACTGAACTCTTTCTTTAAAAGGAATCCAATTTAGTCTGGCAAACATATCAGCTGAGGGGGTGAGGGAGGTACATTTAAGGATTATCCGTGCGGCTCTTTTGAGACATTTGTTGAGGGTATTGTCGTGAGATATGTACCTTCCTCCCGGGAATACCGGGAATACCGTTTAGAATCTTACCGCTGGGAGGCTGTCAAACGATTTCCATACCGTTTGTATTTCGCACGCGGGCCTTAATAACAAAACCAAAGGAAATACGTCTTGTTTTCAGTTCATAAAGATTATAACTAACACAATACCAAGTAGTCAACAAAGTTCAGCTGTGCCATGTAAAGTTTGTGCTACAGTCTGAAATACGCAGTATCTACGAATAAGCCAGTTCGGCATCTCGAACTCAAACGTTATTCGGGATAAAATTGGTGACGTAATGTCACGCAGTGTTTACGCGAACGCCCATTGTCATTGAATAAGCCAGTTTGGTATCTGAAAGGTCAAAGGTTATTCGGGATAAAATTCCTGACGTAATCTCACGCCATTCTACGCGAACGCCCATTCTGATTGAATTTAACACGTGCGCGTTGTGCGATCACCTTTTTGGGTTCACACGCGCGCGTTATGTCACGCGGGTCATTCGGGATAAAATGTCATTGTGCACATGCGCAGTTGAAATACCGAACTGGCTTATTTAACACGTGCGCGTTGTGCGACCACCTTGCGCGTTCATACGAGCGCGTTAGGTCACGGGTCATTCGGGATAGCTGTCATTGTGCACATGCGCATGTGGAAATACCGAACTGGCTCATTGACGATGTCTGTTGGATTTGGCTCAGCAAAGCAGGCAATAGAACACGTTTATTTTAGCTGTTGGGTTCTGTCTTCGCACTTTGCTTGTGGTTGGATTCTGTTGGATTAAGCATGGTGCCTCGGTACCCTCCGAAATGGTATATATATTATAGGGATAAGCGACATCATTGTAGCTCCCTGTGCAAACTATACACTATAAACAATTGTCCAAAGCCACGCGCAAGAGATAACTTACCTCTGATATTTTTGGCACGGCGATACAAAATGAGAACATTTAGTCATTTTAATCAGTTTAAGTACCTCAAGAGGAAATCTTAATCCTTCTTTATTTCTAAAGTGAACAAAGAAAACTGGCAGAGCAGGATTTGTACCTGCGACATCTGCTCTCGTTTTTTTTACTAATTTCTCCGTAAATATTACACATTATGGTATAATTTTTAATCTTAGATCTTGGAAACAGGTTAAGTAACTAACCAAAGAGATTAAATTTTGGGGTATTTCAGGGCTATGTGTACCTTTAACATGTGGCCATATGTTAATTTGCGTGCATTGTGTCAATTGTGCACAGTGTATGGCGCAAATCTGCATTTCCAAGCCGTACTGATTTGAACCTGCGACCTCCGAAACACCGTATCGGTGCTCTACCAACCGAGCTCTCTTGCCCTATGCTGGCGGTCTCCCAAATTGTCAGTGTCTGTGTTCGGGGTGGGGGGGGGGGGGGGGGGGGGTAATCAGAAGTCATAAACCCACAATGCCGTATAGCCAGGGATGACACCACCGACCTTACAATACAACCTGGGAAGCAACATCCTGGGGATCACTCAATGAGGATACCCCCGGTACGATTTTTCTTTGTTCACTTTGAAAATTCATTCAAATTACCAAGTCAGTTTCTCTTGTGCTTTGTTTGACGATATTCTTATTTTGAAAATGAATTAAACTGTTGCAAACTGCTGACTGACTGAATGGACCTCAAATATACAAATAAAAAAATTAGCTGGCCTGACGTTTCGAACTTAAGCAAGTTCTTCTATTTTGACTGAAATAAAAGGATTGTCCAAACGTACATATCTCACACTAGCGATGAAGCTTGAAGAAACAGGTGAATAGAAGACCAAGAAACTGTCCAGTTTTAGACGTGAGAGGAATACCTCAGAATATTATTCTAATAACAACTTACTGAATCAGGCAGGGACTGAAAAACCAATGCACATATCGCCCAGGGTGGGATTAGAACCCGGGTCACAGCGGTTTAAGAAGAGTAAAGTACCGGTACCACAAGGCCAACCTGACTCCCCTCGAGTAGGCCTAATTGGACGCTTTTATGTGCAAGTTGTAGTCTACCCAAATACGCGCAATCTTCTACGTAGCGGGTTTTCGTCCACAAATCTTATTTAAGACGTCGCCCATGTCCTTCCGGAATCTTCGGTTGGCCAGCCCGTAGATCAGCGGGTTGATCGCGTTGTTCAGGAACATCAGGTGAAGGACATTGGCAAAGAACTGATACGCAGCATCGGGCGGCTTACCAAAGAAATTCATAAACACGTAGACCCAGTATGGGATATAAGTCACCAGGAAAATCAACGTGGCCAGAAACAGCATCCGCGTGGTCTTCCGCTGCAGAGCGGCCGGCGGGGCGCCGCAGCTGGACGATCGCGCCCGTCTCGCCTCGGGGGGCGAGTCTTGTTGCGATTTTCTCGGACTTCCTGATTTTCCCGGAGTGGCGCTCTTTGTTTTCGACTTTGTGACTACAAATCCTGATACGGTAACGATACCTGACTCCCGTGCTCGGGGTTTGGAGGAAGCTGGCTTTGTCACCACAGAAGTGCTGGAACTGGAACAGGGTGGGTCCATCCCGGCCATGGCTGTCAGGTTTTCGGGAGGTTGCTTGACCGAAGTTTCCGGAATACGGGAGCCATTCCGGAGGATGGACTCCTCAGATTCGCTACAACCCGAAGGGTGTCCGGCTGCGCGCAGGCGGGCCGCGCCGACCCGGACATGCCGCCGAATCGCCCCGTACACCTTACCGTAGCAGACCACGACTATCAGCACGTCCGAGAAGTAGAACAGGACCTGCTTGGCGAAGACCACTACGCTCCAGCCGGCTCGGCCGGAGACGTAGACGAACAAGGGGATGTTGGAGACCAGGGACAGGCACAAGACGAAAGCCACTGCCCCGCGGGATCTCTGGTGGGTCAGGAGTCTCTTGCGGCTGCGGCAGATGCAGTCGTAGCGGTCTAGCGCTATAAGGGCCGTCGTCAAGGCAGCCATGGACAAGGAGAGATTGTTCACGACGACTATGGCCACGTAGAGACATTGAGGCGGCCAGCTACCAACAAGCTGCATCCCCTCGTAGATCACCTCACAGAAGCGAGCCAAGCAGGCGAACAGGTCAGCAGCGGCGAGCGCCATGATTAACACGGCGGTGCTAGTTCGGCGAGGCTTGGCCCAGAACAAAACAAGGATCATGAAGTTGCCGGGAAAACCGACCATGACGATCAAGAGATGTAGGACGAAGACAGCCGCAGAAAGCTGTACGGCAAAGAGATCAATTTCTCCCCCACCACCCGAGTCGATGTCAGACGCGTTGAAGCTCGGCGTCATAATTATCGTTAACATTCTGTAAAACCAATGGCAAGGTAAGAACTACATGTGTTAACGTCAGCAGCAGTCTCTTTAAACGCACGGCAGGGATTGAACAAGCGATGTTCGCGTATGTTCTTGGTGAAAGTCATGTAATGTTCCACAAGTGCGCGCTCGACGCTAAATTCAGAAATGTCACACTTGCGGTACAGAAATATATAGGGCTATCGCTGAAGGTTGAATGTTTTGGACTTCAAGCAAAAGAGCACCCAGTAACAATTTTCTGAGGCGCCTGTATATTCCGCCCACACGTGCAGTTTGTCAAGTAACGAGTATCGCCGGCTGCTATCATCAGTACATGACGAGTGGAAATAATAGGAAAAGACCGCAGTAAATCATATGGCGTACTTGTCCTTCATGCAAAGTGCCCGTGCTCACACTGCAGAACTGACGGAATTATATGAACATAGACTCGCCCAGTCGACATCAAGTGCGTAGATTCGAATCTACAAGTGGAGGCGGGGGATGACGATAAAATTCACCCACCGACCGTGGAAATTTGGAGGCGGTTGGGGGGGGGGGGGGGGGGGGGGGGGGGGGTCGGACAATTTCTAACACTAGCGGGCGCTTTATCTTATGCGTTGTGTAATACACAACGCATATTGCTGTTCATATGCCTACCCGCATTCTAACTTTCTTTCCGACAATATTACTGGAAATTTTACGTGAAATTTGCATTTACATATTTGGCTCCTGCTGGCGTTTTCGTTTAATTTTCGTTTTACCTTCATTTTTTAAAACAAGAATCGGGGGATTCTATTCCCCTGCAGGTCAAAAAGTGTATGGGGGATATATCCCTCCATCCCAACTACCCCCCCCCCCCCCCCCCCCCCACCCCCGTCTAGGCCCTTGCTAGACATAAACTCGCCCAGTTGTTGCTGGACACAGACTCGCCCCGGCCTAGTATCAAGATAAGGGTAATGGATGAGCCTAATTAAGGGCCATTTTTATTGATGTTTGACAGGGCAAACATACGCTAGCTATATACCTTATGCATGAGAGGGATGGATCCAGGGTGCTGACGGCAAAAGATAGCGTTCACTGCAACGTAAGTTTGCGAGAAAGTAGAAGACACGGAAAGATTCAAGTCCAGACCCGAGATGGGTTTCAGTCAGGAAATGAAATAGCTAGTCCGTATAAGAATTCAAGAGGAGTCCATGCCCTTACAACCTTACGCGCAGCGGCCATCTACAGGCATATTTTTGTCATTCCAAAGGTTGACCCAGGCATATCCACGCGTAACGAATACATTGATATATTATTCATCCTGGGCGTAGTTTGAACTGTGAAAAGACAACGGAAATGTTAGTTTTAGTAACGGGAGGAAAACCCCAGAACAATTATTTTAGGGCAAAACCCCACGCAATCAGGTAGAGACTAAAAACTCAATCCACGTAATGCACCTGCATGGGAATCGAACAGGGGTCACCAGAGGTAGAAGGCGAGGAAAGAACCACTACACCAACCAGCTGACCGCCATCTTTAATTGATTGATTTGGTTTATTGCTATTTATATTCAAAAAAGCATAAAATATAAATTGCCTTGGTTCTCGTGCTCCAAACATTAGACACATTAATATATGTTAAAGATTTTAAAATACAGTAAATGTATATTTAAAACATTAAATAGCCACTTAAATTTTATTTCAAAATGATTCAAAATGATTAAAATTGAATGCTGTTCAAATGCATTTTTAATAAGAAAAAAGGATAATAATAAAAAATAATAATAATAAAATAAAACATTAAAAATAAGATCTCATTGTTAAAGTCATTAGCCTCAAAGATGGCTCCTACACATAAGGTCTATAGCCTGACATCCCAACTGCTTTATGTTACAAAGTACACACATCAGCAAAATTGAAATGACGTAAATTTCAAAATGAGTGGGTTCTATACAATAGGAGACTTTTGAGACGTCGGTAGCCGCAGAAATACCGGTCCTTTTGACTAGTTCCGAGCATGCGCGCGTAGTTTGAGCATGCGCATGGATGTATTTTAAGATTGTTTGTAGAGTGCAATTTTAACAAACACCGCGGCAGATATATAGGTTATTATAGCATACAAAGCACAGACAAAAGTAAAATTGAACGGTCCCTTAGAATTATCATGACTAGATTAGATGATATTGATTAGATTAATTTATTCGTCACGTATTTAAAAATAGACATGAAAACTGCTTTCCTGAAAAAAGCAAAATGCTCTAAATATCTACACGTGCTTATATTTTATTGTATTGTATTTGTAATATAGTGTAGACCCCATTGAAAACCAGTTTTAAACTGTTTGGGCATACCCTGGGCAAAGAAACCAGCAGCAGCGGCAGCGGCAGCGGCAGCGGCAGCGGCAGCGGCAGCGGCAGCGGCAGCGGCAGCGGCAGCGGCAGCGGCAGCGGCAGCGGCAGCGGCAGCGGCAGCGGCAGCGGCAGCGGCAGCGGCAGCGGCAGCGGCAGCGGCAGCGGCAGCGGCAGCGGCAGCGGCAGCGGCAGCGGCAGCGGCAGCGGCAGCGGCAGCGGCAGCGGCAGCGGCAGCGGCAGCGGCAGCGGCAGCGGCAGCGGCAGCGGCAGCGGCAGCGGCAGCGGCAGCGGCAGCGGCAGCGGCAGCGGCAGCGGCAGCGGCAGCGGCAGCGGCAGCGGCAGCGGCAGCGGCAGCGGCAGCGGCAGCGGCAGCGGCAGCGGAATCGACGGTTTCTTCCCGGTATCGAAGATAAATTTGCCATTTTCTTTGGACACCCTTCTTTAATTCGAGTTAGAGAGTCCTTCCGGCTGACGGAGGGCGAAAAAGGCGAAGTGAGAGGCCTTTTGGAGGCCTTCTCTTCTTCGGGTTACCGGGTGGCTGAGAAAACCACAGGCGCCATCTTGAAATGGGGTCCTTAAAGGGACATAACACAGTAAGGTTCGTCGGCAATGACGTCATCATCACACCGGAATAGGTGTATAACGCCATACGCAAGCAGCTAGGTACCAACAAAGCCAAAAAAACATCGCTGAGCTCAACAACGGCTGGTATAATGTTACCCTCACAGATGAAAAGACTGTGAAAGAATAGCCAGCTGAGGTCTAACAATCAAACAAATGCTCTTCCATTGTGAGAGAACAAATGTGCTCAACTCTATAGTTGTTTACATAAAGGCACCCGACGAGATGACAGATGTCGTAGTCAACGCTATGATGGAGTACGGAATTGTCGCCAATATATAAGGAGACAATACCACACCTTTGACAAAGGCGTCGAGAACGGCGTCCGCAGCATGCTCATAAAGAGCATAAAGAAAGCCAATCCCAGTTACGTAAGGATAGGTTCCTTCACGCTTCCGGTACGACACAGGGGACAACAAAAAACGTGCAGACTGTGCAATGAGCCAGGTCACTCTGCAAGGGACTGTTCGGCCAGAAGATAGTGTTTCATCTGCGGCGCAAAACGTCATAGGGCAGAATACCACAAACAGACAGCAACCCCCTCCGACGACGAATACTCATTCCCAAGCGGCGAAGACACTGACGACCACGACGAGCCCGACAGCGATCACATTCCTATTCTAGTGATCCCCAGCGATGAGTACGACACCAACGAACAGTGATCGGAGAGAATGGACCGTTTCTCCGAGGAACGAGACGCTAACAGACAGACAATATCAGACAACGAACGTACTGGCAAAGCAAGGGCAGGGAGTAGATGGGAAGGCGACCCAAGGCCAGGCGACCCATGGCCAGGCGACCGAAGACCGGGCGACCCAAGACCGGGCGACCCAAGACCGGGCGACCCAAGACCGGGCGACCCAAGACCGGGCGACCCAAGACCGGGCGACCCAAGACCGGGCGACCCAAGAAAGAAAGAAGAAAACTTCAAAACGAACACTCGGATTAAAGCAAACAGTACCAGATAAATGAAACGAAAAACAAATTTCGATATGGAACACGACGATGACACTGAAAACACGGACAATCAAGACGGGGATTACGTTCCGTACGTTCGCCATGTAGTTCACCGATACAGGAAAAAACGAGGGACCGGCGCGAGGGCTCTGCAGAACCGTGAATCTTCGTTTTCCCGACCAGGTAGGAAAAGGGAACCAGGTAAAAAAGACAATGGCCCTGACAATAGCCTCCCTCAACTTAAATGTTTTAAGAAATAGTCAGAAAAGGAATATTCTCTTCAATTACCTTAGTCGTAAGAAAATTGCCATTGCTCTCTTACAAGAAATGGACGACAAACGAAATTGGGTAAAACAATGGGGCGGCTCCATCGCTTTCAGTCACGGCACTAGAAACAGTAAGGGGGTTGCTATTTTAGCTTCCAGTAAAAGCGTTCTCGATATTGTTAACAGTGAGCATGATAATGACGGTAGATGGGTTAAAGGGGACATTAAATTAAATGATAATCTAATTACCTTTTATTCGGTCTATGCTCCAAATATACTTGCTGTCAGAAATATTTTTTTCAGCATTTTGGCATAATATTTTACGAACACATGGTTGACAATCATTGCATTGTTGCTGGTGATTTCAATTGCCAGATTCTTGCAGATAATGTTATTACTTCCAATTATTACTGTCTAAAACAATTTATGGATGACAACAACTTATATGATGTCGGTCTCAACCGTAATGAAACTAAATATACCATTTTTTAATAAAGGTCTTAAACAACCAAGTCGAATTTATTATTTTTGGCCTCAGAAAATTGAATACCTTACATCAAGGCTTTGACAGTTGAAAACTCTGGTCTTTCCGACCATAGCCTTATTATTCTCCGTATCGATTTTAATAAAGTGAAATTAGGTCCAGGTCGTTGGATATGCAATAACGAGTCCCTAAAAGATGATGATTTAGAATGGAGGATTGTTCATTTTTGGAATTTTTGGGTTACTTACAAAAACTAAGCACGACTCCATTTTAGACTGGTGGGAAATAGGAAAAACAGATTAAAAGAAATTATCAGAGATTACACCTCACATAAAGTTCATATGCAAAAACAAAAAGAAACAAAAAGAACCTTCAAAAACAATATGATGCTTTGTTAAATACCCCCCCCCCCCCCTAAAACAAACATCGAGAGAAAACTCAAGGATCACGAATTCAGGGAATTAAAGAAAGCACAAATTTAGTATCGTAATAAAAATAATAAAAATCCGGGGGAAAACCAAGTAAATTTTTCTTTTTGGCAGTTAATCAACAGCGGAGTTTCAATACGATCTTTAATCTTAAGAACGATAAAGGGGAAATCTTTAATTCCCCCAACCAAATGTTGGACCATTTCACTTAAAAAGGATCATTAACCAATTTCAAGCAGTTCATATTGAGGAAGACCTTTTTTTGAATATGAATAAAGACATCAGTTTAGATGATCTCTCAGATGCCCTGAAAGATATGTCTAGAGATAAAGCTCATGGTTTGGGATGGATTAACCATGGAATCTTACAACCATTTTTGGATCTAATAAAGTACGATCTTTACGAAGTAGTCAGCTACTGTAAAACTAACAATATGCTTCCTCGCACTATGAACATGGCCCTTATTAGACTCCTCTACAAAAACAGAGGGGAAAGAGAAGATCTTAAAAACTGGAGACCTATTAGTTTGTTAAACGTTGACTACAAAATTATATCAAAAGTCATTACCAAACACTTATCTCATCTTATGCCTTTTATAATAGATGAGGCTCAGACTTGCGGAGTAAAAAATAGGAATATTCATGATAATTTAATGATAGTATCAGAAATACCATAGACTATATCAACAATACTAATCAAGGGGCAGCTATTATTAGTCTCTATCAAGAAAAAGCTTTTGACGGAATTGAATGGATATATTTGTACGCTGTTCTAGATAAACTCAACATACCTGTATATTTGAGTGATTGGATCAAAATCATGTATGCTTATCCCTTATTTCCATAAATGTTAATATTTTTTCACGGCACCCTTTAAAGCAACAAAGAGGATAAGACAAGGCTGTCCTCTTTCTCCCCTGCTGTATGCGTTGAAGGTTTGGGTAATTTAATTAAAAATAACGAGTTTGTTAACGGAATTGTTTTACCTATTAACGAGTGTATTAAGATCGCACAACACGCTGATGATACCAGTGTTTCTATTAATGACGACAAAAGATTTCAATGTGTTGAACAAAATTGTGTATACTTAGGCCTACAGTGAAGGTTACGGTTCCAGGATCAACTTTCAGAAAACAACTGGTTTGTGGCTTGGAGTTTGGAGAAATAGAACCGATAACTCGGGTAATTTCCAGTGGAAAAGGGATAAACTCCAAATTCTGGGCATTTATTTTGGCAAAAACATTCGTCCAGATAAAAATTGAGACGAGAAAATTAGCAAAAATTGCCATGTGCTGAATAGGTGGAAGGGAAGATCCCTTACCATGAACACGTATGTTTCCTCCGCCAACTTGGTTTTGCTCATTGTGCAGATCTACAGTTTACCCGTTGTGCTGTACAAGTGACGTCAGATCAGTTAATTTTTTTAAGCAATGAGGTGCTTATTTGCGTTGAATAGGCATAATGGTGTTGCGTAATTGAATTGCATAGTAGCCTTTTACAAGCAGTGATATTCGTTGATTTCCTCTATTGCTGTCATACTTTTCATGAGATTCTTTGGAAGCCTGGTTTTTACAAGAATTCGAATCCCATGGAAGAGTAGATAACGACCAACTTGAAACCTTCCTGGTGATTATTAGTGTGCAATACTTTTTTTGTCAGATTCACGAGTTCAAACCCGGTGTAGGTTGTGTTTCGATTCTGTAGCAGCAATTGATTAACTGAACCAGTGATCCCGGTGATTTTCGAATAGTGCAGAATTGAATAGCTTTCAATCATATCGATACCAATCACTATAGAAATATGCCGAGAATCGATACTATATATCTACTTCCGACTTTACCTGACAATGTTACAAAGAAATCAATAAATATTACTTTAAAAAAACCTTTGCACACCTGATTTTATGATGTGTGTCTTGGGAAACTTCTTGTGCACATATATTTCTGGTGTACATATATTTCTGGTGTACATCTGACAGAAAACCCCGGAAGAGATAATTTGAATGGTTCGTGTTGTCATAGCGTTTGTATAGTATTTTGGCAACACGTCTAGTAGCATCCCGATGTAAGACTATCTCACAGACATTATTATCATTGGCTACGGCTCTTCACCGTAGCCTGTCAATGACCAAATTCGAAGCCGTAGCCACAAAAGACCCGATCCGGGCAACGGCTTATACTGTGCGACTGCAGCATACCAGCCTGTGAATAAACTAAACTGATAAACCCGCAAAACACGTCAACATACGTGTGAAAGGTAGGGCTGTAGCCATTAATTCGGTGGTCGGGAGTACTTTGGCGTACTATGGTAGTGTCCTTTCCTGCCCTGATAACTTGATAAAGAAATTAGATGATTGTATTTAGGATTTGTACTGGCACGGTAAGAGAGATAAAATGAAAAGGAATACTGTTCAAGGTCCACCGAAAGTGGGTGGTACCGGAGTCATTAACGTTAATTTCAAACTCCAAGCCCTCAAACTAATAAGATGGTAAACAAAATTAGCCAAACTTGTGGATAGAGAAAGCGAGTGGAGGTAAATTGTTAGATTGAACATGTTAATATTTAACTGTCGTTTTTCATCAATACTTTTCTATTGTTAGGTTACTCGTGGTTTTGCATGCATGTCTTATTTGGGGCCAAATTTGAGGCTACATTGCCTGATATCGATTTTTAGCCAAGACTTTTCATTTTTACGGAAAAGTAGCCACATTTTGATCTTATATCTTTAAAAAGGCAAACATGAAAATCAACAGTTAAATATGAACGTGTTATTGGTACATTTTCAATAATCCTAAACAACTTGATCCTTGTACGCCACCATTTTACAGAGATATCCTTTTAGCCTTCAAACAAATTAATGGCAAGGTGGATATACATGTAGGCCTAAGTTGTATCAACGAAACGCTAGAATTTCCTATATTTTACAACACCGTCATTACGCAAGGCAAAAGAGAGATGGCTACAAAGATTTTGGGTATTGTTCATCTTGGACAAGTTTTAGAAAACGGCAGGATTATTTCCCCACAAGCATCAGCCAAACGATGTAATATTAAACCAATCAATGCAGGTAAAATAGTATAGCTATAGTTTAAAAAATGGTATTGCCTCAGAATATTTAAAGGAAAACAGAGAAGGCCCGGTTAATCATATCATTGATTCCATGTATATTTCGTCACAGTTTTCACGAACAGACGAATTTTGCCTCTCCGCACTAAAATAAAGTTACAAGAAAAATTAATTAGGTTTTAAGCTGCTCACTTTTTAAATTGAAGATATTACTTGCATTTATACCACATGTTGGTTCAGTGTTGACACTATGTTAAAGTTCAGTTCTTGGTCTTTTACAAGTCATTGGCAGCTGAGCGATAAGTCAATTAATTACAGAGTTATTAATTGATTAATAAATTTGTCTCTTTGTGAAAACTCAGAAGCGAGAAATGGCCCGTTTTGCCCCACAGAGTGTCATTTGTCTCTTCGTGAAAACCCAATATCCATTTTCAAGCAATTTTCCCCCTCACAACCCTATTGTATAACACGGAGTTCAAATTCGTCTCTTTGTGAAAACCCAAAATCCATTTTCTGGCAATTTTGCTCTTCTCAGCCATAGCGTATATTATGGCTGAGAAGGGCAAAATTGCCAGAAAATTGATTTTGGGTTTTCACGAAGAGCCAAATTCGAACTCCGTGTTACAATAGGGCTGTGAAGGGCAAGATTGCCAGAAAATGGTTTTTGGGTTTTCACGAAGAGACGAATTCGAACTCCATGTTACAATAGGGCTGTGAGGGGCAAAATTTCCCGGAAATGGATTTTGGGTTTTCACGAAGAGACGAATTTGAGCTCCGTGTTAATACAATAGGGCTGTGAAGGGCAAAATTGCCAGAAAATGGATTTTGGGTTTTCACGAAGAGACGAATTCGAACTCCGTGTTATACAATAGGATTGTGAGGGGCAAAATTTCCCGGAAATGGATCTGTTCGAGTGACAACGAAGAATTGCATGTTAGTAAAATCATTGTGAAAGAAATGCATAGTAATTTGATTAGAAAAGCTTACGTTCCTTCTAAGGCAGAAACTATGTGGCAAAATAAATTAATAGTTGTTAAACCTTTTAATTAGTCAGAGATTTGGAAAAATGCCTTACCTAATTTAATATTACCTTTTAAATTGTATAAAGAGAATTTGCTCACTGTTTTGTCATTGTTTTTGCTTTATTTAGCAATTATTTTTGTTTTATTTTGGTAAATGTCTGTTTTCTTTTGTAAGTGAAAGGAGATTGAAATATATGAAGCCATTTTGGCTTCACTGTACCTCACAAATAATACATGCGACAAACGGGCCACACTTCCGAAAATAACCTCAACGGGGCGACACGGGTGTCGCCCCATTACAGCACTTTCCCCACGTGCCTTACTAAAAAAATACTCCAAAGGGGCGACTTTCACATTGGGGCACAAGTTATGTGTCGCCCCAATCGACACTGTCGCCCCAACCCGCTCTTTTGTAGCATTATGTGTCGCCCTAACCTGCAATTAATAACATGACTTGTAATATTGCAATTTGTTTGCAAAATTTACACACATCTAATGAGAAATTTGTAGAGCACATGCATTATCTCCTATAATAAAAACAAACAAAAAAACAAACAATTACTGCAGTAGACACAGTGACGCCGAAAGGTATGCAAGGATAGTCATTATCACAAACGATAATTGAAGCAAATGTAAGACAAATTGGGTAATTTTCCTGTCGAGTAAATTACGATGAGAATTTTGTAATTCTAATTAAGGTTAACTCCTTGGCATTGACTGTCCCTGCGCATACAAAACGCACCCACATGACAGCATTTACTACATGGTGTTTTTGTTGGGGTGTTGGAGTGGGTTTGTTTTTGCATTCAATAGGGGTCCTTTAACAATAGAGGTCAATAGGGTCCCCGTTGAGAAAGGTCCCCGGTTAAAAATCGTGTCCAAAACCAACGAGGGTCCTAGCCAACAAGTTAAAGTATAAAGAATAGGAGGTCACCGATTGAAGGTGTTGACACACTTGGATGTGTGTGGGGGTGTTTATTTATTTGTTTGTTTGTATGTAACTCCTCAAAAAAAGTTCGGAAACTCAAGTTTGACAGACGATTTATCTCTTGTTAACAACTCCTTTTCCTTGAATTTGGTATCATTGGAAAGCCCTGTTATTCTTCTTTACAAGCAATTGGGGGATGTGCAGCACAGCTGAATATGGGGGTGGGTGTAAAGTGAAATGTTACAAAATACATTGTTATATTGTCGTACAGTGCATTCCCCTTTTGCTTGGAGGATGGGGATGTGCAACAGATCTGCAACAGATCCTGATTGATGAATGGGACGCCATCCCACAGCAACGTGTGAGCCGGCTCGTGAACAGTATGAGGAGGAGGTGCCAGGCTGTTGTGGCTGCATTCGGATCGTCCAACCGCTACTGAGGCTCTTGACTTAACATTGTTCAATGAAGAAACTGTTCAATGATTAAACCAGAAAAAAAAAGACTTTTCTTACGTCTTGTTTTTTCTTTTGTTAGTGATAGATAGTGTTGCAATATACTGTGAGAGAGACTCCTTGTTACTAATGGAGCATTACTGGGTGTTTGAGTGCAGAAAATGACAAATTGTTTTACTCTGTTTGAAACGCAAGCACATTAACAACAGAGTTACTATCCCGGAGGCAATTTATTGTGACAGGCCATGTGGATTTCTAAACTTTTCCCGCACATTTATGGCTTACAACCTTTAAATATTGGTTAGTAAGCAGAGAATCATTCCAGACACACCAATCCTCCAAACTCCTAACAGCAAGAGTCAATACACTTTTGGACAATAGCAATGCATTTTGTAACATTTCACTTTACACCCACTCCCATATTCAGCTGTGCTGCACATCCCCCAATTGCTTAATCATAACAAATGACGCATCATTGTAAAAAGGAATAACAGGGCTTTCCAATGATACCAAATTCAAAGGAAAGGAGTTGGAAACAGGAGAGAAATCGTCTGTCAATCTTGAGTTTCCGAACTTATTTTGAGGAGTTTATATCATTGTGATTGTTATTTTGCTTCTCTGTCTGTCAGTGTTTTTGTTTGTTTTCAGTGGTTCAGACAATGATTCAGTAAAATTATTAAATTACTGCATTTTAGCATTATAAACACGTTTTAAAGGGGATGTTGATTGCTGAGAGAAATCTGCGTAATTCTGTAGTTTTATGTAGATTAAGGCATATTGAAAGAAAACTGGAATTATGTATTTTTTCTGTACCCCTGCGTTTTACACTGGTGATAAAAATTATACGCACCATGATGTGCTGACGCGCGCATCAAGCGGAAATATTGAGAAAACACGGCAGCCAACCTACACTATGAAATTCTAACAAATGAAAATGAACATCCATTGTTACTTGTTCACAGTGCTACGTACGTGGCAATACGCGATGCGTGGCCGAGGCAAGGCAGGTGAATTAACAAGGGACATAATAAGACGGATGTTTAATGTTTAATGGGGTTCGCGTCATTGTCGTTCATCAGGCCGGGCTGGATAACTAATGAGGCCAGGGGGTAAAGGTCTGCGGTGACGTGCCGCGTGAGATCATAGGGGTAATATCATCAAGCTGCTGCACACAAAAACTTGCTTGGTACATATAATTTTACAGGTTACCAGCCAAACTTCCATGCGGTTTTCATGCTAACCATGGGTGGCGATCCCGGGGGAGGGGGGGGGGGGTTTGGCAGTGCCCCCCCCCCCCCAATAATTTTCCCCTTGTCATATACATTTTATGGGTCTGGTTTTTACATGCACCAGTACGCACGAGAATACACAAAGATCAGCACTCATTTTCAAAAATTTTACACATCGCAGATTTCTGCGCAGATATTTCCGATGTCGCACATTTTATTGCAGATTTCTGCGCAGATTTCTGCGATGTCGCACATTTCTGCCGCGGATTCAGCCGCAGATTCAAAATCTCAAACGCATCAAGTTAAAGGTGGTCAACAAAGTTTGCTTTTTATACAATGTTTTTTTTTTAATTTTAATTAGCAAAATTACACGTTTTTTAAGCATAGTCTAAATAAAGAATATATTCTACATGCTCAAAATTTATAGAAGACGATTACGTTCACTAATTAGCTTCTAATTAAAGGGCTAATGAGAACTTTTCATTCAAAAGTGCAGAAAACTGAATTTTGCTGACAATACTGCCGCTTTACAAGTAAATGTACCTCACATACTTTCCCCAAAGTGGATTTTTATTGCAGATTCTATCTTACCCAATGTACTGGGCAGGCCCAATTTTTGGAGGGGCAAATTCGGCCAACTAATTAGTTGCTATTAATGAGCTAATGACAAGTCATTGTTTTAATTAAGAAACTGCGTTTTATGAACAAAACTGCCACTTTAAAAGTTTCCTCAAAGTTGAATTTTATTCCATAATTGTCAGCCGACAATCGTTGGAAAACGATATAAATTTCCACTTTTCTTGAAAACGACAGCACATGAGGTGCCATGATTTCACGGGATGCTTGAAACTGCTACATGTACAGTCTTGTACGGTATTTCGTAATAATTTAGTAGTTTTGTTTTTTGATGTTTGCAAATGGTGTATACTACCTTTAACAATTGTTGTTGGTTGTGTGTTCCCCCTTCCAAACCTCGACGAGAAATCGCCGCCGCTAATGCCAAGCAGAAAAAGCTGAAAGTCAAAAAAATACGCATCGCATGAAAATCTCATGTAATCCCGTTTTTACCAAGGAAGCATTTTATAGGCTTAGAGGCCCCATAAAAGTGAAGTGCTTTAAAATAGCACAAAATACTGCCGAGCAATTTGTTTCCTGCTTAGTAAGAACAAGTCGAGAACCAGTCACATGCAGTAATACATTGCACGCATTTGTGGCTGTTAACCCGCTTTCGTTAAGCAACATTTGCCTATGCTTAGAAGCTTACTATGAGCTAGCTAGACAAAATATGCCCATCTTTTTCTGTGCACAAATTCTACGTAGCAAAAACGGGTCAGCAGCTTAAAAAAACATAGCATGCGATGTTGAGTGTTTTTGGAGTGGTACTTGGCGGATTCTTGCTAAGCTGGAAAATTATGTTGCTGTTATATTTTGTGTTAAACAGATCCATGGGAACATTTTCACGAAGCTCCTCACTGCAGCGCATGATTTTGCGGAGCACAAAAAAAACAACTTTCTGGTTTGCTGTGCATGTAGAAACGGGTCATCGGCGAAAATGACATCGTTCTTGGCCGATTTCCAGCGCACAGTGGCCAAAATATTGCATGTTGTCGATTTTCAGCCACATTTACACTGAAAAATAGGCAAACTGTGCTCTTAAAAATCTTCCGAAAAGGCGAAACTGAAAATCAAAATCGACAGTTAAAAGCGAACGCGTTTCTAATGATTTTATGAAAATAACATCCCGATGGCTTTGAAAACAAAATAAAAAATATAGGCTATTAGGAAAGAATACGACTCTTTCCCTAAGCACGGTTAGAAAAAAACGTCCGTTTCCGTCTAAAAGTATATACACAGTCTTGTCATCAAGGATGATTAAGGTCCCGTAATGGCATTAATTGGACTTAATAGGTGACATATTCCTGCGCATTCCCATCGGGAGTATTGACTTTCTGATGGTGTTTAATGGATTTCGTAATAACGTGAATTTCTATATTCATGCCTTGTCACCTTGTGGATTGTTTTCCCTGAAATACATTCAAATTATTCGTGCTTTGACATTAAGCTTTACAACGTCAATTTGGGGTTCGTAGAAATCAACATGGAAAAAATGGTTTAAAAGTTTCTAAAACAATGACGAATACAAAAAGAAATAACAATACAGCGAGACTTAATTAGGCTAGAAAAAATATTGGGCGTGTTCCCGCCCACAAAAATACCCATCGTGTTTGTGACGTCATCGGCGGAAAAAAATGCTACATGCCACGCCCATGATGTCCGGATCCGTGCACAAAATTTACGGGGCATTGGTGCGTGGCAAGCAATGCTTTACCCATGGTGACGTCATCAATATTGGCATAAACAAAATCATAAGCAAATTTGCTGTAGATAAACTATGCGAATAATTTCCAGCTTTAAATTGGGAAGAAAAAACATACACGCTTTTGCATTTATTCTTTAAAGGTGTGATATACTAGTCTAATACTGGGGTTTAAAGACATTATGTTTGTTTTAGTCCTAGTGTTAAACAATACTGTATTTCCAGAAACAATGTCACTTTGCATTTTTTAGCATTAAAAGTGTAAGATACTATGTAAAGGCTACACTGAAAAAAATCGATGTGTGAAGTATTTAAAAGAAATGCTATTTTTCTGCATTGTTTTCGTGATTTTTTTTAAGAACAATGCAATGAAATTGGCAAATACGAGGAACATATGACACATTTTTAGTAGCAAAAAAGCGGTAAAACCGGTAAACAATAAACATTTCTAAAAGTATTTATAAAATTAAAAAGCTTTCATTCTGCAAAAATGTATATACCCCAGGGATGAGATTGTCAATGAAGAAAAAAGTCTGAAAATTGATGAAATGTCTGAAAAATACATATCTTTCTATCAAAATAATGTCTTTCTCCGAGATTAAAAAATCTGAATTCCGAAAAAAATCTGAAAAATCTCATGTCCGATACCCAATGCTGCATAGCTTTGGTAGTGAAAAAAAAATGAACACGAAAGCCTACTTTTATAAAGATGGTACCAGTACTAATCCTTCTGAGAAATATCCATCTCAACAAATGTCATGTTTGAGAAAATTCTATCTGAAAACCTCCCTGAAAACACCCTGACTTATTAGGTATTTCGATTTCAACAATCGAAATAAACGTGTAGAGAATAGACCTAACCGTTAAAAGAACGGTTTTGCACTATTTTTCTCGGATTTTGACGGATTGAGCTCAAACTTTTAAGAGGATGTTGATTGCCGAGAGAAGTCTGCGTCATTTCGTAGTTTTATGTAGATTGCGTATTGTATAATTAAACAGCCAATTATTTCTGCCATGAAATAACATAAAAGTGATTTGTATCAAGTCCCCCAGCGCAGCATAGCCCGCTGGTGCAATTTGTCTAAAAGTCGCTGCGGGGAGCAAACAAATCCACGTCATGACACCTACCCCCCTTTTGTGCAATGGGGGGGGGGGGGGGGGGGGGGGGTTCGTGTTATGACGTCCGATTTGTTTGCTGCCCGCAGCGACGGCACCAGCGGCTAGACGAGAATTGATAAAAAATCTCCCTAAACAGTCACTTTTTTTCTGCCATAAAATAACATGGCAGAAATAATTGGCTGTTTTATTTTACAATACGCAATCTACATAAAATACTAAATGACGCAGACTTCTCTCAGCAATCAACATCCCCTTTACACGCCAAGTATATCACGTATAAACACTGCCTGTGACTGTTTTGTCATCTCTACTTATGCCGTAGGCCTACCATGCCTTTAATATAATGACTCTACCCATTAGGCGTATAGAAGTGCTATAGCTATAGAAGTGCTATAGACTGGGCTCGAACCCACAACTCGCAGAACTACCCGCAGACCACGATTTCAATGCTCCAAACCACAAAGGGAAGAATACGTCGTGGATATTCAAATTGCAAAGGTTTACAGAAAACAGATAACAAAATAATCCACAATAACAGGACTGGAATGTGGGCTTTCTTAAAAACAATGGGAAGTGAAGATTTTTTTCTGAGGTTATTAAAGAAAATAATACCCAAATCTCTAAAAACCATTCCCAACTAGTATTCAGAATAAAAGGACCGAAAGAAAAAAAGCTACATGTACGTGAACGACCTGTACCATCAGTTGTATAGGGAATGGGCGTGGCTAAAGGGACCGATAATTTCGGGGCGACTATTTTTGGTGACCTCATTCAGAATAAAATAGCATTTGAATGACATTTACAGGGGGAGAATATTTAGTGGTTGAAAAATCTTTTAAAACTTAGTGTAAATCTTACATCTGAGGTTATTGAGGCGCAAGTATTTTACAGTACAGTTCAGTACAGTTGCTCCGTAAACGGCTAGCCGTTGGGAGTAGCTCAATTGGCCCATTCGTCAACCCAGCTGTAAAATTCTTTTCGTTTCATCATCATCGATCGTATCTGGCCTCTATCTAGGCCAGTCCATTTTTCAATCTTGAGACAACGGTCTTGAGTGTTCTTACGCTGGTGTTTTGGCGAAGAGCATTTGCTTTTGTGGCATGAAGTTCTCCATGCGTATCACGTGCCCCAGCCAACGTAGAGTTTGTTTTCGTACGAAATGTGTCCAGGCGTCCAGCGCCGGTGATACATGTACGATATACGTCGTTTATGACCTTTATTGGCCATTGACCGTACATGTAGCATCTTCCGCCAGACCACCTCGAGGCTTGCCAGGTTCTTCTCGCTATGGGCGGTATGTTAAGCGCGCCCGGCAGTATGCTTGAAGGAAGTTGACTATTGTTCTTATTTGGATGCGGTGGTCGGTCAAGACGCGCTTAATTAGCTCGCTGTGCTTTAGCATCGTCAGCGTACAAGATCTTCTTCAGCCGCATGTGACCGTATTGGTTGCATCGCGAGCGCTGGTCTCTGTTCGTAAATTCCCCTGGGATGCAGTATTCAAATTCAAGTATTTTAGCGTAACAACATAACCGATTGGTAATTTGCTTTTAATATCAACCAGATATTTCAGTTCAACATATTACCTTAAAATATGTTGCATGTGGTACAAAATGATCCCTTGACCAAATTCAAATAGCTAAAAACTGTTTGTGTTTTTGTGTTTTCGTATTTTACAATTTTGAACAAGGGGTGAATAGCGGTGTAAATTAATCGGTTATAAAGTTGAACTTGTTTTATATAAATCAGTTCTGTAAAATTATTTTTTCATGTAGAACAAAGAAAATAAAAATGACGACAAAAATAACACAGCGACTACAATATTACAAGCAACTGATTAATAATTAAAAACAAATTAGGTATATAGAAGTACCAGCAGTTGAAGAAAGTAAGCTCAAAGGAAAAAGTGGCAGTCATTTAGGCTATAAAGGAAACGGGAAAAAACTATTGGCGTACCGTATATTGTTCTACATCTAGGTATACAGCTATAGAGTACCGAAGTCTGACGTCAGTTGCCGCGGCAATGGTTCCAAACACATGCAGTTTAGAATGTATTCTGGTTCCAAACATTGCATTGATTGACGTCATCACTTCGGTACTCTATTATAGAGTATATCAGGTTGAACAGACAGAAAGCCGAGTTTCACGCTCAAACACCCTTACTGGAGGAACCAAGCTGGACATGTCGATAAAATATTTACCATGAATATATCTGTAGAACAGACTAAGAGTATAGCAACAGATCTCCGGTGAGAGAGTGAATGCATAAGCCTTACGATGAACCGAACTCTTCTCCAACCAAACTAACAATGCGCTAAAGATAAGTGACAAGCAGAAGCACCATCCCAGATGTGGGAACAGTACTCCATAAGAGGATGTTTACTTCTCTATAGTTTCTTTAAATGGTACAAAGAAAGACACGTTAAGAATAGACTATGTTTGTATAAAAACTTGTAGAGGTCTCGGCAAAATTTACCAGAAAACGGTTCCATGCTTTTGTTCATTTATGTATTGTGTTCCTGCCCCAACCTCACTGCGACTTGGGTCTGTCCACACTAAAGGGACCATTTAGCATCAAAAGATAGCAATGGGAGTGAGACATGGAAGAGGGACATCAAATCAAGTATTTTGCCCAAATGTTTTTCTGATTCTTTCCAGAGCTGTTTAGTGATCACACTGACATAAACAAATAGGATAACACTCAAGATATATAAGAAATTAGAGGGTCATCTTCAGGACATTATGTTTGTAACATGGACGGATTCTTTTTTTATTGACTGGAAAAAGAAAAGAGGAATTTAGTAACATTCCAAAATGTTGGTCAGTTTGTTATCAGTAAGAATTATGACAAATTTTGAGGTATTTTAACAAATTAAGATGTGATATAGATTATGTTCAAACATGGACGGACATTTTGTGACAAATGTCCGTCCAGAAATTGTACACGTTTGATATGTTACAAACATAATATCTTGAAGATCTAGGTCTAACTTCTTAAATACTCTGTTAGATGTGGATTATTTTGCTAAAACAAACTTGTTGATGGGTACTGAATGTATTGTGACAAAAATCAATGGACAATTATTTTATATAATAACTACAATCTGAAATTCTCCTCCCATGTCACACCAAATGGGGTCATTAGTGTGGATAGACCCACTGGGCTTGGCAAGAAATTGACTACGTGCAATTTCACTAACAACATGCATCGAGTGACCGTATGCCCCAAATAAAATTAGAAACTGGAGCCACAAGCTATTATATTGTACGGTTTGGCGAAAAGTGATTGAATACTTTAATGACGAATCTTTATCGAATAATGCTATATGTGCCCTGCTTAAACAACCAGTTGGTTGTTTAAGCAGGGCATATGAACAACCCGGGGTTGTTTAAAAGTTTAAACAACGTTTTTCTCTGTGTGTACTAATTCGATTAGAAAAGCAGTAGTAAATACGACTTGCTTATCTATGCTTGTTCTGGGTCATTTTATATACTGGCAAGCAATGCAATGCAAGCAATCACTGGATACAGACAAAGGAAACAACCACTTGAAAGCAACAGTGACTTTGCAAATTAACTGAATTTGTTTTTATTGTCGATTTGACAGTCATGATTTCACCTAGGAAAATGATCTCTTGAAAGACTCTTTGAAAATTAATGCCGATTATGATACCATTTTAACAGATGAGATTGATTGTAAGAAATATGTTTTCAGGCCTGAAAATTAATAAGGCTTCTGGTCCAGATGGTGTAGGTAACAGAATTCTGAAAATATGTAGTCATCAACTCTGGTATTTTTACAAAAATATTTCAACTGACATTAGACAGAGGGGTTATTCCACAGATGTGGAAAACCTCTATGATAGTTTGTACCAAAAAGCAGTAATGTTTCAGTACTGAACGATTACCGCTTAGTAGCTCTGACGTCAAGTATAATGAAATGTCTTGCAAAGCTTGTTTTGAATTTTCTTCTTAAGGATGCAGGTTCCTATTTGGACAAGTTTCAATTTGCATACCGGAGCAATAGGGGAGTTGATGATGGGGTACTAGTCTATCTTCATAAACTGTACAGTTACCTGGACAAACCAAAATCTTATGGTAGGTCTATCTTTATAGATTTGTCTAGGGCCTTCAACACAATTCAACCTCACATTCTAATAAAAAAGCGTATGCAAATAAATGTGTCTCCAAAAATTGTACAGTGGATTCATAATTTTTTACTGAATAGGCCACAGTGGGTAAAAATTGGAGACGTAAATTTCAAGGTCCGCATAATCAACACAGGTGCCCCTCAAGGATGTGTTATCTCACCGCTGTTGTTTTCATTTTATACAAGTGACTGTCTCTGTTCCAGCCCAAACTGTAGTATAATCAAATATGCGGATGACACAGTTATTTCAGGCTACTTAAAAGATGACCCACTCTGTTATATATCGGAGGTAGCAAAGTTTGTGGATTGGTGTGATCGGCATTTTTTTACTAATAATATTATGAAAACTAAGGAGATGATTGTAGATTTTCGTCGCAACACTGGACTTCACGAACCTGTTTATATCAATGACAACGAAATAGAAAGGGTTAACGAGTAAATACCTTGGCACTGTTATTGACGACAAACTTAACTGGAACAAAAACACCCAGGTAGTTTTTGGCAAGGCCATGCAACGGATGTTTTTCCTTCGTAAGCTTAAACAGTTCAATGTCGATAAGACGATTTTACGTTTATTTTATCAATCTATAATACAGAGCATTGTTACTTTTAACATAGTCAGTGTGTATGGTTCACTTTCACACAAAAACAGGGACAGGTTTGAGCGCGTCCGTAAAATTGCCCAGCGCTCCGTAGGTCTCACCTTGCCAAAATCTTTTTTGAACGTGCAATATCTAAAGTGCATTTCATTTTATCCGATCCAACCCCTCCACTTTTTGATAGTTTTGTTTTTAATAGATCTGGTTTCAGACTTTGTGTTCCTCGTACAAACCTTACTCGAAACAGGCAACCCTTTGTTCCCAATTCTATTCATTTATTTAACACATTAGCTGTACGTAAATAGGGTGTTAAATTTTGTTTCCTGTAGGTTTTCTCTTTTGTGGGTAAATTATTGTTTTATCTAAATGTATTATTATATTTTTAAAAGTGCCAATGGAAACAAAATGTCTGTATTTTTATGATGCGGACAATAAATTTCTAATCTAATTGCGAGGTCGGCTATTGAACGAAGTCCGCTTCATACTTCACGCGAATACGTAAGCGAAGCGAATTTTGTGACGCCAACAGTGGTTGGTCCAGTGTGACGTACGTTCGCCGTTACCAAGACGAATTCGCTTCGCCCTCAAAATCGCTTGAAATATACTTGAACCGGCCTTTTAGTATATGCCTACATGTATGAAATATAAAACTTGATGCATGGTTGTCTTAAGGCTTGCAGAATAGAGCAGGTTGAGTTTTAAATATCTCGGCTACATAATAACGGAAGATGTAGGGAGTGTTACAGAAGTAAAAAGTAGGATTGTATACGCAAAATGCAAATTCATTGAAATGAAAAACACACTATGCAACAGAAACATCTGGGTGGTTACAAAAGTACGTTTAAATAAAAATCATATTTCTGATCAGTTCCTCTGTATTGTAAGAGCTGGACGGTAAATAAAGATTTAGAAAGTAGAAGAATTTTGAAAGTTTCATGGAGTGACAAAGTGTTGAATATTGAAATCTGTAATCGATGCAAGTAAAGAATTCCGAAGAAAGAAATATAAAAAAAAAAGACTGAAATGTCTCGGCCACGAAGCATGGGCGACATTGAACAGAATATGTGGAAAAATTGAGGGGAAGTGGAAAAATTGAGGGGAAGAGAAACCAAGGGGGTTAACGCGCAACATGTTTCAACAACATCTCACAAACAACCGGTTCATTCAAGCAGCTCACAAGAGAGAACTCTGAAGATCTCTGGTCATCAACGTCTGCAACCAGACATGATACCAGAAGTCTAGTCGGCTCTCGAGATCTCGGATACGAGCTCGCGGTTAGGATGAGAGTCAGGTTTAGACGAGCTATTTCGTCAGTCCCGACCAAAGTGTGCAGATTCCTATGAGGGAAAAAATGTTTAATACGAGCTTTGATGATGTGATAATTCAGTTACGGTTAAGACGTGCGTTTTTTTTTTGCAGCCCGATGAGCGCAAATATCATACATGCATTATGAAAATGCTCCTTTAAGACCGATCACCATGGCAACGCATCCAGGCACCATTAGCCGGAGTCGGCCATCAAAGCTGATTTATAATTATGCTACCCGTCAACTTTTGTCATTTTCGAGCAGGCTTGAGCGTCACAAAACAGGCAACCCGAAATGACGCATTCGCGTCTATTACCGCGGGACGATTTGTTGCGCTTACGCCACGACAGCTTATAAAAAAAACCTTTTAATGTTCAAGTGCCCAAACAACTTAATGAGAATGTTGAACCACAATGTCTGACACATCGAGCAAAGCATGACAATATCAGGGGCGAGATTGGCCGAAAATGAAAAATCCACGATATCTGCAGTGTTGGGGGAAGGGGGGGGGGGGGGGGGGGGGGGGGGGGGGGAAGGGGGGGGGGGGGGGGGGAGGGGGGGGGGGTCGCCGAGGCCCCCAGAGCAACGCAGTGTCTACGGTTTGTATTTGCCTAAATGCACCCCTTAAAATACCCATTTCTATTGGTCTATGTCCACTTTTACAGGTAGAATATCCTTTATAGGTAACACCTCAGGAATGCTTGATTTTGAAAGAGATTCTTAAAAATTCTGAAAACAGTAACAAAATCCTTACCAAAAAAATCCTGAAATTATGAAAAACCCTCACAAATCTCAAATAAAACCAAACAAAACAATAAATGTACCAATAAAAATCACAGAATGACAAACAACTATTCTTCA